>VZQC01004831.1:4032686-4124959 GCA_009823505.1 Rhizomys pruinosus
AAAAAAAAAAAAAAGACTATAATATATAGATATATTTTATAAAACATATATTTTATAAAATAAAAAGACTAAAATTTATAGATATATCTATATACATATATAGATATAGAGATAGAAAGATTGATATTATCTTTAGTTTATGTGTGTGTTTTGCCTGCTTGTAAGTCCACCACGTGCATGCAGTGCCGGAAAAGGCTAGAAGTGGGTGTCAGATCCCCTGGTACTTGGCTTACAGACGGTTGTTAGCAGCCATGTGGGTGCTAGGAATTGAACTCTGGTCCTCTGGAAAAGCAGCAAGTGTTCTTAACCACTGAGCCATCTTTCTAGCCCCAGGAAGACCCATTTTAAATGTAGGTGGCAACATTCCATGTTGGGGACCAGGACAGATTAAAAAGAGGAAAGCAATGCTGGGCGTGGTGGCACACACCTTTAATCCTAGCACTGGGGAGGCAGAGGCAGACGGATCTTTGTGAGTTCAAGGCCAGCCTGGTCTACAGAGCAAGTTCCAGGCCAGCTGGGGCCACAGGGAGACCCTGTCTTGAAAAGACCAATAATAATAATAAATAAATAAAATAAATAAAAAAGAGAAAACAAGGGCCAGGCATTGGGGCACATGCCTATAATCTCAGAAGTCAGGAGGCAAAGGCAGGTGGAACTCTATGAATTCTACATAGTGTACTCCAAGCCAAACAGCCCTGTACAAGTGAGACCCTGTCTCAGGAAGGAAGGAAGGAGGGAGGGAGGGAGAGAGGGAGGGAGGGAGGGAGGAAGGAAGGAAGGAAGTGGGGGGGACATGAGCTGAACCAGCTTTCATTTCCTCTGCTTCCTGACTGTGTACGCCATGTGACCAGCTTCCTCAAGTTCCTACCACCAGGACAGATGGTACCTCAAACAGCAAGCCAAAATAACCCTTCCTTAAGGTGCCTGTTCAGGTATTTTGTCACAGCTATGAGAAAAGTAACTAAGACACTGACCTCTCTGTGCTCCAGTTCCTGATCTAGAAACCAGAGGTGAGGTTCCATAAGATCACTGTGTGGAAAAAATAATAATAAAATAAAATAAGATCACTGTGTGGATTTTAGGATCACTCGTTACATAATAAGTATTCAATAAAAAATAGTTGTTGTTGTAGGGCCTAATGTTGTCATGGTGCATGGGAGGATGGCTTAGCTGGAATTTCAGTGAAGGCCACTTCCTGAGTAGCTGAATCTTCAGTGGTATGAACGAACCAGCAGCTTCCTGGTAAAGGCTACAGTCCTGGCGGTGGGAAAACCAGAGAGCCTCCCGTCCTACAGGAACTGGCACTCAGGGCATTGGTAGTGGGTTGAGGTTCTGGGCAGGATCCAGTGGCCCCTGAGAGGGGTGTAAAAGGGGAGGAAGGTGACACAGGTCAGACGTTGGCTTTTTCAAAGCACTCTAGGGAAGCAGCAGTGGACGGACAGGAAGGGTGGGAAGCAGCAGTGGACGGACAGGAAGGGTGGGAAGCAGCAGTGGACGGACAGGAAGGGTGGGAAGCAGCAGTGGACGGACAGGAAGGGTGTGCAGGAGGTGGTGCCCATACAGCAGCAGTGGACGGACAGGAAGGGTGCGCTGGAGGTGGTGCCCATACAGCAGCAGTGGACGGACAGGAAGGGTGCGCTGGAGGTGGTGCCCATACAGCAGCAGTGGACGGACAGGAAGGGTGCGCTGGAGGTGGTGCCCATACAGCAGCAGTGGACGGACAGGAAGGGTGCGCTGGAGGTGGTGCCCATACAGCAGCAGTGGACGGACAGGAAGGGTGCGCTGGAGGTGGTGCCCATACAGCAGCAGTGGACGGACAGGAAGGGTGCGCTGGAGGTGGTGCCCATACAGCAGCAGTGGACGGACAGGAAGGGTGCGCTGGAGGTGGTGCCCATACAGCAGCAGTGGACGGACAGGAAGGGTGCGCTGGAGGTGGTGCCCATACAGCAGCAGTGGACGGACAGGAAGGGTGCGCTGGAGGTGGTGCCCATACAGCAGCAGTGGACGGACAGGAAGGGTGCGCTGGAGGTGGTGCCCATACAGCAGCAGTGGACGGACAGGAAGGGTGCGCTGGAGGTGGTGCCCATACAGCAGCAGTGGACGGACAGGAAGGGTGCGCTGGAGGTGGTGCCCATACAGCAGCAGTGGACGGACAGGAAGGGTGCGCTGGAGGTGGTGCCCATACAGCAGCAGTGGACGGACAGGAAGGGTGCGCTGGAGGTGGTGCCCATACAGCAGCAGTGGACGGACAGGAAGGGTGCGCTGGAGGTGGTGCCCATACAGCAGCAGTGGACGGACAGGAAGGGTGCGCTGGAGGTGGTGCCCATACAGCAGCAGTGGACGGACAGGAAGGGTGCGCTGGAGGTGGTGCCCATACAGCAGCAGTGGACGGACAGGAAGGGTGTGCTGGAGGTGGTGCCCATACAGCAGCAGTGGACGGACAGGAAGGGTGGGAAGCAGCAGTGGACGGACAGGAAGGGTGTGCTGGAGGTGGTGCCCATACACCGGTGGCTGTAGTGGTGTCCGGGTAGCACACTGGGGAAGAATTCTCCCCTGAGGCTTTACTGGGGACAGAAGTCAGAAGGCACAGGGCAAGGTTAGAGCCCTTGTGATTAGAGTCTAGTGATGGGATGGGAATTAGGTCCTAGACCAAAGGTGGAGTGGGAGGCCCCTTTCAGAAGTGCTGAGGAAGTCTGATTGGATATGGGGGTGTGATGGAAAAGGCCAAGAATTCCTTAAATACCGAACAGCTAGAGAGGGGCAATGCAGATTTTAAGAACAGCCATGCTGGGCGTGGTGGCGCATGCCTTTAATCCTAGCACTCAGGAGGCAGAAGCAGGGGGATCTCTGTGAGTTCAAGGCCAGCCTGGTCTACATACTGAGTTCCAGGCCAGCTGGGGGTACAGGGAGACCCTGTCTCAAAAGGACAAAAAACAAAAAACCTCCCAGCCATCTGGGCCTAAAAGACAGCTTAGTGTTAAGAGCACCAGCTGCTCTTGTAGAGGACGGGGGTTCAGTTCCCAGCACTCAGAGGGCAGCTAACAGCTACCTATAAATCCAGTTCCAGGGGATCCAAAGTCCTCTTTTGGCCTTCATGGTCATTGGAGGACATCGGAGCACTTAACATACATGTAGGCAGAACATTCATACCTGGGGCTAGAGAGATGGCTCTTCCAGAGGACTTGGGTTTGATTCCCAGCACCCACATGCAGCTAAGAACTCCATAACTCCAGTTCCAGGGGATCAGGCACCCTCTTATGACCTCTGCAGGCATTGCATGACATGGGTCCACTTACACACATGTAAACACACAAATACATAAAATAATAAGTTGGGCATGGTGGTGCATGCCTTTAATCCCAGCACTTGGGAGGCAGAGGCAGGTGGATCACTGTGAGTTCAAGGCCAGCCTGGTCTACATACTGAGTTCTAGGACAGCTGGGGCTGCAGGGAGGCCCTGTCTCAAAAAGACCAAAAAAAATTTTTTTTTCAAATATTTAACAAGCATTCATACACATAAAATAAAAATAAAATATTTGTAATAAAACACTGAGGGAGCTTAAGGCATTGATCCTTCCAGAAGGTCCTGGTGGGCACATGGTGTAAAAGAGCCACCAGAAGCCTGTCCGCTGGCAGCACTGATTCCACCCTCCACCTGCAAGGTGACTCCACCATCTTCCTTCTGTATCTGTCTCCTGCTCACTGCTATACACAGGCAAGTTAATAAGTCAAGGACTGGGGCTGGAGAGATGGCTTAGCTGTTAGGAGCTCTGGCTGCTCTTGCAGAGGACCTGGGTTCAGTTCCCAGTACCCACATGTCACTTAACAGCCATCTGGTTTTTTTGTTTTGTTTTGCTTTTTTTTTTTTGGTAATTTCAAGACAGGGTCTCCCTGTAGCCCCAGCTATCCTGGAACTCACTCTGTACACCAGGCTGGCCTTGAACTCACAAAGATCCACCTGCCTCTCTCCTGAGTGCTAGGATTAAAGGCGTGCACCACCACGCCCAGCCTTTTTTTTTTTGGTAATTTCAAGACAGGGTCTCCCTGTAGCCCCAGCTGTCCTGGAACTCACTCTGTAGACCAGGCTGGCCTTGAACTCACAAAGATCCACCTGCCTCTACCTCCCAAGTGCTAGGATTAAAGGCGTGCACCACCACGCCCAGCCCATCTGTTTTTTAAATACATATTTTTTAAATTTTTTATTTATTTATTTTTTAATTTTATTTATTTATTTTCTATGTGTATGAATGTACTGTCTGCATGTAGGTCTGTGCACCTGTGTCGTGCAATGCCTCAGAGGTCAGAAGAGGGTGTCAGATTCCCCTGGAACTGGAGTTCTCCTGAAATTGGAGTTACAGACGGTTCTCGGCCACCATGTGGGTGCTGGGGATTGAACCCTGGTCCTCTGCAAGAGCAGTCGGCGCTCTTAACCGCTAGGCTATCTCTCCAGCCCCATAATTTTTATTTATTTTTTATGTGTATGAATGTACTGTCTGCATGTAGGTCTGTGCACCCGTGTCATACAATGCCACGGAGGTCAGAAAAGGGCGTCGGATTCCCCTGGAACTGGAGTTAAAGACAGTTCTCAGCCACCATGTGGATGCTGGGGATCGAACCTGGGTCCTCTGCAAGAGCAGTCGGTGCTCTTAACTGCTAGCCCATCTCTCCAGCCCCTTAACAACCATTTGTAACTCCAGTTCATGACTTCTTCTGACCTTAGCAGGCAGTGGAGCACTTACGTGTAGGTGATACACTCATATACATGAAATAGAAATAATTTTTTTTTTTTTTGGTCTTGTCAAGAAAGGGTCTCCCTGTAGCCCTAGCTGTCCTGGAACTCACTCTGTAGACCAGGCTGGCCTTGAACTCAAAGATCCGCCTGCCTCTGCTTCCCAAGTGCTAGGATTAAAGGCGTGTGCCACCACACCCGGCCAAATAAGATATTTTAATAAAATAAGTCAAGGACTGTCTGTCTAGCCCTTCCCAGTCTCCTTCATTCTAGGAACAGTAGGGCCTTCAGAGGACAGACCCCTCCGGCTTTCCACAAAGGGCAAAGCCGAACCCTAGGGCAGAAGTGACCACCTCTGGGGAATCACATTGGCCTCCTGGAGCACTGAGAGCCACCAGGACTCAGACCACAGCAGGGAACCAGAACTGAGTCAGCGAAGGGTGGGCAGGACCTCTCCCTGACCAGGACTGCCTGCCCACACCTGCCTCTGCCTCCTCCCATTCTTCGGCTGTTTAAGCATACACCTCAGGCCAGTGTCTTCACAAGCATCTAGCTCCTCTCTGCTTTTTGCCACTGCTTGTGTCTGTCATTGACACACTTAGGACTGATTGCGCTGAGCCTTTTGCTCTAAAATCTCTGGTTACAGGTTATGCTACCACAGGCAAGGGGCTCTGGTGGGGTTGCAAAGAAAAAACAAAAACAAAAATCTGAGCTGATTCCTGAATCCCTGAGTTCATCCCTGGGACTGGGTGAGGGGAGAACCAACTCTTTGCTTTGCAGGTGGGTGGCTAGAGCTTTCGGAAGCCTCTGGCTCTGCAACAGGACAGGTACTGAGTAGGTTCTGAACAGGGGCTGGATGGGTACTGAGTGGGCAATGGGAGGTACTGGGAGGTACTGGGAGGATACTGTCTCAGTTACTTTTCCTGTTGTAGTCATAAAATACTGTAACAAAACCAGCTTAAGGAAGGAAGGTTCCACAGTATAGTGCATTCTGTAAGGAGTCAAGGTGGCCAGAGGTATAAGCAGCTGGACACTGTCTGGAGTCAGGAAGATAAGAGTAGGCTATGCTCAGCTAATGTTCTCTGTTTATACAGTCCAGGATCCCAGCCCAGGAGAAAGGTGCCACCAGGAGTCGCTGGGTCTTTCCACTTAATTAGCCTAATGAAGATAATCCCCCACAGGCGTCCCCCACAGGCGTCCCCCACAGGCGTCCCCCACAGGCGTCCCCCACAGGCGTCCCGCACAGGCGTCCCGCACAGGCGTCCCGCACAGGCATCCCGCACAGGCATCCCCCAGAGGCCCATCTCCCAGATGATTCTAGATCTCCACAAATTGACAATTAAGATTAACCATTATATGCCGGGGGCGTGGTGGCACAAGCCTTTAATCCTAGTTGGGAGGCGGAGGCAGGCAGATCTTTGTGAGTTCAAGGCCAGCCTGGTCTACAGAATGAGTTCCAGGACAGCTGGGGCTACAGGGAGACCCTGTCTCAAAAAGACCCCCCCCAAAAAAAAAAGACCAAATGTCCACATCAGTGACCGGCACAGCATACGACATTGGTGCGGTACTGGCACTTTTATCTTTCGGGCAATCAATGGCTAGCTAATTGGACTTAAAGCCCACTCAATGGGTGGAAACTAATGTGTGGTACTGTAAACATAGCCAAATACACATGGATGGACAGGTCATAGATCTTAGAGAAATCCCCAAGGCTGTCATATCCCTAGACTAATGTAATTTCTTACTAAGTTCAAAATATATATCCTTATATTTACAGACAAGTATCCTGGTCACCACTCATCAAAGAAGCTTCTTTTCTACCTGACAGGGACTATTGCAGAGTAATACATCTGGTCACACACAGATATTGTTTGTGAATTGCCAAAGCCACTTAGGCAACCACACCTACAATGCAATCTCTACACCTAAGGCTCATGCAACAGGGGCCGAGAGGACACTAATGAATCTCTCTCTCTCTCTCTCTCTCTCTCTCTCTCTCTCTCTCTCTCTCTTTCACTCTCTGGTATTTTTGAGACAGGTTCTCCCTTTAGTCCCAGCTGGCCTGGAGCTACCTCGCCATGTAGACCAGGCTGGCTTTGAACTCACAGAGATCCGCCTGCCTCTGCCTCCCAATGAATCTCTTAACTCTCATTAATGCAATAGAGGTCCAGGAACACAAAAGGTCATAAGCTGAATGAAGCATGGAGATTAGGTGTCTGTGCAGTGAGGGTCCTTGGACAGGACGCCTATATTAAGCTTCATTTACCCAGGGCTCAGGGACCATTGCAGAAGAGGGGTCAGTAATATTGTCAGAGCCTGGGAGGAGGTGCATGACCATATGGAAATAGAGTCCTACAAGCTCCTGGGACCCTGCTCATATGAACCTACAGCAAATGGTGTCAGCATGCACAAGACCCATGCAAACTCAATCAGACAAAAACCTAGCATGGAAATGGGGAAATGGGCAGCAGAACCCAATCTTAGCTGAAGAAATATTGGCAGCTGACTACTGTTGGGCAAGGAAGAGCTGATCTTCTTAAGTGAGCTCTGGATAGGCTGACTAGACCTCAGTGGATGAACTTGCACTGAGGAATGTCTGGGGACTAACTTGACACAATAGGCCTTAACACAAATGACAGAGTATGAATTCCACTTGGGCGGTTGTGGGAGGTGCCAAAGGCAAGTGGGTATACAGGTGATTAAGATCAACTGTGGCCGGGCGTGGCGGCGCACGCCTTTAGTCCTAGCACTTGAGAGGCAGAGGCAGGCGGATCTTTGTGAGTTCAAGGCCAGCCTGGTCTACAGAGTGAGTTCCAGGACAGCTGGGGCTCCAGGGAGACCCTGTCTCAAAAAGACTCAAAAAGACCAAAAAAAAAAAAAATCGACTGTGATGTTCTGTATGAAATATACAAAAATTCAAAAAATTAATGAAAAATAAATTAACCATCCTAAATAATGAGCAGGGTACTGGGTTGGTGCTGGGTGGGTGCTGAGCAGGGAAGGTTATTGGGGTTCATAGTGGGTACTGAATAGGTATAGTGGGTATTGAGCAGGGTCCTAGGTGGGTATTGGATGCATACTGGACCAGTATCAAAAATGTACTGAGCAGGTAGTGAGCAAGTACTGGATCCTCATGACCCCAATAAGACTCTCCCCGTCAAGCACAGCCCCACCTGATGCAGGTTCTCCAGCCAGAGACATGGGTGGGTGTCTCAACCCAACCCACCTGCAGCTCCATTTATTTCTAGAACGTACCCTCAAGTCCTCTGACCCTTATCCATCCTAGCCCAGGCCAGTGTTCCTATGTAGAAGCTCGGTCTGCTCTCTGGTCTCCTGGCCAGTTTTGTCAGAGCTGAGTCTCCCCCTCTCCCTCTAAGGAACAAGTGCCTGTAGTGTCTGCCCTTGGTTCACATAGAAAGTCACTCTGGCCCTCCCCAGCTTCAGCGGAGTGACTTGTGGTGACCTTGTCACCTGTCAGTCTCTACTGAAGCAGGTTATTTTTAGGCAGGTGAAAGCAGCCCCCAGCCTCTCAGAGATTTTCCATACCCGGTGTCTTTCTACTACAACTTTGTTTCCTGTGGTGGTTTCCAGGCTGCCAAGTTGGCCAGCTTTGTTATTCTGGGGCATAAAAAAGGGCCTCAAAAAATAACCAAGCCCCCCACATCTTCTACCCTGCATGAGAAACAGGAGACACAGGACAAGCTCCTGGCAGACAGTGGGAAGCTAGGGTGAAGCTTTGCTCCTCACTTGCTGTGTGACCTGGGGCTTGTCACTTTCCCTCTCTGAGTGAGCTTCAGGAACCCAACTGTTAAGGTTGGGGGTTGGACTCCTCATGACACCAAAAGCCTCAGACAACTAAGATTTGCATGGCACTGTGCACTGGTGGGTCTTTTCCATCCCTGGGAATCAATTAGATGAGAGCTTCACTTCTTTCTATGAATGAAATATAACTGACATCTCTTATAGTAAATATGCAAATCTATGCAAATTATAAAGGACCCCAAAAGCTTGGTTCACAAGACCAGTCTGACTAGACTTGGGTGGAAGGATAAACTTAGCTCATGCTCTCATACCTGCTTAGATATGCCCCCTACATCCCAGTCTAAGAGAGGAAACAGGTTCAGAAAGGGAGAGTGACTTGTTCAAAGCCACACAGCAAGACACTGACAAAGAGGGATTCACAGGTAGGTCTCCACTCGGTCCCTTCTCTTACATGCTCCCCATGACTTTCATGCCCAGGCCTGGGACCTCTTGGGAAGGGGAGGGTTAAGGAAAGGAGGGAAGGGGACTGAGGGGAGGAGAGAGAATTGAAGAAGAGGGGAGGGGAGGGGAGGGGAGAGGAAAGGAGGGGATGGGGAAGAAAACTTTCACATCCTCCTAGTGAGCTGAGTGCTGAGTGAGGAAGCCTTGGAAAGACAGACAGACAGACAGACAACCAAAAGTCGGTATTGGGGCAGGGGTTGCTCCTTTGGGGAGTCAGGGTGTGGTGTCCTTTAGGGAGATGGCAAAGATGGAGTCATGGAAGAGCATTTCATGCAGAGGGAACAGCCTATGTGAAGATTTGGTGTGCAAAGATAAGCCCTGCCCTCGTCCCTCCAAGACCAGTGTCCCACTGTGGGTCCTCCCCCAGAATCCACCCTGACACTCTTTTTTTTTTTGTCTTTTTGAGACAGGGTCTCTCTGTAGTCCTAGCTGTGCTGGATCTTGCTATGTAGACCGGGCTGGCCTTGAACTCACAGAGATATCTGCCTGCCTCTGCCTCTCGAGTGGATCAAAGACGTGCCACCATGGCCTGCATCGCTCTTTACAATGGAAGTTCTTTTTTTTTTTTTTTTTTTTTTGGTCTTTTTGAGACAGGGTTCTCCCTGTAGCCCCAGCTGTCCTGGAACTCACTCTGTAGACCAGGCTGGCCTTGAACTCACAAAGATCCGCCTGTCTCTGCTTACCGAGTGCTAGGATTAAAGGCGTGCACGACCACGCCCGGCACAATGGAAGTTCTAGATCCTCCACTACCTGGGGGATAGAACACCTGTGTCAAAACAGAGAAAATGATCCTGGACAGACACCTGGGAGCAGATTTATGCAAGGAAATAGTAATTTCAAGAATGTGAACTTAAGTCTGAGAAAACAGAAAGGACTGCCTTCATGTTTAGGATAACTCTGCTTGTGGCAAGGAAATCAGCTGCAGGACAGGGCAAGAGCCCTCGTGGAAAAGGCGTGCAGGCTGGGCACACCTCTGTGTGGAATGGGGCAATCTCAGCCTGGGTGGTTGGGGAGCCAGGGGCTGGAGGACAGAACCTAAGGCTCTCCTTCCTCTCGCCCTCAGGCTGGTGCCCACAGGGAGTAGAATGCTAGTCTGGAGCAGCGTGCAGGGGATTCAGGGCGGAGGGCAGCTGGACTTGGCTCTCCAGGGATTATTTTAGTCTAGGTTTCTGACTTGGAGAAAGACATGGGGCCTTAGCGGACCACAAGTCAAGGATTTCTCAAACATTTATTTAGTACCCACTAGGGCAAAGTACCATGGCAGGGACTAGATATACACCAAGGCTGTGTTTTTCTTTGGGTGCAGGAGGTTGAGCTCAGGGCTGCACACATGCTCCAAGGCCATATTTTCTGACTGTGGGACACTTGACTCACATAGACTTTTCCAGACTCAAAATTTATTTATATGAAAAAACCTTTTAACAACCTCTGTTATGAGTTGAGTTGTGTCCTTTAAAAAGATATGCTGAAGTCCTGCCCCCCCCCCCAGTACCTCAGAATGTGACCTTATTTGGAAGAAGGGTTGGTGGTAAGATGAGGTCAGACTGAAGGCTGGGATGTAGCTCAGTTGGTAGAATGCTTGCCTAGCCTGAAGTCCTGGGTTCGGCCCTTAGTACTGCCTAAAAGCTGAGTTTGGGAGAATGAGCCTATAACCTCAGTACTTGGGAGGTAGGGGCAGGACCATCAGGAGTTCAAGGAGCACAAGGGGAAGGCCTTGCATTAACTCAGAGGCAAAGACTGGGGCTGAAGACACAGAAATGCCCAGACCTAAGGGCCACTCCTAGAAGCAGGAAGCATCAGGCTGAAGGGCCAGGGAGGGGAGATCTGTGCCTGGTGGCCTGAAAACCTTGCTCTTATCCTCTGAGCCCTCAGAGCTGAGAGGGAAGAAACTTCTGCTTTGGGTTATCAGGTAAAGGTAGCTACTGCCAAAATTGACAACCTGAGTCCAAATTCTGGGTCCCACATGGTAAGAGTGTGTAGACACCTCGGGCAGTCCTCAGACCTCTACAGACAGCACAATTTAAATTAATAAGTAACTGTCATTTAAAACTAAAGAGAGCTGGGCATGCCTTTAATCCCAGTACTTGTGAGGCAGAGGCAAGCAGATCTCTGTGAGTTCAAGGCCAGCCTGGTGTACATAGTGAGTTCCAGGACAGCCTGGAACAGGGAGACCCTGTCTCAAAAAGACCAAAAAAAAAAAGAAAAAAGACCCAGTGTAAGTGGCATAAGCCTTTCATTTCAGCACTCAGTAGATAGAGGCAGACAGATCTTTGTGAGTTCAAGGCCAGCCTGGTCTGCACAGTGAGTTCCAGGCCAGCCAAGTATGGTAATCCATACCATTAATCCCAGCACTTGGGGGGCAGAGGATGGATGTCTGTGAGTTTGGGGCCAAGATGGTCTACATAGCAAGTTCCAGAGCTACATAGTGAGACACGCTGTCTAAAAAACAAAAAACAAAATACAACAACAACAACAAAACAGCAACAACATAAGATTGAGGCTAGAAAGATGGCTCAATAGTTGCCGGGCATTGGTGGCGCATGCCTTTAATCCTAGCACTCCAGAGGCAGAGGCAGGTGGATCTTTGGGAGTTCAAGGCCAGCCTGGTCTACAGAGTGAGTTCCAAGACAGCTGGGGCTACAGGGTGACCCTGTCTTGAAAAGACCAAAAAAAAAAAAAAAAGTTGGCTCAATAGTTAAGAGCACTGGCTAAGGACCTAGAATCAGTTCCCAGCACCTACATGGGAGCTAATAATTATACTTAAACTCTAGTTCCAGAGGATCTGACAGCCACTTCTTGCCTCAGAGGACACTGTATGAATGTGGTGTACTTACATGCAGGCAAAACATTCACACACATAAAATAAAAATAAATATAAAATTTAAAAATATCTGGGGGGGAGAACAGGGGGCAGCACTCGGGAAGCAGAGGCAGGCAGATCTCTGTGAGTTCAAGGCCAGTTTGTCTACATAGTGAGTTCCAGGCCATTTGGTGCTAGAGGGAGACCCTGCCTCAAAAAGAAAAAAAAAAAAAAAGACATAAATAAATAATAAAATTTAGAAAGAAAGAAACTTTGGCTTTGTAGTACCCATCTGTGGTATTTTGGGTCAACAGCTCCGAAAACCAATGTTAAATCACTTGTTTGTGTGCCGTCCCACCCTGCTACTTGTCACCACGTCTGAGAGAGGGTATCTCCTGGAGCAAGGAAGCAGCAGCGTCCTGGGCCAGAATGGTGCTCAGAGGGTCCTCCACCCAGGTCTGGGCTGCTCCAACCTCATTCCCTTCCCCATCCTGTCGCCTTAACAGCTCCAGCCCACTGGCTCCTCTTTGTCCTCCCCTCCCCCAACATCCCCTTCCCTGCTGGAGCAGGTGAGCCCATAGCCTGGTTTTGCTTGTGTGTATGTATGCATTTATCTATTTTTTTATTCCTTTTTAAAATTTTATTTTTGTATGTGTATGACTGTACTGTCTGCATCCATGTCGTGCAATGCCGCGGTGGTCAGAAGAGGGTGTTGGATTCCCCTGGAACTGGAGTTCTCCTGGAACTGGAGTTACAGATGGTTCTTAGCCGCCATGTGGGTGCTGGGGATCGAACCCAAGTCCTCTGCAAGAGTGGTCGGTGCTCTTAACCGCTAGGCTATCTCTCCAGCCCTGCATTTATCTATTTTTATAGTACTGAGGATTGAACCTAGGGCCTGTGCATGCCTAGGCCTTCCACCACTGAGTTATATCCCAGCCCAGATGGCTGGCTTCAGACCCTGCCTCTGCTTTCCCAGCATCTGGCCTGGAGGCATGCACTTCCCCTCTTCATTTCCTTGCCTTGAAATGGGGGTACCAGCAGTTTCTGCCTCTCAGGAAGTGGAAGGTACACAGAATCTTTTGGATGCAACTGATGGGAAGCATGCTGGCTTCCGGCATGCCCCAGCTCTCTGGTGTCAGTCACCTGGGAGTACAGTCCCTGTCTTGTCAGCTCCGCTTCACTCCTGAGCCTCTGGGTGTAGGAAAGGGGCCACCTTGCAGGCTGCATGGGAGCACACAGCAGGTACATAATGAATGCTTGTGGATTGAACAACTGAACAGAAGAGAACCGGCAATGGTCACAGAGGTTGAAGAACAGCTTTCCCAGCCCAGCTTGCCCATCAGAAAGTCCACGCGCGTTCTGAGAGAAGAGAACCAGAGAGTGAGACAGCGGCTGGGCAGAACTCCAAGCTCCACACCAGCACCCCAGCCTTGCCCCCAGCTCAAACTTCCACCCTCCTGTGGTACCCCCCTGCCTGCTTTCACCCACACACACGCACACCCACCCTGTCCCCAAACACCGGCTTCCTCTGACTCACATTTTCCACCACTGGGTGGGGCTGAGCAGGTGGCAGGTGAAAACAGTCTCAAGGTATCTTTCCAGGTCTTCTTCCCAGTGTCTCCCACAGGCTTGGCTCCTGTCTCTGCTGCCACAGTCCCTAACTCTGATGGCACAGGGCCTGCTGGAGGCCAAGATACCAGAGGTTAAAATGGCGCATGCCTATAATCCCAGCAGGCAGATCTCTGTGTGTTCAAGGCCAGCCTGGTCTACATGGTGAATTCCAGGCCAGCTGGGGCTACAGGCAGACCCTGTCTCAAAGACAAAAAATCCAGGTGTAGTAGCACATGCCTTTAATCCCAGCACTTGAGAAGCAGAGGCAGACAGATCTCTGTGAGTTCAAAGCCATCCTGGTCTACATAGCAAGCTCCAGGCCAGATGGAACTAAAGGGAGGCACTGTCTCAAAAACGAACAAACAGGGCTGGAGAGATAGCCTAGCGGTTAAGAGCACAGACTGCTCTTGCAGAGGACCCAGGTTCAATCCCCAGCACCCACATGGCGGCTAAGAACCGTCTGTAACTCCAATTCCAGGAGAACTCCAGTTCCAGGGGAAACCGCGACCCTCTTCTGACCTCCGCGGCATTGCATGACACAGGTGCACAAACCTACATGCAGACAGTACATTCATACATTAAAAAAAAAAAAAAAACTAACAAACAAACAAACAAAGGTGGCATCACCCAATCTCTTAGATCAGGCAGAGGAGGGTACATGCTGTGCTACTTCTGAACTGTAGGATTCTTGGCAGGTCTCTGCCTCCCTTTCCCTGTCTGTGAAGAGTCCCTGGGACTGTCCTGGGGTCAGGACAGTGGAACAGTGGGGGAGGAAGAAGCCCAGGTACTGCAGAGCACCATCCTCTGAGCAAAAAGGCCTCATATTCATCAGAATAGTTGAGCCTGCTTACAAGAGACCCCCCCAAGATTCGGAAGGAGGGATGGGAAGGGTCCTCGCCTGAGATTCTAGCCATTCCTGTCTGCACCTCATAGGGCTGTAGGATATTCTGCACAAGCCCTCTGGGTCTCAGGAGGTATTGAAGTATACAGACTGTGGAAGGATAACTGAAGGGAGACTCCATCCATGCAGCTATGGGGAAGTCATCATCCATTCTGGGGTGAGACTTTCTGATGGTACAGCTGCTTTGGGGTCACCCACACTCTATAAGGAAGGCAGGTCAATCATTTGTTCCCCTGGTTGGGTTTTGATGGGATCACACTGGTCTGCCATGGGTGCCCTGTCTGACATGAATGTGAGTAGGTACTTGTTCAATTCTCCCCAGAAACGAGCTCATGTGACACCTGCTAATGTGTGGGGGGGGGGCGCACAGGGATGTTGTAGGAAGTTTCCCTTCTCTGCCCCCAACCCTGTAGCGGGTGCTGAGGGGAGATGTGTGTTTGATGGTGAGGTGAGGATGGGGATGAGGCACAGTCCAGTGGGAAGAGTGCTAGCCTGGCTGTCAGGGGCCTGGTTTTGGCTTCCTCTCTACACGTGAGAGTATGGCTTCTGTCTAGGATTCACTATCTCTGAGCTACAATAAGAACCCCATCCCAAATCCATGCTCCCCAGGTCTGGCATTCCTGGACACTGCACTGTGTGGAGAGAAAGCAAGACTTGGGAAGACTTCCCAGTAGACCCCATTTCTAAGACTCCTGAAGTCCTCTTATTTCTTTCCACCAGCTTCCATTGCGGGTTCTTTGATACCCAGTCAGTCTTCTTCCTCCCTCTTCCTGCTTCTCCCAGCTTATCACCCATCCCTCTGGATAGACAATGGGTGGCTGGGTGGCTGGGTGGCTGGGTGGCTGGATGGCTGGGTGGCTGGATGGCTGGGTGGAGGGACAGGTGAATAGATGCAGGAATGAAGAAACTGGAGATGGATGGGGATTCCATGGGACAGCTAACTAGCTGATAAACAGTGAAGAAGCCGATGATCTATCAACAGCTGTGGATCATTGCTTCTAACACCACACAACATCCTGGAGTCTCATACACACTAGAGTTGCCAGGGACCCCGCCCCTTTGCATCACTCTCTGGCTCCAGAGCATGATAATGACTCTGAAGGTCCTCCCTAACTTTGCCCATGAAACCTTGGGGTAAGCTGTCCCCCAGAGAACCCCTGTTTTGCCTCTCTCTTTTGCCATTTTAATTTCCCAGGCGCTGGAGGCTGATGCCTGACTGAGTGCATCAGATGTGTGTCCCCTCAGGCTCAGGGGGCAGCAGTTTCTGGGTGTTTGGGATCAGAAAAAATAGATGGTTATGATGCTGTTCAAGATGCCAGGGTGACCTGTGGACTCTCAAGGGCCAGCCAGGCTCACTGCCGTCATCGCTGCCCCATCCAGGGAGCCTGAGCCTCTTGTTTACTGGCCACAATCCCTGGGCAATATTAGATATTGATATTTGTCTTTTTTTTTTTTTTTGTCTTTTTGAGACAGGGTCTCCCTTTAGTTCTAGCTGGAGCTTACTATGTAGACCAGGCTGGGCTTGAACTCACAGAGATCCACCTGCCTCTGCCTCCCAAGTGCTAGGATTAAAGGCGTGCGCCACCACGCCTGGCTTTATTATGTATTTCTAAGGACTGAACCCAGGTTTTCACATACTAGTCAAACGGGTTTTTTGTGTTTTTAATTAATTTATTCACTATTTTATTGTGTGTATGAATGTTCTACCTGAATGTAAAATGCTACAGAGGGGAGACCTAGCCAGGCTGCGTAGCTCTGCAGGCAGCATCCTCAGGGTAAGTACCAGTGCTGTTCACCTGCCATCTTCTGTTCTCCTGCCTCACCCAAGCAGAAGATGTCACCCACAAAGGCCATTCGCCAGGGCAAAGAATAGATTAAGAATGTTAGTGGGGCCAGGCGTGGTAGCGCACGCCTTTAATACTAAGACTCAGGAGGCAGAGGCACAAGGATCTTTGTGAGTTCAAGGCCAGCCTGGTCTACAGAGTGAGTTCCAGGACAGCTGGGGCTACAGGGAGACCCTGTCTCGAAAAGACAAAAAAAAAAAAAAAAAAGAATGTTAGTGGGAAGATGGCAGCGAATGGAGCGATCTAGCATACAGTACCCCAAGACTTTTGAATTTCTTCTTTTAATTTCATTTTATATTTACTTATTTTGTGTGTGTTAAGACATACACATGCCACACTATGTGTTTGGTGGGTTGGAGTCAGAGGGAAATTCATGAGAGTTCTTTCCTTCTACATGTGGGCTCTGGGGATTGAACCTAAGCAGGTACCTTTAACTGCTGAGCCATATCTTGACACGCCCTGCCCCCTGCCCCGTGACCTTTGAACACCTCTCTATGTCCTTCTTACAGGCAGCAAAAGATCACAACAGCCGTAGCCATCATCCCCAAGAACTTATTTATTGTGTCTTAGAAGCTGGGTCACTGCATTCTCCAGTGGCAGAGACTGAGGGGCGGAGAGTCTAAGGGACCTGTCCAAAGTCACACCCTGCGGAACCTGGCAGTCAGGACCAGGACTCAGGTGGATCCCAAAGCCAGGTTTCATGGCCTCCCAACACTGTATGTTGTTTGTCACTATTTCTTCTCAAAACCCTCTGCAAAAATAATGTCCTTTTTCCTAGTCTCAGAGAGGTCTGGTAGTTCCTCCAGAGCCAAGCAGCAGCTTTCTGGGAGATGTGGGGCTGGACAGGAAGCGTGGCTGCAGTTGTCCATTAACTGGAGCAGGTGACAGGCAGCTTGCAGGATGGCAGCATCAGGAATTTTTTTTTTAGCCGCAGGGGGTGGAGCCAGCTCTCACCAGGTGCCTCCGGGAATGGCTCCCCAGCTGCAACCACAGGATTTAGTTGTTGAGAACTGGGCAGGGCCCCCAGCATCCTCTCAGCCGTTCTCTGTGATTTTAATACTAATCAGAATTATAGCACCATAGCACCGACAGCCATCGTTTCCCTAGTCTCTGGGAGAGTCCCAATCTTTCCCTACACTGTCATTTATCCGACCATCAGCTCCCTGAGGGTTGCACAATGTCTGCAGGCATGTCTTATGAGCTGTTCTCTCTTGTAGGCAAGGCCCTGAGATTCAGAAGGCAAATGATTTGTCCATGGCCACAGCACTAGACCCTGGCCGGAGTAGCTCTGAGCACCTATGGAGAGCAGACTGCAGCAGCCAACTGAGCTAGCCTTGCACAGGTTATGTTTTGGTGTGCTCATCTATAAAATCAGGCATCTCTTACATTTGGTTCCAATACAGACAACATGAATGCCATTCATCAAGTGCTTAAATCAGAAGAGGGCAGAGTGCTTATCTAGAATACACGGTAGAGTGCTTATCTAGAATACACAAGGCCCGGGGTTCAATTCTCGTCGTTGCCTATAGCAGCTGGGTGGTGCACACCTGTAATCCCAGCATTTAGGGGGGATACGAATCTCAGAAATTCAAGGTATTCTTGGCTACATAGGGAGTTCAAGGCTAGCCTGGGTTAACACTAAAAACAAAAAACAGTGGATAGAACCAAGAGTGTGGGGTGTGCTCTGATTCTTCCCCTCAGTGTCTACTTCCCAACTACATCCAAAGAGGCTCTAAAACTGTGTCCCCATGTGACCCCAGCTTCCGCAGCTGCCATGTTGGGAGGGGTGCTCTGCACTGCATTTTCTACGTCGGTCCACCCACCCCTCCAACCCTATTTAGCAGACAAGGAAACCGAAGGAAGCAACAAACGTGCTTGGAGCCCTCAGACCCTGCAGAGCCCTTGCAGGCTGCTCTGCTATGGGTACTGCTAAGTGATAACTTGCTCTCTGCTCCAGGCAGGAAGCCCCGGGTATGGTGATTACTGGTATTGTTGTCCCACACAATGCCTCAGACCACTGACAATGCAACAATCACAGAGGGGCTTATTTCCATGGGCTCCACAATCATCCCAGCCCAAGGGAGGGGCCCGGGGCTAGAAGAAGAGGCTCGGGGGCAGGATGCGCAAACAAGCCTGGAGGACCTGCAGCTGGGGCCCAGGTGCAGGAGAGAGAGTGCGACAGGAAGCGGGCAGGCCCTGCTTTCTTTCCTCTTCTTTCTTATTTGTTTGAGAAGCAACTTTACTTTCTAAATCGGTCATTGTCACCCGTTGGCCCCCACCCCACCTGGTCCTGGGCCTCGGATGACAAGGGCTCAAGGGGACGGAAGGGAAGAGACACTAAATGAGACTGGCCCCTGCCCAGCTGGACTTGGGGCTTCATCCTTGACAGGGGCCACCTCCAGGTGACAGGGGTCCTGTAGATGTACCTGCCTGAGGCGTTATTGGAGTCCTCCAGCTTCATCTTGTCCGGGAGTGGGGTAGGGGACCTGTAAACAGAAAAGAAGTCCTGACAGTGGTTAGGACTGTCCATTAAGCTCCACAGAACTGTCATCCTGGGCAAGTCAGGTCACCACTGGGATCTCTGCTTTCTCACCTGTAAAACCAGAGGGGCTGAGAAAATGAAAGATAATTAAACACTGTGACAAGGTGAGTCCTGAGCCTAGCATGTAAGTGTATTCACATTCACTAGATGGGAATTTATTTAAGAAGCAACCAGCCCTTGGGCATTTAGCATACTACCTCATTCAATTGGCATGAATGAACTCTTTTCCCAGTAACAGTGAAAGACAGTGTCAGAAGCCTAGCAAGGGGCTCCCATAGCAGCAGGCTGGGCTTTGCAGGTGGTGGGAGAGCTTGCATGAATCAGAGTCCATAACTCTTATACCATGGGGAGCCTGGCCATTCGTGTGAGAGACTCAAAGCTGCTCCTAACTCTCCCTCTAAGCTCTAACTACCTTGCTGGCCAGTAGCTGAGGCCAGGGGCCATCTTCTGGACCTAGAAGTGTTTGGAGCAGTACCAACGAGAGTCAGTCATTGTAAAGTGCCATACAAATAAAAGGCAACTGCACTGAATAAATGAAGTAATGAATTAATGGGTGATTAATCCCTTCTACCATGTGGCATGCTTTCTCTTGTGTATGTGCATGTTCCTGTGTGTACACGCGTATAAAGGTGTGTCCATGTATGTACCATGTGAAGGCCAGAGGACGACCTCAGCTGTCATTCCTTGGTCTTGTTTTACTGTTTTTTTGTTTGTTTGGTTTTTTTTGTTTGTCTTTTTGAGATAGGGTCTCCCTGTAGTTCTGGCTGTCCTGGAACTTGATATGTAGACCAGGCTGCTCTTGAACTCACAAAGATTCACCTGCCTCTGCCTCCCAAGTGCTAGGATTAAAGGCGTGCGCCACCACGCCTGGCTTTTACTGTTTTATTATTGTTGTGGAGGGCGTGCATGCTGTGCTGCTGTGTGGAGGTCAAGACAGCTTGTGGCAGTCCACTCCCTTCCTCCACTGTGTGGGTCCTTCGGCTTGAACTCAGGTCCGCAGACTTCAATGGCAAGTGTGTTAGCCAATGAGCCATCTCTCCCAATGTACATAAGTGTACTGTGTTGTGCAGTGCCCATGGAGGTCAGAAAAGGGTGTTAGATTCCCTGCAACTGGAGTTATGGGTGCTTGTTAGCCACCATGTGGGTGCTGGGAATCCAACCTGGGTCCTCTGCAAGAGCAGCCATTTCTCCAGCCCCTGTACTTTGTTTTTGGGAGTCTCTTATTGACCTGGAACTCATCAAATAGGTAACACTGACTGGCCATGGAGCCCTGAGCATCTGCCTGTCTCTTCCTCCCCAGTTCTGGGATTACAAGCATGTGCCGCCATGCGTGGCCTGCTATTGTTTGTTTGATTGGTTGATTGTTTAATGTGGTTTCTGGGTATGCTTGCAAGGCACAAGGCCTTTACCCACCCGTTTGTGGGCCACACCTTCATTTAACCCTCTCAACCACACAGGGATGCACCCAATTATCCCCATGTTATAGATGAGGAAATTGAGGTTCAGAGAACATTTACTTGAATGCAGAGTTAAAAAGTGGCAGGCCGGGCTTAGTGGCACACGCCTTTAATCCTAGCACTTGGGAGGCAGAGGCAGGTGGATCTCTGTGAGTTCAAGGCCAGCCTGGTGAACAGACAAGCTCCAGGCCAGCTGGGACTAAAGGGAGACCCTGTCTCAAAAAGACAAAAAAAAAAAAAGTGGCAGATCAGCCAGGCGTGGTGGAGCACACCTTTGATCCTAGCACTTGGGAGGCAGAGGCAGGCGGATCTTTGTGAGTCCAAGGCCAGCCTGTTCTACATAGAGAGTTCCAGGATAGCCGGAGCTACAGGGAGACCCTGACTCACAAAGACCAAAAAATAATAATAAAAATAAATAAATAAATAGTGGCAGATCAGAATTTGAATGCTGGTGGGGTGGGGGAATGGGGGGGACACGGGTCTAGATTTGATTAAAAAAATAAAAATAAATTTATGTGAAAAAATAATAAAAATTAAAAAATAATAATAAAAAAGAATTTGAACACTGGCAGTCCTAACTTAGGAGCCATTGCTTTAGCCTTGTCACTCCCTCATGACTGAGGTTCAGCACACCCAGCAGTCACCTGTCACCTTCCTCTGCAGATCCTCTCACTCCTTGATGACAATTTGTAATGTGAAGACACTCCTGCTTTGGAGTGACTGATGTCTATGACAGACTTTTTGCATCTCTGAGCCTCAGTTTTCTCATCTGTAAAATAGGAACAATATCACTTGTAGGCTTGCCATAAAGTCTGCACAAGTATTCTTTCTTTTTAGACAGGGTCTCCCTTTAGTCCCAGCTGGCCTGGAACTCACTTTGTAGACCAAGCAGTGGGCCTTGAACTCACAGAGATCCACCTGCCTCTGCCTCCCAAATGCTAGGAGTTCAAGGCCAGCCTGGTCTGCAGAGTGAGTTCCAGGACAACTGGGGCTACAGGGAGACCCTGTCTCAAAAAGACCAAAAAAAAAAAAAAAAAAAAAAAAAAAGGCCAGCATTACCTGGGCTAAAAATTAATTATTGCATTTATTTCCTGTGTATGTGTATATACGTGTACACTCTGTGCCATGACACACCTGTGGAGGTCAGAGGACAATTTGTAGGAGCCAGTTCTCTCCACCATGTGGGTCCTGGGGATAGAATTCAGTTTGTTAGACTTGTAGGTTGTTACCAGCTGAGCCATCTTGCTGCCCTATTGTTTTACATGCTTCTAAGTATACTGGCAATAGGGCATGCATAGTGTGTGCTTGTCTGTTTCTAGACCTTGTGGCTGCCCTGGTTCACACACCATAGGGTATGTGAATTGCCACATGGAATACTTGGTACGCACAGACACTGCTGCTCCATGGGCTGGGGGACGGGACCTTTGTGAAGAGTAGATATTCTGGATGGGGAAAAGCAGAGGAAGATAGGGCCAGTGTCCATCCAGTGGTGTGTGTTCTGGATGGTGTCTGTTGTAGTTTGTCTTCCATTGCTATGACAAAACCCTCTGACCAACACCAACTTTGGAGGAAAGGGTTTATTCAGCTCAATTCCTGGGTCACAGTTCATCACTTAGGGAGCCCAAGGCAGTAACTCAGGGCAGGAACCTGGAGGCAGGAGCTGAAGCACAAGCCATGGAGGACTGCTGTTCACTGGCTTGCTCCTGGCTTGCTCTCTGGCTCATGCCCAGCCTGCCTTCTTATACTGTCACTGCTCAACAATCAAGACAATACTCCACAGATGTGGCCACAGGCCAATCCAATGGAGCCAATTCCCCAACTGAGGCTCCCTCAACCCAGGTGTGTCAAGTTGACACTAAAGCTATCCAGCACAGTGTCCTATTGCTCACCTGTGACCTGGACCATCACGTGTTCTTGCTGGGCTCAGTTTCCCCATTTACAAGTTGAATGCATTGCTCTATGCTCATGAATGAAAGTGTTTCTCGGGTTTTAGAGACTGAATTTCTAGATCGGAGCACAGGAGGCCCCTGAGAGCTTCTGACAGTGTGCCCCCATTTCCTTGAGGGGAGCTTCAGAGATCTAGCTCCTGGGACGATCAGAAGAGCTTACAGCTCACATCTCTACCGCTCCTCACAGCTCCAATCCAGGCCTTGATCCAACCTGTATCTTCAAGTGTAAAATGAGACTGAAGATGGTGAATGTCCCTAATCTGACTCTCCACATGAGGAGACCGATGCTCCTGGAGGCACAGGACTTGCTGGAGGTCTCACCCTGCCCTGTCCCCACTGTCTTCTGCCCTGTCAGGACACAGGCCTCTGGGTGCCACCAAGGCTGCCATAGCTAACACCACTTCTCTATCAGTACCAGACACAATTTCCACTAGCCAGGTGTGGAAGTGCACACCCATAATCCCAGCACTTGATGGCAGCAGGAGGATCAGGAGTCCAAGGTCATTCTCAGTTACATAGCAAGTTCAAGACCAGTCTGTGTCATATGAGACCCTGTCTCAAAACAAAACAAAACAAAATACTAGCTCCCATTAACTGAGCATTTACTTTGTGCCAGGCCCTGGAGTACTTTCTCACCTACCCCACTCAGCCACCCTGTATTTGGGGTGCTCTGTTCTCAATTCTGATAAGGAAGCAGAGTCTGCAGAGGTGGTAAAATCTGTTCTGGAGAAACTGGCTCCCACAGCTCTCACTAGCAGGTGGGAGGGCGGGTAAGGCAGACCCCTTCTAGAACTGGCTTTTCAGCAGTCCCTCCTTACAAACACACCACTACCCTTGAATAGACTCACTTTCCCATAACCTGGGTCCAGTTCTCAGTTTCCTCCCCAACTCCAACCAAGCGTTTGATAATGTGGTGTCCTCAAGGTGCTACCCTCAAGCCTGGCAGCAAATTCAGGCAGAGTATTTATTTTGTGTTACAGAGAAATAAACCAGGGCCTGTTGCTTCCTAGGCAAATGTTCTGTCACTGAGCTACATCTCCAACCCTTCATTTTTTTTTTTGGGGGGGGTCTTTTTGAAACAGGGTCTCCCTGTAGCCCCAGCTGTCCTGGAACTATGTAGACCAGGCTGGCCTAGAACTCACAGAGATCCACCTGCCTCTGCCTCCCAAGTGCTAGGATTAAAGTCGTGCACCACCACACCCGGCTACTAGGCCCAATCTTATTGGGGTCTTTTGCAGATAATCACAGTTGCTCTGATTAAGATGCTAAGAACTATTATGTTTGAAGGACTGAGTTCCTCAAAGGGAGATAACTCAATGACATCATTAGAAACCCTGGATCTAGCCATGCCTGCAGTTTGACTCACATTTGAAACTCTGAACTAAAGGAAACATTAAACTTTTTACCTCATTTCCCTTCTTACTTTTCCTTAACCTAGTTTGAATTGAGTTCCTGACACAATCAAAAGATTCTCAATTAATATAATTATGCTATCTCCTGTCCATCCTCTCCCTATCTGAGTGAGCTGCCTGGCCCAGCTTTTTAAGCATTGTATGTGTTTCTGACAGGCTTGGCAAAGGTCAACTCCAACTCCCCCTGTTCCCAAATAAATCTTAAGAAAAGAAAGTTTTAGCAGGGTGTGGTGACGCACGCCTTTAATCCTAGAACTTGGGAGGCAGAGGCAGGTGGATCTTTGTGAGTTCAAGGCCAGCCTGGTCTACAGAGTGAATTCTAGGACAGCTGGGGCTACAGGGAGACCCTGTCTTGAAAAGACAAAAAAAAAAAAAAAAAGAAAAAAAAAAGTTTTTTAAGATTTATTTATTTATTATTTTTTTTTTTGTCTTTTTGAGACAGGGTCTCCCTGTAGCTCTGGCTGTCCTGGAACTCACTCTGTAGACCAGGCTGGCCTTGAACTCACCGAGATCTGCCTGCCTCTGCCTCCTCCAAGTGCTAGGATTAAAGGCGTGTGCCACCACACCCGGCAAGATTTATTTTTATTTTATGTGTTTAAGTGTTTGTTGCCTGTATGTAAGTGCGCCTGTGTGTGCAATGCCTACTGAGGCCAGAGGAGGGCCTCAGGTCTCAAAAAAGACACACACACAAATTCTACATGCTTTACCTGATTTTCTGGTGGAAGTTGTAGTTGCCCCCATGCCCCGGGACCTGAGCCCAGCTCCAACCCTGGTCTCCTCTTTGCTCCATTGCCTCAGAACACTGGGTCACTACAGTGACGGCAAGGGTGAGTACACAGTGACCCTCCTCACAGGAATTCTGGGTCACACCAAGCCTAGCCTGGCCTTTTTTTTTTTTTTCCGGTCTTTTTGAGACAGGGTCTCCCTGTGGCCTCAGCTGGCCTGGAACTCACTATGTAGAGCAGGCTGGCCTTGAACTCACAGAGCTACCCCTGCTTCTGCCTCCCGAGTGCTGGGATTAAAGGCGTGAGCCACCATGCCCAGCCTTAAGATTTATTTTTATTTTATGTGCCTGAGTGTTTTGCCTGCATGAAATTAAGTGCACTATGTGTGTGTATGCAATACTCCGGGAGACCAGAGGACGATGATGGATCCCCTGGAACTGGAGTTACAGTTGGTTGTCAGTCGCCATGTGGGTTCTCCTTTTATCTCGAAAGTGCAGAGAGGGGCTGGAGAGATAGCCTAGCGGTTAAGAGCACCGACTGCTCTTGCAGAGGACCTGGGTTCGATCCCCATCACCCACATGGCAGCTGAGAACCGTCTGTAGCTCCAATTCCAGGAGAACTCCAGTTCCAGGGGAGTCCGAGACCCTCTTCTGACCTCCGCGGCATTGCACGACACGGGTGCACAAACTTACATGCAGACAGTACATTCGTACACGTAAAAAAATAAAATAAAATAAAAAGTGCAGAGATAACAGGTGTTACACAGATTACAGGCGAGCACCACCAAGCATACTTTCAGAGGTGCTGGGTCCTGGGGCTGGAGAGATGGCCTAGCAGTTAAGAGCACCAACTGCTCTTGCAGAGGACCCGGGTTCAATCCCCAGCACCCACATGGCGGCTGAGAACCCTCTTTNACGGGTGCACAAACTTACATGCAGACAGTACATTCGTACACGTAAAAAAATAAAATAAAATAAAAAGTGCAGAGATAACAGGTGTTACACAGATTACAGGCGAGCACCACCAAGCATACTTTCAGAGGTGCTGGGTCCTGGGGCTGGAGAGATGGCCTAGCAGTTAAGAGCACCAACTGCTCTTGCAGAGGACCCGGGTTCAATCCCCAGCACCCACATGGCGGCTGAGAACCGTCTTTAACTCCAGTTCCAGAGCAATCTGAAACCCTCTTCTGACCTCCGCGGCATTGCACGACACAGGTGCTCAAACCTACATGTAGACAGTACATTCATACACATTAAAAAAAAAAAAAAAGAGGTGCTGGGTCCTTAATGTATACTACGTAAACACGCTACCAATAGAACCAAAATCCAGCCCCTAGGGCTTCTGCTGTGGTGGTTTGGTGTTTTTTGTTTGTTTGGTTTGGTTTGGAAGCAGAGTCCTCAAAGTCACCATCCTCCAGCCTCAACAGGTTGAGTATCGCGCAGCCTCGCCGCTAGTGCATCATCTGCTTTGCAGAAGCGTATCTCATTCTCATTTTAGAAAACCCAGGCACAGGGCAGTTAAGAGACTTGCCTGTTCCTGCAGATGCCCAGTTATAGAGACTATCTCTTCCCCCAAGTGGGCAGTCTGACACTGGGAGGTGGACTAGAAGCAGCAGCTTAGGCTCAGAAGTCAACGGCACAGTTGGAGGATGGCATCTTGAGATCCTGGGCTCGGCTTGGGATGGGGGTGCAGGACCACGGGTGGGCGGCACCTCCACGCAAGCGCAGCAGCAAAGAAAGCCCAGCTCCCCGCCGTGCAGCAGGTGCACCGCAGGCCTCGTCGCCGCGGGTGTGCCGGCGTGGGCGTGGGCGAAGGACCCAGGCGGTCCCCACGCCCATCCTCCCTCCCGCCCGCACCCCCTCCAGTGGCTGGTGGCAGGTGAGTGGGTGTCGAGGAACCGCCAGGCAGCGGAGAAAACAGGACGCTGCTGCCGAAATCTGATTACTCACCTGCAGCTGCGCAGCCCCGGGGCTAATAAAAGCAGAACTTCCTGTTGTTCCTTATTAGCGCCCTGTGCCTCCCCCAACCCAATCCGCTCCCAGCTGCAACCCCCGCTCTAACTGATCGCCTGAAACCCGTAGCTCCAGGGTCCAGACCCCTCAAAGCCTGACCCCACCATCTGCCCAGCACAGGGCTGGATTAAGGAAGCCTCAAGGGTGGCCTTTCACACCTGCCTGGGACTCACCTGCAGGCTGCTTAACAATACAGATCCCCAAACATAACCTGCACCTGCTGGGTTAGAATTCCTGCAGTTTAGGGCCCCAAAGTCTGAATTCATATGAAACACAGGTGATTTGTAGGGGGGGGGGGATTCTGAGCCACAAGCTCAGGTGCTGTAGGAGTGTTTCTTTTGACTGCCACCCAGAAGTTAGGGATAGAATCAACCTCCAGTCTTGGGGTATGTCTCTGACCCCAGAGCCTCAATTTGCTAATTTATACAGTGAGGAGCTGGGGCTGCAAAAAGACCTCTGGGACTGAAAGAAAGCTCAATCGAGGTAGCCCCCCCCGGCATGGTTACTGGCAGTCACTTTCTAAGGGTGCAGACTGGATGGATAATGCCGATCACGACCACCTTGACAGGATCTAAATCGCCTAGGAAACAAGCCTCCCGCCTGCCTGTGAGGAAGTGTCTAGATTGGGTTAGTGGAGGTAGGAAGACCTATGGAGAATGAGACAGGCACTATGCTTGGGCTGGAGTCCCAGATGGTATATGAGAGGGTGAGCTGAGCACCCCGTATTCATCTCTCCCTGCTTCCCAGCTGCAGATGCAGTGACCCGCCACCATCCATACCTGCTGCGGGGGCTTCCTGTCGTGATGGGATGGTATCCCCAAACTGTGAGCCAAAATGAACCCTTCCTTCCTAAACTTGCTTTAGTAAGGGGATTTTTCAGAGCCATGGAAAAAAATGACTACCCAGACCAACCAGGATCAGACTGAAGGAAGTGAGCCGCAGCCAAGGGGCTACAAGGACCAGAACGAGGGAAGTGGCCACACTTCACTGTGCCCACCAAGAAAGGCCCTTCATCACCCACTGCATCAGGAAGATGGTCTTGCCCTGGGATTGACACTGGTGGCCTGCCTAGTGGCTTTTTCTCAGCCATCTGTGATGTGTGGGACAGGTCTTTGACCAAGCTGCAGCTGCAGGATACTCACATCCCTTCTCCCTGGCCCATCCTTAGTCATTGCCCAATTCCTCATATCCCACCCCCCCACCCCCGCCGCCCTTGGGTCATGAGCACCTCGGCTGACTGGGAATGCTCATATCCTCATGGACACTCCCCTTTCTTCCCAGGTAATGATTTCCCCCAAGCTGAGCTTTGCCTTGAGCTGCCCTCCTTGATCTCACAGAAATCCACCTGCCTCTGCCTCCTGAGTGTTGGGATTAAAGGCCTATGCCAGAGCTGGAGAGATGGCCTAGTGGTTAAGAGCGCCGACCGCTCTTACAGAGGACCCGGGTTCGATCCCCAGCACCCACATGGCGGCCAAGAGCCGTCTGAAACTCCAATTCCAGGAGAACTCCAGTTCCAGGGGAATCCGACACCCTCTTCTGACCTCCGCGGCATTGCACGACACGGGTGCATAAACCTGCATGCAGACAATACATTCATACACATACATAAATAAATAAAATTTAAAAAAATTTATTAAAAAAAGGCCTATGCCATCATGCCCAGTATTTGAAGTTGATTTTTATTTTATGTGTATAAGTGTTTTGCCTGTCTGTATATAAACGTACCAATTGTATGCAATGCCCTTCGAAGCCAAAAGAAAGCATTAGATCGGGGCTGGAGAGATGGCTTAGTGGTTAGGAGCACTGACTGCTCTTGCAGAGGACCTGGATTCGATTCCCAGCACCCACATGGCAGCTAAGAACTGTCTTTAACTCCAGTTCCAGGAGAATCCAATGCCCTCTTCTGAACTCCGCGCCATTGCACGACAAGGGTGCACCAACCTACATGCAGAAAAAAAAAAAACTAGGTCTAAAAAAAAAAGAAAGCAATTAGATCTTCTGTAATTGAACTTACAGATGGTTTTTAGTTACCTCGTGGGTGCTGGAAACTGAATTTGAGTGCTCTGCAGAAGCCAGTGTTTTTAATTGCCCCTGCTTTTGTCTTTTACTGACAGTCTTGCTATATAGCCCTACCTGTCATAAAACTTGATATGTAGACCAGGCTGGTCTTAAACTCACTATAATCCTCCTGCCTCTGGCCCCTGCCTGCTGAGGTTACAGATGTGTACCACCACACCTGGTTTCACTTGTATTATTATTGGTTTGGTTGAGTTTGTTTCTTAAAGATATTATTATTATTATTTTAAATTATGTTGGGGCTAAAGAGATGGCTCAGTGGTTTAGAACACTGTCTACTCTTGCTGAGAGCCTAGGGTCAATTCCCAGCATCCACATGGTGGTTAACAAACATCTGTAACTCGAGTCCCAAGAGATCCAGTGCCCTCTTCTGGCCTCCATGGGCATTGTACAACATGGGTGTACTTACATACATGCAGACAAAATACACACATAAAAAAATTTTAAGCCGGGCATGGTGGCATACGCCTTTAATCCCAGCAACTTGGAGGCAGAGGCAGTCAGATCACTGTGAGTTCAAGGCCAGCCTGGTCTACAGAGTGAGTTCCAGGCCATCTGGGACTAAAGGGAGACCAAAGAGACCAAAAAAAAAATTTTTTTAATAAAAATTATGTGTATATGTTTATGTGTGCATGTGTGTGTGTGTGTGTGTATGTGTATGTGTATGTGTGTTTGTGCGTGTGTAAGTGTAGGCACCCCAGGAGTCCAGAAAGGGTAATAGATCCTCTGCAGCTGGAGTTATAGGCAGTTGTGAGCTGCCCAAAGCAGGTGCAGAGAACCAAACTTGGGCTCAGAAAAAGCAACAAGTGCCCTAACCACTGAGCCAAGTCTGTAGTCCCTTGTTTCTTTTTTTAGCAGACAGAGTTGCCCTCAAACTCTGTGTAGCTGAAGATGACCTTGAACTCCTGATCCTCCTCATACCTCCTAAATACTGGGATTACAGGTGCGCCCCACCATGCCCAAATTATTTGGTCCTTGCTGAGATCAACCCTAGGCTTTGGGCCAGTAAGATGGCTCAGCAGGTAAAGAGGCCTGCCACCTAGCCTACCGACCTGAGAGCCCTCCCCAGGAAGAACCCACAAAGTGGGAGGGACAAACTGACCTCCACCAGTCCAAGTTGTCCTCTGACCTCTTTATGTACACGCATTTACACGAGCGTGTGCATAGGTGTGCACACCACACACATACACACACACATAAAATGTAATAAAATGTTTTCAACATAAAAAAAAATACAAGAAAAATACCCAAGCAGGGTTTTGTACATGCTAGGTAAGCAGTCTCCAACCTGCATCTGGGTTACTTTACCAGGCTTCTCAGCCGCCTTGATGGCTCCTGTCACCTCTCACCTGAGAAACAATTTCTGTCCTTGTCTGGCTGAAAAACTCAGCACTGTTATCTTGGGACTCAAACTCCTGCCACTTAAAGCTCTCAAGACAGAGCCACCTCTCAGAGCTACCTCAGGTGACACAGACTCCCAGGGTATCAGCCTCAGGGCATACCTAGGGGCTCAGCTTTGATTTGCAGCAAAGATAGAGCAGAAAGTTTGGGTAAGCTGTCCAAAGTCACACAGCTAGTAGGCAGCAGGGATGGGGCTTAAATCAGGTCTCTCTAACTCCAAAACTGTGAAGCTCTAAAGCTACCACCTCCCAGCTGAGTTAGGGTCTCTCTCTCTCTTTTTTTTTTAAAATTTATTTCTGTATGTGTATGAATATACTGTCTTCATGCAAGTTTGTGCACCCATGTTGTGCAATACCGCGGAGGTCAGAAGAGGGTGTTGGATTCCTCTGGAACTGGAATTCTCCTGGAATTGGAGTTTCAGATGGTTCTCGGCCGCCATGTGGGTAATGGGGATCGAACTCAGGTCCTCTGTAAGAGCGGTCTTCGCTCTTAACCGCTAGGCCATCCCTCCAGCCCCTCTCTTTTTTTTTTTATCTGCTTGGCATGTGGTAGGAGTTTGCCAAATAAATGAGTGAATTAACACACAAACAACGTTTCTGCCTGTTCTCTAGTCTGATTTTTTTTTTTTTTTTTTTTTGGTCTTTTTGAGACAGGATCTTCCTTTAGTCCCAGCTCTGTAGACCAGTCAGGCCTTGAACTCACAGAGATCCATCTGCCTCTGCCTCCTGAGTGCTGGGATTAAAGGCATGTGCCACCATGCTGGGCCTCAGTTTGATTCTTGGAGCTGGAACATAAGTTGTTTTTTTTTTTTTTTAGTCTTTTTGAGACAGGGTTTCCCTGTAGCTCCAGCTGGCCTGGAACTTGTTATGTAGACCAGGCTGGCCTTGAACTCACAGAGATCTGCCTGCTCTCAAGTGCTGGGATTAAAGGCATGTACCACCACATCCAGCCTAATTGTTTCATTTTTATTCTTGTGGGTTTGAGGTACTTTCAGAACAAATTTTGGTTTGCTTTTTGTTGTCTTTCTTTTCCTTTCTTTCTTTTCTTTGTCTTTTTATTTTTTTACTTTTTGTTAGTTTGTTTTGCTTTTGCTTTCTTGAGCCAGTCTCACTATGTTTCCCTGGCTGACCTGGAACTCCCAGCCTGCTGTCTGAGGACTGAGTTGTACAAGGCAGATTTGGGTGGCTCCCATCATTCAGGCAGTGCTGAATCACACGTTCCCAGCACTGTATGAGCAGCAGAGGACAGACAGGGACCTTGTGCTCCTGGAGCTCCCTGTCCTGTGGAAGGACACAAATATAAAACAAGCAGACAGACAAAAGACTGCAGCTTGTGATAAGGGTGAAGGAGAAAAGCATCTGGTAAGGAGACAGTGACCAGGGGCTGACTCAGCTGGGTGGTCATGCAGGGAAAGCCCCCTAGATAAGGTGACATTTCCACTGCAGTGGAGAGGATGAGGAAGCCTCCAGGGCAGAGAGAGCAGCCCAGCAGAGGGAGGAGCAGGTGCAAAGGCCCGGAGGCAGGAATACTTTGCATTCCCAGAACTTCACAGAGCTCTGCAAGGCCAGGGCCAACTGAACAACTAGGGGAAGAGGAGTCCAAAATGTACTAGGGTCAAGGTCTGGATTCTTATCAGGATGGAGTAAGTGGTTTTAGACTACAGGATGCCATGATCTGATTTCTGTCCAGCTGTGTGTGAATGTCAACTATCTACGAATTCATCTAAATGCTTCAAGAAGCCACTAGTATTTTTAGGCAATGCCCACTCTCTGCAAAGCAAAACTTCCCTTTATTGGTCTTAAATTTACTACTTTGGGGTTTTAAGGGGAGCCCCCTTCTGTCTTGGAACTGAGGGTTAGTGAGGCAATGAGCGCCTTCCAGTAAGAGTGTGACACATGTGGGGAAGAGGCGGGAGGGCGGGGCAGGGTGGGCACCCTAGTTCCATCTCACCTGCTCTGGGATGTCCTCCTACCTGTAGAAGGCAAAGACCTGAGCTGTGATGGCACACACCTGTCATCCCAGCATTCCGGAGGCTGAGGCAGGAGGATGGCAAGTTCAAGGCCAGACAGTGCTACAGAGCAATATCCTTTCTTCAAAAAAACAAAGGGTTGAAGAGATGGCTCAGCAGTTAAGAGCACTGGCTGAGGACCTGGGTTCAATTCCCAGCAACCGCATGGCAGCTAACAACCATCTGTAACTCCAGTTCTAGTGGAATCTGATGCCTTCTGGCCTCCACAGGCATTGCATGACATGGGTATTGCAGACAATACACTCATATGGATAAAAAATAAGGGCTGGAGAGATGGCTTAGCGGCTAAGAGCGCCGACTGCTCTTGCAGAGGACCTGGGTTCAATCCCCAGCACCCACATGGCGGCTGAGAACCATCTGTAACTCCAATTCCAGGAGAACTCCAGTTCCAGGGGAATCAGACACCTTCTGACCTCCGCGGCATTGCATGACATGGATGCACAAACCTGCATGCAGACAATACATTCATACACATAGAAAATAAATAAATTAAAATTAAATAAAATAAAAAAATTAAAATAGAATAAATGAAATATCGGGGCTGGAGAGATGGCTCAGCCGTTAAAAGCACTGGCTGTTCTTGCAGAAAACCTGGATTCAAATGCCAGCACTCACATGGCAGCTAACAACCAGCTGAAACTCCAGTTCTAGGGGATTCAACAACCCTCTTCTGTCCTCTGAGAGCATTGCACCGCCTCTATGAACTTGCATACATATAAGCAATACACACATACACATAAAAATAAGTAAATGGGAGGCCTGGAGAGATGGCTTAGCGGTTAAGAGCACCGACTGCTCTCTCAGAGGACCTGGGTTCGATTCCCAGCACCCACATAGAGGCTAAGAACTGTCTTTAACTCCAGTTCCAGGGAAATCCGACACCCTCTTCTGACCTCCACTGCATTGCACGACACAGGTGCACAAACCTACATGCAGACAGTACACTCATACACATAAAAAAATTTAGGAAAAAAAATAATAAATTAAATTAAAAAAAATATATATATATATATTTGTCTTTTTGAGACAAGGTCTCCCTGGAACTCTGACTGTCCTGGAACTCGCTCTGTAGTCCAGGCTGGCCTTGAACTCACAGAAATCCGCATGCCTCTGCCTCCCAAGTGCTAGGATTAAAGGTGTGCACCACCACACCTGGCTTTAAAAAAATGTTAAAAAAAAGGAATCCAATGCTCTCTTCTGAGCTCTGCAGCATTGCATGACATGGTACACTTAGTTACATGCAGACAGTATACTCATACACATAAAATAATAAAAATTTTTTAAGTAAAAAAAAAACAAAACAAAAACAAACAGGCTGGAGAGATGGGTTCATGATCAAGAGCACTTCCAGAGGACTGAGTTCAATTCCCGGTACCCACATCTGGCTCTATAGCTGCCTGTAACTCCAGCTCCAAGGGGATTTGATGCCCTTGGTGTACACAGCCACACGAGAACATAAGCGTCCATATGTTCACATAATTAAAACAAAACAAAAAACAGCTGAGTGTGGTGGCTCATGCTTTAATTCCAGTATTTGGAAGACAGAGGCAGATTTTGAGGCCAGCCAGGGCTACACAGTGAGACCCTGCCTCAAAGAAACAAAACAAACAAGGGCTGGGGAGATGGCTCAGCACTCACTGGCTGCTCTTGCAGGTTTCAATCCCAGCACACACAAGTCCTCTAACCACTGTCTTAATTCTGGTGTGTGTGTGGGTTCATCACCCTCTTCTAACCTCTGTGGGCATTGCACAACACAGATGCACTTACATACATACATGTAGGCAATATACTCATACACATAAAATAAAAATAATAAAATACAAATTATTTAAAAGATAGTACTTTTCTTGCAAAGGACCCCAGAACCTATGTCAGGTGGTTCACAAGCCCCTGTCACCTCAGCCCCAGAGGATCCAATGGCTCTACTCTCTGTGGGTACCTGCACATGTGCACATACCTACATACAGATACATATTTAAAAATAATAAGAGTAGATCTGGGTATGGTAGCTCACACCTTTAATTCCCGGAATCAGGAGCCAAGGCAGGTGAATCTCAGTGAGTTAGAGGCCAACCAGGTACACATAGCAAGTTCCAGGCCAGCCAGGGCTACATAGTGAGACCCTGTTTCAAAAAGCCAATAAGCCGGGTGTGGTGGTACACACCTTTAATCCTAGCACTTGGGAGGGAAAGGCAGGCCGATCTTTGTGAGTTCAAGGCCAGCTTGGTCTTCAGAGTGAGTTCCAGGATAGTTGGGGCTACAGGGAGACCCTGTCTCAAAAAGACCAAAAATAATAATAATAATAATAATAATAATAATAATAATAAAATTAGATAGATGATAGATAGATAGATAGATAGATAGATAGATAGATAGATAGATAGATGATAGATATAGCTTTTTGGTCTTTTTTGAGACAGGGTCTCCCTGTAGCCCCAGCTGGCCTGGAACTCACTATGTAGACCAGGCTGGCCTTGAACTCACAGAAATCTGCCTTCCTCTACCTCCGGAGTGCTGGGATTGAAGGCATGCACCACTGCCACAAAATATATATATTTTTAAAAGGTCAGTCCCACTGGGCGTGGTGGCGCATGCTTTTAATCCTAGCACTCAGGAGGCAGAGGCAGGGGATCTCTGTGAGTTCAAGGCCAGCCTGGTCTACAGAGTAAGTTTCAGAAAAGCTGGGGCTACAGGGAGACCCTGTCTCAAAAAAAACAAACCAACGAACAAAAAACCCCCAAAAAGTCAATAAATATAATTTCAGCACTCAGGAGGCAGAGGCAGGTAGATCTCTGAGTTCAAGGCCAGCTAGCTCCAGGGCAGCTGGGACTAAAGAGAGACCCTGTCTCAAAACATACACAGAGACAAAAAAGCCAATAAACAAATAATAAGGAGCATAATGGCACTCAACTGTAATGTTAGGACTTCAGAGGCTGAGTTTAGAGGATTAACACGAGTTCAAGACCAGCCTGGGCTATTGAGTGAGACTCTGTCTTAAAATACCAAAAATAAAGCTGGGCGTGGTGGTGCACACCTTTAGTCTCAGCACTCAGGAGGCAGAGGCAGGCAGATCACTGTGAGTTCAAGGCCAGCCTGGCCTACAGAGCAAGTTCCAGGACAGCTAGGACTACAGGGAAACCCTGTCTCAAAAAAAAAAAAAAGATATCTAGTACTGGGGAGATAGCTCAGTCAATAAAGTGTTTGCTTTGCATTTACATACATACAAGCAAAACAGTTATACATATAAGAATAAATAAATAATAGGTCAGAGGTTAAGAGCATTGGCTGCACTTACAGAGGACCTAGGTTTGACTTTGATTCCAGCAGCCACATAGCCGCTAACAACCATCTTTTCTTGTTTGTATTTTTGAGACAGGGGCTCCCTGCAGCCCTAACTAGGCTGGCCTTGAACTCAGAGAGATCTGCCTGCCTCTGCCTGCTTCCTGGCTTTAAGAACCACACCGTGCTTTAAACTCCAGTTCCCGGGGATCTGCCACCCTCTTCTGACCTCCATGGGCATTTCGCAACATGAGTGCACTTACATACATGCAGGCAATATACTCAAAATAATAAATAAGATATTTGTTTTAAAAAAAGAATAAATAGGGGCTGGAGAGATGGCCTAGCGGTTAAGAGCGCCGACTGCTCTTGCAGAGGACCCGGGTTTGATCCCCAGCACCCACATGGCGGCTGAGAACCGTCTGAAACTCCAATTCCAGGAGAACTCCAGTTCCAGGGGAATCCAAGACCCTCTTCTGACCTCTGCGGCGTTGCACGACATGGGTGCACAGACTTGCATGCAGGCAGTACATTCATACACATACAAAAATAAATTAAAAAAAGAAATAATTTAAAAAATTATACTTATTTATTTATTTTTGTTTTTTGGTCTTTTCGAGACAGGATCTCTCTGTAGCCCCAGCTGTCCTGGAACTCTCTTTGTAGACCAGGCTGGCCTTGAACTCACAAAGATCCGCCTGCCTCTGCCTCCCAAGTGCTAGGATTAAAGGTGTGCGCCACCACGCCCGGCTTGATTAGTGTTTTTTGATAGCAACAAAAATTAAACTACAACAGTGAGTGGGCTGTCCAGCATTTGAACACAGAGAAAGAGAGAGACATGTCAGCACAATCACTGTGGTGGAGTTCCCCATAGTTCCCCACATAGTTCCTCCACCAGTTGCCCAGCCTGTCCAAGCTTCTGCCATCCCAGCACCATGGGCCTGGTACGACCATGCGGTGTATGACCCTGGTGTTCCGAGGGCTGTCCTAAGTGTGGCCCTAGCAGGAGCCATATAGAAAAGGACCTCAGCAGCCACCAGCTGACCTGACCGTGACCTTGCTTCAGGGTTCACTGGAGAACAGATGAGAAGGAGACCTTCCAGGACCCCTGTTCCCCACCACTCACCTTGGGCTCTTTGATGGGCAGCTGCCCCGGGACTGGGATTGAGCTTCTGTGGGACCCCAGCAGGCCCTGTCCTAAGGCCTTCTTGCCTCTAGAATGCTGCCCAGCAGGTCCCAACATCTCTTCCAGTTAGAGACCTCTTACTGGCTCATTCTTAGAACACAGCCCTCCTTCCTTCCCAACCCACCTAGCTAACCCAGGTGTTGTCTACTCCTGGGGGTCTGCGTGTGTCCCACCTGCCAATGACCAGGGGTCTGTGTCTAGCTCCAGACTCAGGCGTCTCCACTTCTCAGCGAAACCACCTCCGTCCTCCCAGAGATGCTTAGTCCCAACTGTCAACTTGATGAACTCTAGAATCACCTGAGAGACAGCCTCTGGCCATGGCTCTGAGGAATTGTCTCCATTAGGTTAACTGAAGTGGACAGACCCAGCCCTCGGGGGCAGCACCATTCCCTGGGCTACATCCTGGACTTTAGAGAAAGGACAGTAAGCTTCAGCCCCTGCTTTTCCTGAATTGTGGGACGATGTGACCAGCTGCTTCAAGGTCCTGCGGCCTTGACTTCCCCACACGATGGTCTGGTCCTTGAACTTTGAAGTGAAATAAACCTTTCTCATTAAGTCCCCACCCCTTTTTTTTTTTCTGAGACAGGGTCTCCCTGTAACCCCAGCTGGCCTGGATCTCACTATATAGACCAGACTGGCCTTGAACTCACAGAGATTTGCCTGCTTCTGCCTCCCCAGTGCTGGAATTAAAGGCGTACATCACCATGCCCAGCTTATTTATTTTATGCTATTTTATTTTTCTTTTCAGTTTTACCCTTTTTTTTTTTTTTTGGTATTTTTGAGACAGGGTCTCCCTTTTAGTACCAGGTGTCCTGGAGCTTGCTCTGTAGAACAGGCTGGCCTTGGTCTCACAGAGATCTGCCTGTATCTGCCTCTCCAGTGCTGGAATTAAAGGCGTACATCACCATGCCCAGCTTATTTATTTTATGCTATTTTATTTTTCTTTTCAGTTTTACCCTTTTTTTTTTTTTTTGGTATTTTTGAGACAGGGTCTCCCTTTTAGTACCAGGTGTCCTGGAGCTTGCTCTGTAGAACAGGCTGGCCTTGGTCTCACAGAGATCTGCCTGTATCTGCCTCTCCAGTGCTGGAATTAAAGGCGTACATCACCATGCCCAGCTTATTTATTTTATGCTATTTTATTTTTCTTTTCAGTTTTACCCTTTTTTTTTTTTTTTGGTATTTTTGAGACAGGGTCTCCCTTTTAGTACCAGGTGTCCTGGAGCTTGCTCTGTAGAACAGGCTGGCCTTGGTCTCACAGAGATCTGCCTGTATCTGCCTCTCCAGTGCTGGAATTAAAGGCGTACATCACCATGCCCAGCTTATTTATTTTATGCTATTTTATTTTTCTTTTCAGTTTTACCCTTTTTTTTTTTTTTTGGTATTTTTGAGACAGGGTCTCCCTTTTAGTACCAGGTGTCCTGGAGCTTGCTCTGTAGACCAGGCTGGCCTTGAACCCACAGAGATCCACCTACCTCTGCCTCCCGAGTACTGGGATTAAAGGCGTGTGCCACCATGCCCGGCTATTTTATTTTTTTATGTGTATAAGTATATTGCCTGCATGTGTGTGAGTGTATCCATGTCATGCAATGCCTTCAGAGGTCAGAAGAAAGCATTGGATCCTCTAGAACTGGAGTTACGGATGGATGTTAGCCACCATGTGGGTGCTGGGAACCAAGCCCGGGTCCTCTGCAAGAGCAGCCAGTGATCTTAACTGCTGAGCCATCTCTCCAGCCCTTGTTTTATTTATTATTTTGTGTTTGTATCTGTAAGTGGGTATGATGGCATGGCACGTACATGCCGTGGTGTGTGTATGGAGGTCAGAGAACACCTGGTTGAGTCAGTTTGCACAGGGGATGGAGCATTAGAGGGACTGCGAAGAGGCAGAATGGGCAAAGACAACTGACTGAAACAGACCACAATGGGAATGGGGAGGGGAGGGAAGGGGAGGGGAGGGGAGGGGAGGGGACATAGAGGGGTCGCAGTGGACATGCTCTGTGGCCAGAAAGGTCAGACAAAAGCTCCCTTGAGAGTCTGGCAAGGTCCACTTCTGAACCAATCTCCCTTGGCTTTCTGAAGTGGGTCACAGCTCCCCTAGTGGAGAGAAGGAGGAAAGACAGTCTGCCCAGCCACATGGTAGAGCTCCCAGAACTGCGCACCGGTCCAGATTGACACTGAGGGCAGAGGAAGGTGTGCACCGCCTTGCCTTGGGGCTGTGCCTCAGCTTTTCATTTAATGCTGGCAACAACCCTTCCAGGTTGGTGCTTTACAGCCAAGGAAATCGGGACTCAGAGAGGCCGTGGGTGGGATGTGAATCCCAGCCAAGCTGAGCCCGGATCTTTCAGTCAGTGTCACATTGCACTCGTAGCTGTGGGTACTAGAGTCAGCTGTGAGGGCCTGGACCTCACTGCAGTGGAGTGGGGAGCACATTCTTGGGGGGGGGGGGTGACGAGGTCACAGGTGCTTTTCTGAGAGGAGACCAAGAGGAAGAGAAAAAGCAGAGGGGGAGGGAGACTGAGGCACGGGAAGAGGTCACAGCAGCAGCTGAAGGCTGAGCACCTGGGTTAAGCCCGGGGACTCTAGACAGTCCCCAGCTGGACTGAGCTGGTGCCTGGTAGGTGGGAAGCCAACTTAAGTAATAGTATGATGCAGGTTTTCATTCATTCATTCATTCGTTCGTTCACTCATTCAGCAAATATGTGTTATGTGTGTTGCTCATATACTGTGTCAGGTCCTAACCAAAGTGTTAAGAGGACAGAGAACAAGATGGCACTGCACCAGGTAGGCCGTGGGGAGGCCAGAGAGAAGGGAACCAGGACGTGGAAGTGTTTGGTTGGGGGCAGATGTCGGGAGCAGCTGGGGCTGGCCAAGCAGTAACATCTTGGAGCAGCTGGATAAATGCTCTGTGGCTGGCCTTGAGCTCCCTACTTAGCCCAGGCTGGCCTTGAACTCCTGATCCTCCTGCTGCCACCTCCCCAGTGCTGGGTTTACAGATGGGAATCACCACACCCAGCCTAACATGCAGGGTTTTATAAATCAGAGCTTGGGCCCACCTTAACAAAGCTATGGAACATCAAGTGATTGCATGCTCAAAATGAACAGAGTTTATCCTTTATAATTTCTACCTTGTTGGGGCTGGAGAGATGGGTCAGTGGTTAAGAGTACTGGCTGCTCTCGCAGAAGACCCAGGCTTGGTGCCCAGAATCCATATGGTGGATAACAGCTGTTTGTAACATTAAAAAAAAAAATTATACCTTCTTGCCTGGTGTGGTGGTGCACACCTTTAATGCTAGCACTCAGAAGGCAGAGGCAGGTGGATCTCTGTGAGTTCAAAGCTAGCCTGGTCTACACAGAGATCCAGGCCACCTAGGAATAAAGGGAGACCCTGTCTCAAAAAGACCAAAAAAAAAAAAAAAAAAAAAAAAAAAAAAAATATATATATATATATATATATATACACACACACACACACACCTGGGGGCAGTAAGGAGTCAGGGAATAAGTCTCATTTCCTAAAAGTCATGAATCAGGGAGGGTAGTATGTTATGAAGGAGGATAAGAAGGAAACCTGGCTGGAGGATCCCAGCCTGACAGTTGGACACTGAGCTGAGCCTGTGTCCTAGGACAATCATGATCCCACAGGGAGGACGGCACCTTGTCTTTCCAGACAGAGAAACTGAGGCTCAGAGGGGTCAAGGAGGTTACTCAGACCTATGGGCGTTAAGGGATAGAAGCAGAGGTGCAGTCTAGGGCTGCCTGCCCCTGAGCCGGGGCTCTTCAGGAATTGTCTGCCCAGAGTTTCCTCTCACCCCACTGCAAACGTCTGAAACCATGCACCTCACTCACTGGCGCGTCTCCAGCGCCACTTGCTGGTCAAAATGTGGAGTTGGTGGGAAGACGGGGGCATTGGCTTGTCAATCTGACCGCTGTCTGTCAATCTCCAGTGTTTGCTGGCTGCAGCCCACCACCCCCACCCTGGAGGCTTGGTTGTCTGGTTTCATCTTCCCAGCGGGAGACCAAGAGACTTCTCAAAGATGACTCAGAAAAGCAGAGGAAGACTCAGGCTTTCTGTACCCTCAGGGTGGGCATAAACTCCAGAAGGCCCCTACTGACTGAGGAGGACCCCAAGGGCTTGGGACCAATCCCTTTCTGAGCCGTGGGGGAGTGGGTTGTTGGTTGATACCTCCTGGCTCTGCCACCATAGTGCTGGGGATTATAGGTGGGGACTTTCACGACTAGCTTCTGAGTGGTTTGGGTTTTTTGTTTATATTTTTGCTAAATTAAAAAAAATTTTTTTAATTAATTTTATTTATTTCTGTATGTGTATGAATGTACTGTCTGCATGCAAGTCTGTGCACCCGTGTCGTGCAATGCCGCGGAGTTCAGAAGAGGGTCTCGGATTCCCCTGGAACTGGAGTTCTCCTGGAATTGGAGCTTCAGACGGTTCTCGGCCGCCATGTGGGTGCTGGGGATCGAACCCGGGTCCTCCATATGTTTGCTAAATTTTTAAGAATTAGGAGCTGGAGCCGGGCGTGGTGGCGCACGCCTTTAATCCTAGCACTTGGGAGGCAGAGGCAGGCGGATCTTTGTGAGTTCAAGGCCAGCCTCGTCTACAGAGCGAGTTCCAGGACAGCTGGGGCTACAGAGAGACCCTGTCTCAAAAAGACCAAAAAAAAAAAGAATTAGGAGCTGGGGGGCTGGAGAGATGGCCTAGCGGTTAAGAGCGCCGACTGCTCTTGCAGAGGACCCAGGTTCGATCCCCAGCACCCACATGGCAGATGAAAACCATCTTTAACTCCAGTTTCAGAGGAATCGGACACCCTCTTCTGACCTCCGCGGCATTGCACAACACGGGTGCACAAACCTACATGCAGACAGTACATTCATACACATACAAAAATAAATTAAAAAAAGAAATAATTTAAAAAATTATACTTATTTATTTATTTTTGTTTTTTGGTCTTTTCGAGACAGGATCTCTCTGTAGCCCCAGCTGTCCTGGAACTCACTGTGTAGACCAGGCTGGCCTTGAACTCACAAAGATCCGCCTGCCTCTGCCTCCCAAGTGCTAGGATTAAAGGCGTGCGCCACCACACCTGGCTATTATTTTTTTATGTGTATGAGTGTACTGTCTGCATGTAGGTTGGTGCACCCATGTCGTGCAATGCCTCAGAGGTCAGAAGAGGGCGTCGGATTCCCCTGGAACCTGAGTTAAAGACGGTTCTTAGCTGCCATGTGGGTGCTGGGAATTGAACCTGGGTCCTCTGCAAGAGCAGTTGGCGCTCTTAACCACTGAGCCATCTCTTCAACCCCATAAAAATTTTTTTAAAAATCTTTAAAGACAGGTAAGGTCTTACTGTGTAGCCCTGGATGGTATGGAACTCAGAGATCCACCTACCTTTGCCTCCCAAGTTATTCTTTTTAATTATGAGTGGTGTGTGTGTGTGTGTGTGTGTGTGTGTGCACATGTGTTTTTCACAGGAAAGAAAGGAGTGTCTGAGAGGCCCCCTTCTTGGGGAGAGCCTTGTAGCATGAATGGTCCGTCTGTGGCTGAGCAAGCTGGGAATGCTGAGTCCTGAAATGCTTCTTGTTCTCCATTAGAGCAGGAGATGACTTCTTGTCATCCCTTCCAACTCCGTTAAAAAGTCTCCTCTCCTCATAGCTGGGTGTTGTAGTACATGCCTGTAATCCTAGGAGACTTGGATATAGAGGTTGAAAGTTCAAGGTCAGCCTGTGCTACAGAGTGCTAGGCCAACATAAACTACATAGTGAGAACTTGTCTCCAGAAAGAAAGGGTGGGAAGAGAGAGTGGGGGAGGAAAGCAAAGAAATTACCTGCCAGCAGGCCCTCCCAGATGGCTAAAATGGAATCAGATTCCCATGTTACACTGATCCAGTGACTGTCCTGCCAGCAGCCCCCCATGTGTACAGCTGGAATTAGTATTCACTCTGTGGAAGCCCTGTATTAGAGCTGGGGGAAGGTAGGAACCAAAATGTCACCTCAAATCAGGCATGCAGAGACAGACAGTCTGTAGAGGGACCCATGGGCCCAGAAGGCCCAATATCCCCTGATCCCCAGGCTGTGAATTCTTCTGGTCCCCAGGCTGTGAGTTCTCCTGGTCAACTCTCAAAGGGTGTTCTAATTACCTTTCTATTGCTGTGATATGTAGGAAGATCCAGTTTGAATTGGGGGCTAGTTCCCAGCTAGCACCCCTCAGGGCACCATGTGGGTGGGAGTCATGGGATTTCTCTGACCCCACCCCAGAAAGGAGCAGACCAAGTGGCCCAGGTGCCTGATACTGGATGGGGCAGCAGTGTGCAGTGGCCTGGAATTGGGGGCCTGTGATTGGCTCTGGGAACTGACGTCATTTTGCTTATAAAAGCAAGGTGTAGCAGGCAATAAATAAAATTCTCCGTTACCATCATTACAGAATTCCCAGCTGTTATTTTTGCATGCATACAGGCCAAAGCAGGCCTGAATTTCCTTTGAGTGACCTGTGGGTTGGACAGCAGTCCTTTCTACCACCAACCTGGGTAACTGGTGTGGGTGGAAGGGGACCTATCAGGTCACGAGCTGTGAAGTGAATTGTGAGTGGGCATAGGCTGAAGACAGCCTGAAATTCCTGTTCAGGAGCCAGCAGTCTCTGGGCAGGCAAAAAAGCACGGCAAAGGTGGAAAACGTTCCATTGTCCCAGGCTAAGGACCTGAGCTGGAAGTACCTCTCAGATTGGGTTATAGAAGTAACTGACTGACCTCTTCGCCGAGGGGTCAGTTCCCCACAGTCAAGGTGGGCACTGTGCTCTCCTTTCCCTTAGCAGTACCACGCTGTACCTGCTCGTGGCAAAGGACGCTTCCTACAGTGATAAAAACACTAACCAAAACCACTTTTGGAGAAGAAATGGTTTCTTTTCTTTTTTTTTTATTTTTTTTTATATTGGCCTATCATACTCCAGTGATAAGGGTTTATTTTCTTTTACATCTCCCAAGTCACAATTCATCACTGAGGGAAGCCAAGGCAGGAACTCAGGACAGAAAGCTGGAGCACAGACCATGGAGAAACTCTGCTTACTGGCTTGCTCCCCTAGCCCATGCTCAACCAACTTTCTTTTTTTGTCTTTTTTTTGGGGGGGGTCTTTTTGAGACAGGGTCTCCCTGTGTAGCCCCAGCTGTCCTGGAACTCACTCTGTAGACCATGCTGGCCTTGAACTCACAAGGATCCACCTGCTTCTGTCTCCCAAGTGCTAGGATTAAAGGCATGCGCCACCACGCCTGGCTCAACCAACTTTCTTAGACAACGCAGGACCACCTGCCCAGGAGTCGTACCACTCATAGTGGGCTGGGCCCTCCCACATCACTCAACAATCAACCAGATACCCCACAGATGTCATGGAGGCAATTCCCCAGGTAAGGCTCCTTCAACTCATGTGTCACATTGACACTAAAGCTATCCAACTTTATTTGATAAAAATAACAGCAAACCCCAACTTGACACCTACCTGGGTACCAGGCATCATATCTAATATCTCCCATCTATTTCCTTGTCTAACGTGCATACCAGTGTTTGGGAAGTAAGTAATGTTTCTCCCATTTCAGTGATGAGAGAATCAAGGCACAGAGAGGGCGAAAGTCTTGTGCAAGGACACACAGCTGCTGAGTCTGGAGAGGAGGTGTGAGTCACGGTGTGGGGACATTACAATAAACTGTGCTTGCTGGCATCAGCACACCCACAGGAGGGAGGAGGACGTAGGGCCCCATTTGGCTCAAACAGCTGCAAACCAGGAAGGTCACATACTGTGCATGTCATGAAAGTGTGATTCTGTTATTCTGGCAACAAAAGAATAGTATGGAGCATGAAGACAGATTGAAAAAGAAACTCTTCTAAAATAAAAAGCCATTGGTGGTAGAGTTGCTTGCCTAGCATGCATGAAGACCTGAGTTTGAACCCCAGTACCAAAAGAAAATTTTTGGAATCTTTCAATATCTAGTTTTCCATTTTCTCCTGATTTTTCTCTGATAAAACTTTCTGGAATGAATAGAAATCACCCCTCTCCTAGCTACCTGTAGGAAGGGAAGGGGCAGGCTCCAAGTTGGTTCTAGAATAGTCTATTTTGCTGTCACTCACTGCATATGTATGTTAGGAACTGTTCCTGGCAAGCAACAAATAGCCTGGAACTTGCTAGAAAAATAATAGCAAATACTAGAGAAATCAGTGGGAAACATAACACAACTAATAACACAGGACTGGTGTTTTGGCTCAGTGGTAGCATTTAGGCCCAGTGTGAGCCACCCTGAGTGTGAGTGAACCCAGCATTGCAAAAAGGAAAGAAGAAGGGAGGAAAGAAATAATGAAGGGGGGGGGGAAAGAGAGAGGAGAACAGGGGGGGGAGGTGGGGGAAGAAGAGACAGAAATTTATTACAAAGACTCAGTGTGTCTCTCACAGATTGCAGAGCCTGACTTAGAGGCCCTCTCCCTCTACACCTGGTCTCTCTGTCTCTCTCCTCCATCCTTCCCTCTTCAGCTCTCCTTACAGACAAGCTCTGTCCTTATTTCAGTTTCCATGGCTGGGTAGAGGCACCAACAGGTTGCACTTCTCATCCCAGCTACCCGTGTCAACTTACCAACTGACCCTGAATCCCCAAACCCAGCCCTGGTGAGTCAGATCTGAGCAGCACAGACAGGTCAGGTCTGGTCAGACATCACTTACATACACAGCAAGCCACCAAGTGAGCCTGTGCGACTTCCTATGTAGAGGTGGGGACAGAAAAGGACATCTGGGAAGCCTGTCTTCTGGGAGAGACTGAGGTGGAGGGAACTATGAATTGAGAGTGGCGCTCACAGAACTGATCTCAAAAGGTCGGAGCCTGAAGGACACCCAGTCAGATATTAATTACCCTGTCTATCTCTTCCTATGCTTTGTGGGAAACATGAGTTACAGAGATATATGGTTAGGTCAGGGCTCTCCAGACAAGTCAGGAGCACTTTGGAGAAGTAGTGTACATATCCTACCTCCCACCCAGGTTCAAGCCTCCAAACTCAACTTCTCTGAAAGCAGCTCTGTCTAGCAATGCTTCATGTAAAGATAGAAGATATCCATGCCAGGTGTGGTGGCGCACACCTTTAATCCTAGCACTTGGGAGGCAGAGGCAGGCATGTCCCTGTGAGTTCAAGACCAGCCTAGTCTACAGAGTGAGTTCCAGGACAGCTGGGGCTACAGGGAGACCCTGCCTCAAAAAGATAAAAAAAAAAAAAGATATCCTGTATCTGTGGCGTTTGGTGTGGTGGGCATCAGCCTTAAGCCTAGTGGTTAAGAGCACCAACTGCTCTTGCAGAGGACCTGGGTTCGATCCCCAGCACCCACATGGCGGCTAAGAACCGTCTATAACTACAATTCCAGGAGAACTCCAGTTACAGGGGAATCCGAGACCCTCTTCTGACCTCCACGGCATTGCACGACATGGGTGCACAAACCTACATGCAGACAGTACATTCATATACATACAAATAAAATTGGGGCTGGAGGGATGGCCTAGCTGTTAAGAGCACCGACTGCTCTTGCAGAGAATCCCCAGCACCGACATAGTGGCTGAGAACTGTCTGTAACTCCAATTCCAGGAGAACTCCAGTTCTAGGGGAATCCGACACCCTCTTCTGACCTCCCTGGCATTGCATGACACGGGTGCACAGACCTACATGCAGACAGTACATTCATACACATACAAAAATAAATAATAAAAAAATAAAAAAAAGAACACCAAAAAAAAAAAAACATATGCAAGAATGCCCAGTGTGGTGGTGCACGCCTTTAATTCTAGCACCTGGGAGGCAGAGGCAGGTGGATCTCTGTGAGTTCAAGGCCAGCCTGGTGTCTAAAGAGTGAGTTCTAGGACAGCTGGGGCTACAGGGAGACCCTTGTCTTGAAAAACCAAAAAAAAAAAAAAAAAAAAAAACATAAGAAAAAGAAAGAAAGAAAAAAAAATAACTCCAGTTCCAGTGGATGTAATGCCCTCTTCTGTGGCATGTGACCATGTAATGGCCACACTGGGCATTCTATGCACATAGTAGATTTAAACATACATGCAGAGGGGCTGGAGAGATGGCTCAGCAGTTTAGAGCACCGACTGCTCTTGCAGAGGACCCAGGTTCGATCCCCAGCACCCACCAGGTGGCTGAGAACCGTCTTTAACTCCAGTTCCAGGGGAATCCGATGCCCTCTTCTGACGTCTGTGGTATTGCATGACATGGGTGCACAAACTTACATGCAGACAGTACATTCATACACATACAAGAATTTAAAAAAAAAAAAAGAAGAAGAAAGAAAAAAGACACAAAAAAGTGGCCTCAGAGGTGAGGCTGCTTTGCTAAGCATCACACACACACACATCCTGATAAATATTAATTAATCTTTGGTCTTTTTGAGACAGGGTCTCCCAGTAGCCCCAGGTGTCCTGGAACTCATTCTGTAGACCAGGCTGGCCTTGAACTCACAGAGATCCACCTGCCTCTGCCTCCCAAGTACTGGGATTAAAGGCGTGCACCACCATGCCTGGCTTATTTATTTTGTTTTGCCTACATGTATGGAGGTATAACCATGTTGTGAAATACCCACAGAGGCCAGAAAGAGCACTGGATTCTCTGGAATAAGAATTATGGACAGTTGTTAGCCACCATGTGGGTGCTGGGAACTGAATTTGGGTCCTCTGCAAGAGCAGCCAGGTGCTTTTAACCACTGAGCCATCTCTTCAGCTCCTGTTTGCGGGGGTCGTAGAGAGGTGGTTGGCAAAGACCAACCTCTCCAGCTTCCTCGCCACCGAAAATCTTCACTCTGTCGGCCCGCGACGGAGTCGGGCTGGGGAGGGTAAGTGCGCTGCCGAAACCGAAAGCAACCACGGCAGGGAGTCGAGTCAAGGTGTTACAGCTCAAAAACTCACTTTATTGCAGGTTCACTGAGGCTTATAAGCCGTGCTGGCTTCCCCACTCGGGCATGTGTCTCTTCCCAACTGGTCTTTTTAGGAGGCTTAATTTACAAGTTCCTAATTAATCCAATCCCTTCCCTTCCTAGCATAGTCCCTAATTATCATGTTAGTACACGGAAGCTAGCCTTCCTTGCTCGGATGGGCGGGGGTGAGTTCGCGAAACTCCAGCACAGGCTTCCCCTCGTCCTTCAGGCCCATCTTCTCAGCCATTCCATGCCGTCTGCTGTTGATTATTTTTATTTTATGTGTATGAGTATATTGCCTGCATGTTTGTAAGCCAGCGGAGGCCAGAAGAGAACATTGGATCCGATTGAAGTATAGTTACAGACAGTCTTAGCTGTTGTGTGGGTGCTGGGACTGGAACCCAGGTCCTCTGCAGGAGCAGCCAGTGCTCTTAACCACTGAGCCATCTCTCCAGCCTAAATAAATGTTTCTTTAAAAAAAGATTAAGTACCTTGCCTGAGGGTACCTAAGGAGGATAGAACCAAGATTTATATTCTATCACGTCTCATTTCTCAGATAAAAGGGAAGACAGGATTCATTTACAACTATCATGGACCTTGGGGTAGCCCCTGAGGATATAGTAATGAACATAACAGAGCTTGTCCCCCTCCTGGGACTCATGACAGGGAGCAAGCTTGGTGACAGCCCATGGCAGGGACAGTGGGGCCAGGCCTGGGAGACCCAGAAGATTTTCTAGTGACCTCCTCTGAGTCTTGCACAAGTCGGGAACGTGTCAAGACAGTAAGTGCGAAGCTCCTGAGATGGAAAGTAGGCATCTGCTGGGACAGGAGAGGGAGGTGACAAGTGCCTCACTAAGAGACCTGCCCTGTGGGCCTGCAGCACCTCTGGGATTTCAAGGTGGAACCTCATCTTAAAAAAGCACCCTGAGCCGGGCGTGGTGGAGCATGCCTTTAATCCTAGCACTCAGGAGGCAGAGGCAGGTAGATCTCTGTGAGTTCAAGGCCAGCCTGGTCTACATAGTGAGTTCCAGGACAGCTGTAGTCACAGGGGGACCCTGTCTCAAAAGACAAAAACAAACAAACAAACAAACAAACAAGAACAAGTGTTACAGCTGCACAGGGAAAGGAGGATGGTGGCCTGGATGCCAGAAGCAGATGACGGACTCCAAACTGGGGCGGGGGGGGTGTGTGTGTGAGTAAATCCTGGAGCTCAGAGATTAGCTATAGGGAAGTGGGTAAGAGAGGAGACAGCTGAGAGAAACCCCTTAAGTTTCCAGCTTGGGGTGTCAGGTGGCTATAGAATATGAGAGGCAGAGCTGGACCAGCTAGGGTGGGCCCTTTTGGACAGATGTAGCTGAGCACCGAAGCCTGGAGCTGAGGACAGCCCAGACTGGAGACTAGACCACAAGCATGAGTATGGGAAAGGGTGAAGAGCAGAGCCCTGGGGCAGGTAGAAAAGATGAGCGCATGAGAGGCGGGGAAGCAGATGGGAAACTGTGGAGGGAGTTGAAGCGTCCAACACACAGGGAGAGGTCTGGGGAGCTAGCTGCTGCCAGAGTGGAGCAGGGAGGAGTGAGCAGAGACAGCAGCCCAGACATGCTGTGATGTCAGCAGGCTGAGGAAAAAGATCTTGAGTTCCAGGACAGCCTGAGGTGCAAGTGAGACCTTGTCTAAAAAAAACTAAGGAAGGCCGGGCAAGATGACTCAGAAAGGAAGGGTGCTTGTTGCCAAGCTTGACAACCTAAGTTCGATTCCCAGAACCCTCATTTGGGAAGTTCGATTCTGACCTCTACACTGTGTGTTGTGGCATGCATACCCCACAAAACACAATAAATAAAGAAAATGTAATTTAAAAAAAAAACAGAGCAGGGAATATTAAGATAGGAAGGGCAGAAAGAATGTAAGAGGCAGGAGTTAAGAGACAGCTCAGCAGTTAAGAGCACTGGCTGCTCTTGCAGAGGACCCAGGTTTGGTTCCCAGCACCCATACAGCACCTAACAATCATCTGTAATTCTAGTTCCAGGGGATCTAATGCCCTCTTCTGGCCTCTGCAGGCATTGCACAGCTTCCGTGCACTTACATACATGCAAGGAAAATACACAAAATTAATTGCCAAAGAATAAATTAAAATTTTCTTTTTAAAAAGATTTATTTTAGCAGAGCATGGTGGCGCATGCCTTTAATCCTAACACATAAGAGGCAGGTGGATCTCTGAAAGCTCAAGGCCAGCCTGGTCTACATAGGGAGTTCCAGGACAGCTGGGGCTGCAGGGAGACCCTGTGTCAAAAGACCAAAAACAAACAAACAAACAAACAAAAGATTTATTTTAGCCAGGTATGGTGATGCATGCCTTTAATCCCAAAACTCAGGAGGCAGGCAGATCTATTTTACTTTTGTGTGTGTGTGTGTGTGTGTGTATGTTCCACCTATGTATGTGTTCAAGGAAGCCAGAAGAGGTTACCAGAGGGTGGAGGGCAGAGGACAACTTGCAGGAATTAGTTTTCTCTTTCCACTATGTGAGTTTCCGGGATCAAACTCAGGTCATCAGGCTTGGCACTACGGCCTTTACCCATTGAGCCCACTCTGGCTCTATGTAACCAATTTGATGAGACTTTCCCACCCAAATCTTTGAGCTTCTCCTAAGATTTACAGCACACTTACAGGTGAACAATCTCCATCAACATCAGATACCTGATTTGATCCCCATTTTACAGATGAACAGAGAGAAGTCAATCAAGAATATTACCTAGTAACAAGAGACTCCTACTGACTACAGTGGTAGCCACTAGCTACATAGGGCTTTTAACTTTATTACTTTTATTTTATGTGTATGAATGTTTTGGCTGCATGTATGTAAGTATGCCATGTGTATGCAATACCTGTGGAGGTCAAAGGAAAGCATCAGATCTCTTGGAACTGGAGTTATAGTTGTTAGTCTCCATGTGGGTGCTGGGAACTGAACCTGGGTCCTCTGAAAGAACAGTAAGTGCTTTGAAGTGCTAAGCCAGCTCTCCACTCCCCAGCTATTTAATTTTTTTTTTTTTTTTTTTTTTTTTTTGTCTTTTCGAGACAGGGTCTCCCTGTAGCCCCAGCTGTCCTGGAACTCACTCTGTAGATCAGGCTGGCCTTGAACTCACAGAGATCTACCTGCCTCTGCCTCCTGAGTGCTAGGATTAAAGGCATGCACCACCACCACACCCAGCTTAAAGATGGTTCTTAGCCACCATGTGGGTGCTGGGAATCAAACCTGGGTCCTTTGCAAGAACAGTCAGCACTCAAGCACTGAGCCATTTCTCCAGCCCTAAACTTTTTTTGGTCTTTTTGAGACAGGGTCTCCCTGTAGCCCCCAGCTGTCCTGGAACTCACTATGGAGACCAGGCTGGCCTTGAACTCACAGAGATTCCCCTCGCCTCTGCCTCCCCAGTGTTCAGATTAAAGGTGTATGCAACCACACCTGGCTATTTAAACTTTTTAAATGAAGTCAAATTTTTTAAAAATTCAGTTCCAGGGTCTCAGAGGTTAAGAGCACTGGCTGCTCTTTTTTAAAATTTATTTATTTATTATTATTTTTGTATGTGTATGAATGTACTGTCTGCATGTAGGTCTGTGCACCCATGTCGTGCAATGCCTCGGAGGTCAGTCAATGCCTCGGGTTCCCCTGGAACTGGAGTTCTCCTGGAATTGGAGTTACAGACAATTCTTATCCACCATGTGGGTGCTGGAGATCGAACTCAGGTCCTCTGCAAGAGCAGTCCATGCTCTTAACCACTAGGCTAACTCTCCAGCCCCAGAGCACTGGCTGCTCTTGAAGAGGACCCAGGTTTGATTCCCAGCACGAACATTGGCAGCTAACACCTATCCATAACTTTAGTTCCAGAGGAATCTGACAAACTCTTCTGACCTCTTCAGGAATTGCGCGCCACCATGCCCGGCCAAAATGAAATATTTTTAAAAATTCAGTTACTGCCGGGAGTGGTGGCACACACCTTTAATCCTAGGACTTGGGAGGTAGAGGCAGGTGGATCTCTGTGAGTTCAAGGCCAGCCTGGTCTACAGAGTGAGCTCCAGGACAGTTGGCGCTACAGGGAGACCCTGTCTCAATCCCCCCCCAAAATCAGTTCCTTGTTTGTTTGTTTGTTTGTTTTTAGACAGGGTCTGGCATAGCCTAAACTGGATTTGAATTAGTTCACTGTCCTCCCCTTCAGTTCCTCGGTACTGGCATTGTGGGCACGTGCCACTATGCCCAGCCCATTTCCTTAGTTGCATTTGCTCTGCTTCAAATGTCCAGCAACCACAGGTGACAATCCTACAGCATGATTGTTGCACTTACAGGGTATGTACATCACTACAGTGTGTTCTATTGGACAGTACTAGCTCTAGACCATACTGCCCAATAGAAAAACCACTAGCAGCAAGTTTGCTCCTTGTCTGCCTGCTGGCACTGGGCACTGTCCTTGGTGCTGAGGTGCTGATGGCACCTAAGGTCTCACTGGGTGCGCTGAGAAGATCCTAAAGAAAAGTCAGGCAGGGAGACCCTGTCTCAAAAAGACTGAAAACAAACAAAGTCAGAAGATCACAAGTGTAGGTTGAAGATCTTAATTGGCTCCTATTGGCAACTCCAGAATTAAAGCAACACCTCAATAAGTCAGGATGAGAGTTCCACTGAGCTGAGCAGAGGGGGGATCTTTACAGCTGGAAGCAGCTAAAAGAAGCAGAATGAGAGGAGGGTTGGTCATTCGAGTTGTTCATCTGGCCTTCTAGGAAATTAGGAAGAAGCTGGGAGTGGTGTCACACTTGGCAGAGGCAGGCGGGTCTCTGTGAGTTCAAGGCCAGCCTGGTCTATATAGTGAGTTCCAGGCCAGCCAGGGCTACAGGGAGACCCTATTTAAAAAAAAAAAAAAAAAGGCACACCCACTAGTTTTATCTTTAAAATGGGAATGATGCCAACCTCATGGGCTGGTGTGAGTGTGAGTCTGTGAAGACACAAGTTCATTGTGCTTGGAGATGTCAGGGCCCATCTCCACCCTTACAGAGGGCACAATGGGAAGGGGCTGGGGCTTGAGTCTGAGGACTTGGTCTCATTCATTATCAATGTCTGATTTGGGCATTAGCCTGTCATGGGGCCTTGCATATCCACTTCTGATACTCACTGTTCCTTTGGAGGAAGAGAAAATACTTTTTCTTACAAGTGCAGATTTTTTTTTTTTGAAGCAGTAGTCCCAGTAGTCCCAGTAGCCTCCCTATAGTCCCAGGTGTCTTGAAACTTTCTATGTAGAGCAGGCTGGCCTTGAACTCACAGAGATTCACCTGTCTCTACCTCCTGAGTGCTGGATTAAAGGCATGCACCACCACACCCAGCTCAAGTATGGATTATTTTTATTTTATTTTATTTATTTTTGTCTTTTTGAGGCAAAAATAAATAAAATAAAATAAAAATAAATAAAATAAATAAATATTTAAAAAAAATAGGTCTTCCAGTAGCCCCAACTGGCTCTGTAGACCAGGCTAGCCTTGAACTCTCAGAGATCCACCTGCCTCTAAAGGCCTGACCCACCACACTCAATGACCTTGAACTTTGGATCGTCCTGCCCCTCCCTCCCAACTTCCGGGATTACAGGCATGCACCACCACACCCCGTTTATGTGTTGCAGTCCATTATCAGTTTGCCACAACCTAGAAGTCATCAGAAGAGAGAAGCCTCAATTGGAGGAATTTTCTTTTTTTATTATTTATTATTTTTTTATGTGTATGAGTGTACTGTCTGCATGTAGGTTGGTGCACCTGTGTCGTGTAATGCCGTGGTCAGATTCCCCTGGAACTGGAGTTCTTAGCTGCCATGTGGGTGCTGGGAATCGAACCTGGGTCCTCTGCAAGAGCAGTCAGTGCTCTTAACCGCTGAGCCATCTCTCCAGCCGGAATTTTCTTTCTTTTTGAAACAGGGTCTCCCTATAGCCCCAGCTGGCCTGGAACTCACTCTGTAGACCAGGCTGGCCTTGAACTCACAGAGGTCTGAAAGACGTTCTTAGCTGCCATGTAGGTGTTGGGAATCATACTGGGTCCTCTGCAAGAGCGGTTGGCCCTCTTAGCTGATGAGCCATCTCTCCAGGCCCAAGGGGGAATTTTCTACATCAGGTTGGACTGTGGGCATGTGTGTGATTGACTTTTAATTGATGTAGGTGGGCTCAGCCCACTGTGGGTGGTACCATTCCCGAGGCAAGTGTCCATTCCCTGAACAATGTAAGAAAGCTGTGTCCATTCCCTGAACATCATAAGAAAGCTATCTGTGAGTCTGAAAGGAAGCCAGCAGGCAGTGTTACTCCATCTTTCTTTTCCAGTTCTTGCTTTGGCTTTCCTTAATGGTAGACTGTAACCTGTAAGATGAAATAAAACTTTTTCACTCCTAAGTTATTTTTGATCAGAGTGTTTCACTGCAGCAACAGAATAAAATTAGAAGAGGCTGGAATCCTGGGAATCCTGGGCTTTGCACATGTTAAGTAGTTGTTTTTTGTTTTAAAATACTTTTTAAAAAATTTTATTTATTTTTTGTATGTGTATAAATGTACTGTCTGCATGTAGGTTTGTGCACCATTGTCATGCAATGCTGCAGAGGTCAGAAGAGGGTATTGGATTCCCCTGGAACTGGAGTTCTCCTGGAATTGGAGTTACAGACGGTTCTTAGCCACCATGTGGGTGCTGGGGATCAAACCCGGGTCCTCTGCAAGAGCAGTCGGTACTCTTAACCGCTAGGCTATCTCTCCAGCCCCAAGTTTTAAAATACTTTATTATTTTTATTTTATGTGTATAAATGTATTGCCTGCATGTATGTAAGTGCACCTGTGTCATGCAATGCCCAGGGAGGTCAGAAGAGGGTGTCAGGTCCTCTGGAACTGGAGTTATAGATGGTTGTTAGCCTCCGTGTGGGTGCTGGAAACCAAACCCAGGTCCTCTGAAAGAGCAGCCAGCACTCTTAACTACTGTACCATTTCTCCAGCTCATGATGGCTGATTTTTTTTAAATTTTATTTATTTTTGTATGTGTATGAATGTACTGTCTGCATGTAGGTTTGTGCACCCGTGTCGTGCAACGCCGCGGAGGTCAGAAGAGGGTCTCGGATTCCCCTGGAACTGGAGTTCTCCTGGAATTGGAGTTATAGACGGTTCTCAACCGCCATGTGGGTGCTGGGGATCGAACCTGGGTCCTCTGCAAGAGCAGTTGGTGCTCTTAACCGCTAGGCTATCTCTCCAGCCCATGCTGGCTGATTTTAATGTCAACTTGCCACAAATCAGAATCACCTGAGTAGGGAAACTCAAGAACTGTCTTAAGTGCCTTAACTGGTGTGCGAAGATCCACCTCAAATGTGTGCGACACCTGCCGGTAAGCCCAGATAGAAAGGAACATGGCAGAAAGAAGACAATTTGCCTTTTGCTTGTGTGGCCTTCCCTCTGGCTGCTGAGTTGATTTATCCCATTGCTGCTGCTGTGGATTCCTTTGCTGATATCAGAACCAGGATTTCCAGGTTCCCATCATTGACTGAAGACCAGTGGTTCTTCAGGAAGCCTCCAGATTGGGGCTGCTAAGGTCCCAGCCTTTACAACTGAGCAACAAAATCACACCTGAGAGGCCAGGTTTTTGGCCTCTCAGGTGTGATTTAGCTGTTACAATTTCAAAAGAATTAATAAATCACACACATATACATATGTGTATACATAAAAATTATATATACATATATTGGACAAGCACTCTACCAATCTAGGTACATTCCAAACTGGTCTCAATCTCACAGAGATCTACCTGCCTCTGTCTCCCAGAGTGCTGGGATTAAAAGTGTGCACCACCATGCCCAGCTATTTATTTACTTTAATTTTTATGTCTGTGCCACAGCATGTGTGAGATCAGAAAACTGCATGAATAGGTTTTTGCCTTTCCATCATGAATGTTCTGGGATCAAAGTCAGATTGTCAGTCTTGATGGGAATGGCCTTTAGCCACTGAGCCATGTCACTAGCCCATGTTTGAGTTATTTATAGAAAAATGCTTAGCTGGGCATGGTGGCACACACCTTTAATCCTAGCACTCAGGAGGCAGAAGCAGGTGGATCTTTGTGAGTTCAAGGGCAGCCTGGTCTCCAGAGTGAGTTCCACAACATCTGGGGCTACAGGGAGACCCTGTCTCGAAAAGACAAAAAAAAATGCTTATTAATTGGGCATGGTCATGCATGCCTTTAATCCCAATGCTCTAGTGGCTGAGGCAAGGGGATCTCTCTGAGTTCCAACCCAGCCTGGTCTACATAGTGATTTCCAGGGCAGCTGGGGCTAAAGGGAGACCCTGTCTCAAAAAGACAAAAAAAATGCTTACTAAATTTCTCAAAGCCTCGTACCATTTGCCTTTCAACCTACTGTCCCAATAAGTTTTGAGTATTAGTGGACACAAAGCAAGATGTACCTGTACATCTATCTATACCATATAGTTCTGGTTCTGTTCCATCAAAGGTTTTCCTTATCCCCCAAAGCCATCTTTGACCCACTGGTCCCAGCCTATTTATTTATTTATTTATTTATTTATTTATTTATTTAGTCTTTTTGAGCCCAGCCCTTTTTTTTTTTTTTATTGATGCTGTTGTGCATTTCGATACATTATTATCTTTCCAATTCAAGATCAGGCATTTTCCCTTTCCCTTTCCCCCCGCCACCCCCCACCCATCACCAGATTTCACTGTATTCTGCCATGAACTGGTCTTGCATCTTTTCTCTGTCTTTTTTTTTTTTTGTTTTCCTTTTTAGCTATAAGTGATAATCCATGCAGTACAAGCATCCTTCGTGCAAAACATATCTACTAGGTTTCTGTTGTGTCCAAACCCCCACAGCCCCACCATCCAGTGGGGGGTGACATGTTGTTTGTTCAATCAAGTTGATCAAATGAGTGTCCAGACTACATCGCTGTAGTTTCACCATTCACCCCAATCGGAGCCTTTACATTCTACCACGCCCCCTCTTCTGCAGGTTGTTCCCTAGGCTTAGAAAAGGGGCACAGGTGGATGAGAAGTAAAACAGTCCACTCTCTCTGGAGCTGTTGACTTGGACTCTGGTCAATTCTGGCTGTTTCCTTTCATGGAGCCCAGCCCTTTTATACAAATTTTATGTGTGACTTGAATCTGAAATGTCTCCCACAGGTTCAGGTGTTGGAACACTGAGACCCCAGCTAGTGGCACTTGCAGGTTGTTTTAAGATATTGTGGAATATTTGGGACTATGGCCTAGCTGTCCAAAGTGGGTCACTAGGCACAAGTCTTGAGAAGGCAGTATCTGTTTCTGGTTATGGTCCTTGCTTTCTGCTTCCTGCTTCATGATTGGGCAAGATGTGAACCAGGTTTGAGGCAAGCTCCTGCCGTCTGGGAGTGGAGAGAGGGCTCAGCAGTTAAGAGTGCTTTCTGCTCTTCCAGAGGACTGGAGTTCAGTTCCTAGAACTCACATTTAGCAGCTTACAACCATCTGTAACTCCAGCTCCAGGAGACCCAATGTCCTCTTCTGGCCTCTACAGATACACACACACACCCCACATTAAATAAATAAATAAATAAATAAATAAATAAATATCCTGATGCCTTCCCCAACAGGATGAGTGGTACCCATGAAACCAGGAGCTGAAATAAATCCTTCCTCTTAAAGTTGTTTCTGTCAGGTATTCTGTCACAGTGATGAGAAAAGCAACTAACACTGCAGTAGCAGCTGACCACATCTTCCACATCCAAGCAGTCTACCCATGACCAAGAGCAACCCTACAGTGAGTATATTCATGTATCCTGAGGCCAAGGCACCTCTGCTAGATCTTTCACTGTTAGCAAGCTGGAAACTCTGGCTAGTAAGAATTTATGCCCTGAAGATTGGCAAAGATTATGTAGAGCGGTCCTCTCTGGTGGTTCCTACTTGGTTTGGAAGACCACCTGGCAGGAGCTGTCTATGGAAACTGCCCGCAGAAACGCTGCGGCAGGAGTTCCTCAAAGAGACGTAAACATGCTTATTGGTGAAGGTGATTATGCCGCACTGGCAGCCCAAATACAATATGATCCAGGAGTTTATGCTCAAATTGCTGTGGCCGCTACGTGAGCTTGGAGATCTATTCAAGGAGTAGGTGATTTACAGGGACAACTGTCAAAAGTGATTCAGGGAACAAATGAGCCTTATGCAGATTTTGTAGACAGACTAATCCAAACAGCAAGTAGAATATTCGGAGATGTGGACCAGGCAATGCTGCTGATTAAGCAGTTGGCATATGAACAGGCAAACAAATGGTGTAGAGAGGCCATTCGGCCCTGGAAGAATAGAGATCTCTCTGCTTACATTAAGGTCTACAGAGATACTGATGGTCACAGGGGCTGTGATTGCTGCTGTAATAAGTGGAGTTTCTCCACTAGGATCAGGAAACAGAGCTAAATCTAAGTGTTTCAATTGTTGATGACTTGGACATATGAGAAAAGATTGCCCTCAAAATAGAGGAAATTTTTTCCCTCAGTCACAATTGTGCCCCCCCCCAGGCATATATCCAAAATGCAAAAGAGGAAGACATTGGGCCAATGAATGTAAAGCTAAAATTGATTCGGAGGGACGTCCTATTCTTCCGTTTTCAAAAAACGGGAGGATGGGGCCACTGCCTCGGGCCCCCCAAATGTATGGGGCAGCCATGGACTTGACTCCACCAATTTACCCAATACAGACAATCCCTCATCACAATCCCTTCCTACCATTGTCTCCCTCTGCCGAGGAACCCAAGGAAGCACAGGATTGGACCTCTGTGCCACATCCCAATTGGACCTCTGTGCCACCTCCAGACTCGTATTAACACCAGATATGGGAGTACAGTTGATGGCTTCGGGGATTAGGGGACCACTACCTCCAGGAACTGTAGGTTTACTTCTTGGATGTAGTTCAAAAATATTATCTGGCCTTTTTGTCCTCCCAGGGGTTATTGATTCAGACTACACAGGTGAAATTCAAATTATGGTTAATTCCCCAAAAGGCATATCTGTCATTAATCCTGGGGACTGCATTGCACAATTAGTGTTACTGCCCAGTGCAGCACAACAAACTAAAGCAATTCCCCAATCCCAAGGAAATAGGGGCTTTGGATCTACAGGAAAAGAATCTATGACTTTTTGGTCTATGACTTGTAACAATAGACCTATAAAGAAGCTTATTGTTCAAGGCATCCCAATTATGGTGCTTTTAGATACTGAAGCAGATACTTCTGTTATTGCCCTCAAAGATTGGCCAAAGGGCTGGCCTGTACAAAATCAACAGCCACTCTGAGGGGCCTGGGGTATTCCCAGTCTCCTGACAAAAGTGCCAAAATATTACAGTGGAAAGATGATGAATGTCATTCAGGCCTATTCCAACCTTATGTTCTCAGTTCCCTGCCTGTGACCTTATGGGGACGAGATATTTTAAGTCAAGTGGGAGTCCATCTAACTACAGATGAGCCTACAGTTGCTACAAAGTTAATGACACAACAAGGTTATATACCTGGAAAAGGATTAGGAAAATGTCTTCAGGGAATAACAGAACCAATTATTCCTAAACAAAAAACTGATAGACATGGGATAGGATATTCTTTTTCTTAGGGGCCACTGATCAAGTACAACCACTAAAAATTACTTGGAAATCTGATGACCCTGTCTGGATCCCTCAGTGGCCCCTATCCCAGGAAAAGATCCAGGCAGCACATGAGCTGGTTAGTGAACAGTTAAAACGGGGACACATAGTGCCTGCAACCTCCCCATGGAATTCTCCTGTATTCGTTATTAAGAAAAAAAATCAGGGAAATGGCGTCTTCTCCAGGACTTGAGAAAGGACATGAAACAATGGCTCTTATGGGTCCCACACAGCCTGGACTCCCTAACCCTGCTGCAATCCCTAAGAATTTTCATATTATTGTTATAGATATCAAAGACTGTTTCTTTAGTATTTCATTGTGTATTGAGGATGCTCCTAGATTTGCTGTTTCAGTTCCTAGTATTAATTGCATGACTCCCAACCAGAGATTTCATTGGGTTGTTCTCCCACAAGGAATGGCTAACAGCCCTACTATGTGTCAGGTATTTATAGATTCTGCCTTGTGACCATTTAGACTCCAATTTTCTCAAATATTGGTAATCCATTATATGGATGAAATTCTTTTAGCCCATAAAGACAAGATATTATTACAAACAGCCTTTATGGCTGTCACTCAACAATTACAACATCATGGACTTCACATAGCTCCTGAAAAGGTACAAGAAACCTTGTCTATAAAATACTTAGGTTACACTATCATGGATACATTAATTAAACCTCAAAAGGTCCATCTTAATACATCCCATCTAAAAATGTTAAATGATTTCCAAAAATTACTGGGAGACATAAATTGGATATGACCTACTTTAAAACTTACAACTTATAATCTCAAGCCTTTATTTGACATATGAAGAGGAGACCCCGATCCAACTTCTCCTAGGGAAATCACTCCAGAAGGAAAAAAGGCCTTAATTTTAGTAGAAGAAGCTCTTGAAAAGGCTCATTGTATAAGAATTGATAATACAGGGCTGGGCATGGTGGTGCATGCCTTTAATCCTAGCACTTGGGAGGCAGAGGCAGGTGGATCTTTGTGAGTTCAAGGCCAGCCTGGTATACAGAGTGAGTTCCAGGACAGCTAGGGCTACAGGGAGACCCTGTCTCGAAAAAGACAAAAAAAAAAAAAATAGTGGAGATCTCCTGAGGCCAGCGAAAGGAAGAGCAGGAGACAGGTAGGAACTGGGTGCCTCAGCAAAGCTGATTGTTGATCCCTTAATCCAGCTGTCTTTGGCTTGATTGGCGTTTGTGGCTGTGGGGTCAGAGTTATCCTCCCAGCCGGTATTAAAGGTGGGCTTGTGTGACTCTTGAGATCTGGGACGAGATATTTTAAGTCAATGGGTAGTCCATTTAACTACAGATGAGCTACAGTTGCTACAAAGTTAATGAAGCAACAGGGTTGTATAACTTGGAAAAGGATTAGGAAAAACTCTTCAGGGAATAATAGAACAATTATTTCCTAAACAAAAAAACTGAGTAGACCTGGCAGATAGGACTATTCTTTTTCTTAGGGCCACTGATCCAAGCTACAAACCACTAAAAATTAACGTTGGAACTATCTGAGTGACCCTGCTCTGGGATCCTCAGTGGCCCCTATCCGCAGGAAAGCTCCACGGCAGCACATGCAGCTGCGTTAGGAACAGTGTAAAAGAGGGCGACATCATAGTCCTGCATACCTCCCCATGGAATTCTCCTGTATTCGTCTATTAAGAACAAAAAATCAGGGAAATTGGCGTCTTCTCCAGCGGACTTGAGACAAGCGACATGAAGACGAATGGCTCTTCATGGGTCCCACACAGCTGGACTTCCCTACACCCTGCTGAATCCCTAAGACATTATTCATATATATTGTTCGGAGTATCAAAACTGTTCTTATTATTTCGTATTGTGTATGAGGATGCTCCTAGATTTGCTGTCTTTCCAGTTTCCTAGTATTAATTGAATGACTCCCAACCAGAGATTTCCATCTGGGTTGTTCTCCCAGCAAGGAATTGGCTAACAAGCGCCTGACTATGTGTCAGGGTATTTATAGATTCTGCCTTGTCGGACCATTTAAACTCCAATTTTTTCTCAAATATTGGCTTTAATCCCATTTATATTGGATAAATTCTTTTAGCCCATAAAGACAAGACATATTATTACCCAAACAGCCTTTATGGCTGTCACTCAACAATTACAACATCATGGACTTCATATTGTTCCTGAAAAGGTACAAGAAACTTTGCCTATAAAATACTTAGGTGACACTACCATGGATATATTAATTAAACCTCAAAAGGTTCATGTTAATACATCCCATCTAAAAATGTTAAATGATTTCCAAAAATTACCGGGAGACATAAATTGGATATGACCTACTCTAAACTTACAACTCATGATCTCAAGCCTTTATTTGACATATGTAAGAGGAGATCCCGAATCCAACTTCTCCTAGGGATATCACTCCAGAAGGAAAAAGGCCTTAACTTTAGTAGAAAGGCTCTTGAAAAAAGGCTCATTGTATAATAATTGAAGTACAAGCTGGGCAGGTGGTGCATGCCTTTAATCCTAGCACACTTGGGAGGCAGAGCGGGTGGCCTTTGTGAGTTCATAGGCCAGCTCTGGTATACGCAGAGTGAGTTGCAGGACAGTAGGGCTACAGCGAGGACCCTGTCTCAGCGAAAAAAGACAAAAAAAAAATAAAATAGTGGAGATCGTCCTGAGCGGCCAGCGAAAGGGCAGAGCAAGGAGAGCATGTAGGAACTGGGTGCCTCAGCCAAAGCTGATTGTTCGATCCCTTACTCCATGCTGTCTTTGGCGTTGCATTGCGCTTTCTAGGCTGTGGGTCCAGAGTTGTCCTCCCGGCGGTTATTAAAGAGGTGGGCCTTTGTGCCTGGAGATCTGAGATCTCCTCGAGGCGCAAGCGAAAGGTACCGGCGCACCGAAGCTGAAGAGCCCCCCCCCCCCTCCCAACTGGGATTACGAAGAGGCATCTGAGGAAGGCAAGAAAAGCAAGCCCTTCAATCACCCAGTAAGGCAATTTAGGTATCTCACATTTGGAATGAACAGGCAAGAGAAGCCAACATATGCCAGGCGGATTAGACACGGTGAACGAAGAGAGTATGACTAACCACGGAAAGGCGTGCTGATAATCCCGATGGCCAAGCTTGACCCAACCTATGAAGACTCCTCAGTTGGATCCCTCCTGGGGATGGCCCTAGACACAGATATCAGAAACCCAAATTGGGAACGATATTAGATAGACTTACAACAAGATTATTAAAGAACAATCAAAGAACTAAGAAAACGAAGATGAGGATAAGTCAAGAAGACCTAGGAGAGACATATGATAAGCCTCCAGAAGGATAGTAATAACTTAAATATCCATGCTGAAAAGATAAAGAACTCAACCAGGCGACAAGACGCTACAAGAACGAGATTGAGAAGCTCCAAAAGAGTAGAAATATAAAGAAATCTATAAGAGAAAGGAAAAAGGCATGATTAATCACCACTCATCCATTCAAGTAGTAAATCAATGGACAGCTAGGTAATGAGATCAGAAGCAAAGGATTTGGGCAGATGGAAAGAATATCAGTCCGGAGACATCGAAAAACTATAAAATCTGAAGGAGTAAGATTATGAAATTTTAAAAATACTACAAAGCTGGAACAACCAGGGAGCTGCTGGGACACTATGAAAAGATCAAACTCTGCAACACAGGAGTATAGATGGAAGGATGAATAATTCCCAAGATGAAGTTATTGAATCAGATCTTCAATCAGTAATATATCAATGAAAACTTCCACAAACAAATAAAGGATCAAACCAAACTAAATCAAGAGCACATAAGAAACGCCATAAAACGAATACAGTAAAGAAATTTCTCCATGCCACAACATAGTTAAAATGCTAGACACCCAAAACAAATGACAAAATCCTTAAAGCCACAAGAGAAAACAAAGTTGGACACATAAGGGGAAAACCTACTAGAATTAATACTGACTTCTCAAATGCAAGACTATGACAAGCCATGAAGAAGCCTGAGCAAGCGGAGATTCCCAGTGTTAAGGGCAAGATAGATGCCAACCCAGGTTACCATACCAGCAAAACTGTCAATTATTATGTTGAGGAGAGAGAAAACCTTCCATGACATAAACAACTTGAAGAATGCATGGTCAGAAAACCAACCCTTCAAGAATACTTGAGGAATTCAAGAAACAGAAAAGGAGCAACCAACCCCAGACCCCCAGGCAACCGAGAAAGAGAAATCGTAAAGCATAACTGCAGAAGTAGAACCTAAACCAAAACCGCAATGGATAATAAAGGCAAAAGGAAGCAACACAACCAATCAGTCATAACCATAAATATTAATGGACTAAATGTCCCCAATCAAAAGACAAGGACTGGATATTGGATTAGGAAACAGAATCCTCGATAGGCTGTCTACAAGAAACAGAATGTACCTTCAAGGACAGACACTACCTTAAAGTGAAGGATGGAAAAAAATATTCCAAGCAAATGGTACCAAAAAGAAAAGCAGGTGTTGTTATTTTAATATTGGACAAAATTAGACTTCAAAGTAAAAGAAATCGAAGAGACAAAGAAGGCCATTACATTTTCATCGAAGGAAGTAGTCACCAAGAAGATTTCACAGTTAATGAATAATATGCCCCAAATTCTGGTGCCCCAAAATTTAGAAGACAATTCTCCAGGACGACAAGGCACAAATTAACCCCGTACACTCATAGTAGGAAGAGATTTCAATACCCCAACTGAGTCATTTTGATAGGTCAACAGGACAAGAATAAACAGAGAGACATCTGAACTAATGATATGATACAACCAATGGACCTCATAGAGCTCTACTGAATATTCCATTCTAATACCAGAGAACACTTTTACGAGCCCCCATGGAACATTCTGCCAAATTGACCACATACTGGGACCGAGAAGAAACCTCCACAAGACACCAATTGAATAAGTTCATGCATTCTGTCTGATCACAGTGCAATAAAGCTCAACATCAACGACCAGACAAGCACTCCTGCCTACAATAACACATGGAGACTAAACAACACAACCGTGAATAAGAATGGGTCAGGAAGAGATAAGGAAAGAAATAAAAGCATCCTGGGGAACTGATGACATGACAATACAGACACAACAAAACCTATGGATCACTTTAAAAGCAGTCCTAGAGGGAAGTTTATAGCCCTGGGTGCCTAAATGAGAAAAACAAGAAAGAGCACAAGTGAAAATGATCTAACACTACAGCTAAATAAACGTGAGAGGCAGCAACAGATGAACACTAAACGCAACAGACAGGAATAAATAACAAAATCAAGTCAGAAATCAATGAAATGGAACAAAGAAAACAATACAAAAAAGCAATGAGCCAAAATTGGTTCTTTGAAAGAATAAACAAGATAACAGACTCTAGCCCAGTTAACAAAAAAAGAAGAAGGAACGACTCCATATCAATACAATCTGTGATGAGAAGGGAAATATCACAACGGACAAGGAAAGATCCAGAAAAATCATATGTGAAGTAGGTTAAAGAACCTATATTCTACCAAGTGTGAAAACCTAGAAGAGAAATGGAAGAATATCTGGAATACTGGGAATACCAAAAGCTCATCCAAGAAGAGATCAGCAGCTTAAACAGACCCATAACATAGAAGAAATAGAGGATGTAGTAAGAGCCTCACCACTAAAAAAAGCCCAGGCCCAGATGGTTTCAAAGCAGAATCTATAAAACATTCAAAAAGACCTACAACCATTATTACTGAAACAGTTTAGAAGTATACAATCAGAGGGAATTCTTCTCTCCCCAAATTCCTTCTTATGAAGCCAGCATCACTCTAATGTAAAAACCAGAAGGCAAAGATACACTAAAAGGAGAATTATAGACCCATTCCCCTCATGAACACAGATGCTAAAAGTCTAAACAGGATATGGCCAAATCGCATACAGACCCGGCAGCAAGAAGATCATCGCCAGGCTGGGATGTAAAAGGAGATATGGCCTGGGGGTAGAGAGCGCCGACCGCTCTTTGCAGAGGACCCTGGTTCGATCCCATCACCCAGATGGCGGCTACAGAAAATCTGTGAATCCAATTCCAGGAAGAACTCCAGTTCCAGGAATCCGAGACCATCTTCTGAAACTCCACCATTGCACAACACTGGTGCAAAGACCTCATGCAGACAGTAACATTCATACACATACAAAGAATAAATAAAATAATAAAAATAAATAAATAAAAAAAGAAGATCAGCCATCATGACCAAGTTTGGATTCATACCAGAGATGTAGGGATGGTTCAAGAAACGACAATCAACGAACAGCATCAAACACATAAACGGAATCAAAGAACAAAAAAAGAATACCACACATCATCCCAGTTTGATGCTGAAAGCCTTTGACAATCCCAGCATCCCTTCATGCGTAAAGTCCTGGATAGGAATTGGATTGGAGGGGATCATTCCTCAATGTAAATCAAAGCCATATACAGAAAACGCACAGCCAATATCATCCTAAATGGGGAAATGACAGGAAAATTCCCTTTAAAGGTAGTAACTAGGCAGGGCGGCCCCTGTCACCACTCCTCTTCAATATGTGCTTGGAACACCTTGTCTAGAGCAATAAGGCAAGGAAAAGTTTATTAAATGATTACTAATTGGAAAAGTGAAAGTCAAGCTATCCCTATTTTGCTGATGATATGATGTTTACCTTAAGGGATGCTAAAACTCAACAAGAAAACTCCTAGAAACGATTAACAGCTGCGCAAATGTGGCAGGATACAAAATTAACCTTAAAAAAATCAATGGCCTTTCTTTAAACACCCAACACAAGCAAACTGGAGAAAAATTCAAACCTCAAAACAATAAAATACCTAGGAAAAAACCTAAACAAAGACACCAAAGATCTCTACAACAAAAATTTTAAATCTTTAAAGAAAGAAATTGAAGAAGGCATCAGAAGGTGGAAAAACCAATCCCATGCTCATGGATTGGGAAAATTAACAGTGTAAAATGTCCATTTTACCGAAAGCGCTTGTTTAGATTTAACACAATCCCAATCACATCCCAAGATTTTCTTCACAGGCTGGAAACAAACGTTGTTCTGTCCATTTGGAAAAACAAGAGACCCGATAGCCAAACAACCCTGATTAAAATAGCTACAAGGGGGGAATCTCTGTACGGACGTCAAACTATACTACAAGGGCTATAATCATAAAAAGCCGTACTCACTGGCACAAAAACAGACTCTGTTGACCAATGGAACAAAACCGAAGATCCAAATCTGAGCAACATACAATTTTCAGCCATCTCATATTTGAAAGGGGGCCAAGAAGCCACAATGAGAAAAGACAGCAATCTTCAGCAATGGTGTTGGCAAAATGGATCCACCACTTGTAAAAGAAGGAAATTAAACCCCTACATCTTGCTCTGTACAAAAGGTGAGGCTCCAGAATGGGAAGTCAAAGGCCTCAATTTTAAACCCAAAACTCTGAAGTTTATAGAAGAAAAAGTTCGCAACGACCTACAAGACATAGGCAAGAGAAAAGACTTCCTAAATCAGACAGCAGCTGCCAGGAAATAAAAGGTCAGCAATTGACAATGGGACCTCATTAAACTGAAAAGTTTCTGTACAAAAAAAAAATCAGTAATTGACAAGTGAGAAATCCCGAGAGTTGGAGGAAACTTCCCTCAGATACTTTGACAAAGCATTTATTTCCAAAATATATATACTAACGCAAAAACAAGAAAAAAGAAAACAATATGACCATCATAGATGAGCAAAAGAACTGAACAAACTTCACAAGTGGGAATTAGAGATGGCTGAGAACACTCAGTAAAGTGTTCAAACATCACTAATCATTAAGAAAAATGCAAATCAAAACCCTTTAAGATATCATCTTACCTCCAATAAGACCGGTTAGGATCAAGAAAACAATGATGCCAGGCTGGAGGGTTGTGGAGAAAGGGGAACCTCATCCACTGCTGGTGGGATGTTAAAACTGGTACAGCACACTAATGGAAAATGGCGATTGTGTGGAGACCCTTTGGAAGACTTGGAATGAACTGGCCCCCCAACCAAGCCATAACCACTCCTGGGGCATGTACCCTCAAGACTTATGCCACCAACAGGATACATGCACGACCATGTTTATTTTCAGCTCTCTTCACACTAAGGCAAGTGCGCTGGAACCAACCCAAATTCCCCTCGACTGATGAGTAGATAGAGAAAATGGGTGGTCATCTACACAATGGAGTGCTATGCAGCAGTAAGCTTTGCAGGAAATGGCTGAGCTAGAGACATCATTCTGAGTAAAGTAACACAGTCCCAGAAAAAACAAACGACGAAGGTATCCCTCATCTGTGCATACTAAGTGCCAATTACCTAGTTGTAAGTATTCGTTGTGGTAGGACCACCCCCTGAGCTGTTGTTCAAAGCAGTTGGGTGAAATGCATATTGGAAACACAACAAAACNACAGAAAGGACTGCATCAAAGAACTGACTGAAACAGTGAACTTCTGCTCAAAACAGTCAACTTCCTCATGGAGAATATTGAGAAAGACTGAGAAAGAGATGAAAAGCATGTTTGGCAGAATGCATGAGCTCTGGCGGGGTGGGGGAATGGGCGGGAACATGGGTCTAGATTTGTTAAAAAAAATAAATTTATGTGAAAAAAATAGTAAACATATCACTGACTATCCTGAAATAATAGTCCAAACTATTTTTACTGGCCTTACACAATGTTTAAGAGTTTTGGGTAAACATCCTGATGTTATAATTACTCCTTATACTACAACTCAACTCCAATGGTTATATAACAATTCTGACAGTTGGGCCATCCTCAAATGCACTACTAATATTCCCATTGAGTGCCATCTTCCAAAGTCACCTCTACTTACATTTTTTAGTCAACACCTAGTAATCTTCCCTAGAGTTATACCACAGCATCCACTTCCTAACGCTTTGACTGTATTCACAGATGGCTCATCCAATGGAATTGCTGCAGTTGTTACCCAAGGAGAGTCAAACACTTTTCACACTCCATATTCATCTGCACAACTAGTTGAATTAACTGCAGTAATTATAGTTCTTGACTCTTATTCTACACAATCACTCAATGTTTTTACAGATAGCAAATACATTGTTCAGGCTGTTCCTCATTTAGAAACCACAGGGACTGTTTCCCCATCCACATCAGCTCATACCTTGTTTTTACAAATTCAAAAATTATTATGGGCCAGAAAAGAAAAATTATTCATTGGACATATTAGAGCTCATACTGGATTACCAGGCCCATTAAGTGAGGGTAACGCTTTGTCTGACTTGGCTACAAGGCCTATTGTCCTACTTTCTATAGAAGAACAGCAACAAATTTTCACAAATTACTTCATGTCAATTCAACTACCTTAAGAGCTAAATTTCATTTAACTAAAGAACAGGCTCACCACATAGTAAAAAGTTGTCAATCCTGTAGCCCCTTACTGCCGGTCCCTCATTATGGGGTCAATCCTAAGGGACTAAAACCTAATCATTTCTGTCAAATGGATGTCACTCATGAGCCATCATTTGGCATGATGAAATATATACATGTCTCAGTAGATACTTTTTCAGGATTCATTCATGCTTCCCCTCATTCGGGTGAAAAAATAAGGGATGTCATTGCTCATTGTTTGCAAACATTTGCCACACTTGGTGTTCCCAAAGTCATTAAGACAGATAATGGGCCTGCCTATTCTTCATCTGCTTTCTCCCAGTTTTGTCAAACTTTTGATATTACTCATAAAACAGGTATACCATATAATCCACAAGGACAAACCATTGTGGAGCACAGTCATCAAACGCTAAAGAATATGCTCATGCCTGGCATGGTGGTGCACGCCTTTTAATCCTAGCACTTGGGAGGCAGAGGCAGGTGGATCTTTGTGAGTTCAAGCCCAGCCTGGTCTACAGAGTGAGTTCCAGGATTAGCTGGGGCTACAGGGAGACCCTGTCTCGAAAAGACAAAAAATAAAATAAAATAAAATAAAATAAATAAAATAAAGAATATGCTCATAAAACAAAAAGGGGGAGATGTGTGTAAAACCCCTAGAGAGAGACTAAACTTTGCTTTATTTACTTTAAATTTTTTAACTTTGGACAAAGAAGGCCACACTGCTAGTGAGCGTCACTGGAACCCTTCAAGAACAGAAAAACCTTTAGTCATGTGGAAGGATGTGTTGCTTAATAAATGGAAAGGTCCAGCCGGGCGTGGTGGCGCATGCCTTTAATCCTAGCACTTGGGAGGCAGAGGCAGGCGGATCTTTGTGAGTTCAAGGCCAGCCTGGTCTACAGAGTAAGTTCCAGGACAGCTGGGGCTACAGGGAGACCCTGTCTCGAAAAGACAAACAAACAAAACAAAACAAAAAAAGACAATGTCACCAAAAATGTAGTAGTGGGGACAGCAAGATACCTCAGCAGAAAAAGGTACTTGCAAGTAAGCCTGACATTCTGAGTTCAATCCCTGAAACCCACATGGTAGACCCAACTGCTACACACACAAACACAAATATACACACACATAGACAAACACACACACACACACACACACACACACACACACACACACATCTTTAAGGAACTAAATACATACAAATAAATATAAAATGCTACCTGTGGTGTTTCAATCCCAGCACTTGGGAGGCAGAGGCAGGAGGATCCCTGTGAGTTCTAGGCCAGCCTGGTCTACATAGTGAGTTCCAGGCCAGCTAGGGCTAGGGGGAGACCCTGTCTCAAAAACATCAAAAAAAAAAAAAAAGACCAAAATAAGCCGAGCATGGTGGCGCACGCCTTTAACCCCAGCACTCGGGAGGCAGAGGCAGGCAGATGGATGTCTGTAAGTTCAAGGCCAGCCTAGTCTACATAGTGAGTTCCAGGACAGCTGGGGCTACACAGATACTCTGTCTCAAAAACACCAAAAAAATAAAAATGAAATAAAAATAAATAAAACTTTGATAAAGATGAATAAAATGGCTAACAGTAGATACTGATACCCTTTTATTGAAAGATACTGTGACCTCCAATTACTAGGCCACTCTGCAGTAAACTTGTACTATGTTGCGCATCTTTTTTTTTTTTTGGAAATTCAATTTAAAATAACATTGATATATGCAGCGATACAAACGCAAATTACCATGATAGTAATAATGAGATTATAAGAATTGTTTGCTGGGACTTCAGTGTCACCTACTGTCTTTAATTATATTGATAACATTTAAGTAAAGTTATAGTTAAGACAACATGAGGGGGCTAGGAGAAGTAGCCCTAAATAACACTAAGCACAGAAGGAAACCAGTCATGACTGGAGCAGACACAATTGTTCAGGCAAGATTTTTTTTTTTTGATGACAGGGTCTCCCTACCCCGCTGGCCTGGAACTCACTCTAGGACCAGGCTGGCCTTGACCTCGTAGAGACCTGCCTGCCGTCGTCTCCCGAAGTGCTAGGATTAAAGCATGCGCCACCTATGGCGCACCGACTGCCGCTTAAAGATGGTTCTTCTAGCCGCCATGTGGGTGCTAGGATCAGAAACCCAGGTCCTTGCTGACAGAGGCAGTTGCGCCTTACTCTTGGAACTGCTCCAGCCCCTAGGCAAGATTTCTAAGAAAGACTAAAATTAATGGACTACCTAATGAGTCATAGCATGACGAGAGGAAATTTTGCTATATTTCTGTTTCTTTGTTGTTGCAGTTTTTTAGGTGTTTGTCTTCTTGGGTTTTGAGCCAAGGTCTCATTATGTAACTCAGGCAAGCCTCAAACTCTTTGAGAATCCTCCTGCTTCCATCTCCTAAGTGCTCAGGTTAGAGGCATCAACCACCACAGCTGTCAAGATTCAGTTTTGAACAGTTTGAATTTGCATTAATGTTATACCAAATTAATGTAAAACAAAACTGTTCTAAAAGGAAGGAAATTAAAAGCCAGGCATGCTGGCACTCACCTTTAAGCCCAGCACTTGGGAGGCAGAGGCAGGCAGATTTCTGTGAAATGGAGACCAGCCTGGTCTACATAGTGAGTTCCAGAACAGGTGGAGCTACTGGGAGACCCTGTCTCAAAAAGACCTAACAAAAAAGCAATCATCTAATCCAGGTTCAGTTACCAGTGATGTTGACATAATCATATTATACACAACTATATATTCATGGAATCAAAATTATTAACTGTACTAAGACAATGGGAGGAAAGGAAGGATAGATATAAACTATTTTGGACACAGAAAAAAACAGAACTAATTTATCTTTGACAGTGGGAAGTCAACAAGTTAATACCTAAAATAACAATGTCACAGCAGGCATGGTGGCACACGCCTTTAATCCTAGCACTTAGGAGGCTGAGGCAGGTGGATCTTTGTGAGTTCAAGGCCAGCCTGGTCTACAGAGTAAGTTCCAGGACAGCTGGGGCTACAGGGAGACCCTGTCTCGAAAAGACAAAAAAACAAACAAAACAAAAAATGACAATGTCACCCAAAAATGTAGTAGTGGGGACAGCAAGATACTCAGCCAGAAAAAGGTACTTGCAGTAAGCCTGACATTTGAGTTCAATCCTGAAGCCGCACATGGTAGACCCAACTGCTAACACACACAAACACAAATATACAAAACATAGACCAACACACACACACACACAACACACACACACCCACAACACACACATCTGTAAGGAACTAAACACATACAAATAAATATAAAATGCTACCTGTGGTGTTTCAATCCCAGCACTTGGGAGCAGAGGCAGGAGGATCCCTGTGAGTTCTAGGCCAGCTGGTCTACATAGTGAGTTCCAGGCCAGCTAGGGCTAGGGGGAGACCCTGTCTCAAAAACATCAAAAAAAAAAAAAAAAAAAGAACCAAAATAAGCCGAGCATGGTGGCGCACGCCTTTTAACCCCAGCACTCGGGAGGCAGAGGCAGGCAGATGGATGTCTGTAAGTTCAAGGCAGCCTGGTCTACCATAGTGAGTTCCTAGGACAGCTGGGGCTACACAGAACACTCTGTCTCAAACACAAAAAAATAAAAATAAAATAAAAAATAAATAAAAACTTTGATAAAGATGAATACAAATGGCTAACAGTAGTACTGATACCATTTTATTGAAAGATACTGTGACCTCCAATTACTAGGCCACTCTGCAGTAAACTTGTACTATGTTGCGCATCTTTTTTTTTTNGCGGTTAAAGCATGACGCTCTGTCAGGAGGTACCCCGGGTTCGATCCCCAGCACTCACATTGGTGGCTAAGAACCCGTCTGTAACTCCAAATTCCAGAACTCCCAGATTCCATGGGGATCTGAAGCACCCTCTGTTCTGACCTCCGCGGCATTGCACTGACACAGGTGCACAACCCTGCCATTGCAAACATACATTCATACACATACAAAATAATTTAAAAAAAAATTAAAAAAAAAAAGTTTAGTATGCACTAATGATTTAGCGTTATGTAACCGTTTGCGTTATGTAATTCTTATAGGAACTTTCATTTTTTTCATCTAATATTTCCTATATTGAATGTAGACTTTTCTTCTCCTGTATTATACTCTCTGTTAGTTTATAATAGTAATGAATCTTTAATTTTTGCCAATCAGAAAACTCAAACATTTGGATGCCTATAAATCTTGGTAGGCCTTGGGCTCATGATCCCTTAGATCCTGTAATTTTGGAATTTTTTAGAAGATTTTTAAAAGCGTGTTAAGTGGTATGATAATGGAATTGTTGTTGCTGTATATTTTGTAGCCTTATTGGCAGTTATCTACAACTGCTGCTGTAATCTGTGTATTGCTTTAACATACTCTACTATTCAAACTAAGCCAATCTTTGGTAGGATGGTTAGGAAAGAAAATGTTGTCGTTGCAGGAACAATTGCATCTTAAATGTGATTGGAATTCAACTACTTTCTGTATTACTGACTTGCAATATAATGAAACTGTTATAGAATGGAAGGAGTTTCAAGCTTTATTATACAATGGTAACCATCAATGAAGGCAAAAATTATAAGAGAAATTGAGGGTACTTTTGCTAAAAGTTTGTTTAATGAGGATGCTGCTACTGTTGCACAAATATTTGCTGTTAAACTTACAGGATTAGATCCAAAAGGAACGTTACAAAGTATAACTCATACTGCTTGGAGGCATTTTGTGAGTTTTTGCTATTGTAATTAGTCTATTTGGATTGTTCTATCTTTGTTGTATTAATCCAAATCAAGAAAATTTAAATTTAGTCTGGATGAAACTTCTTACATTGAACACTAAAAAAAGAGACACTTGTAAATTCACATTCAAGGCTTAGGGTCATGTTCTGTTATCCGGAGACAGAACATGCCCAGGAGTTACCCATCACTAGACTATACTATACAACAACTAAAATAATGGACTAATCAACCTCGGAACTGGGACTATACTTGGAATTGGAAAAACTTAATGGATTATAATGGGCTGAGCTGTGGGAGTGGCCAGTGCACAGATTACTCTTACAGATTAGCTTTTTGCTCTAAAAAATGAAGAAAACGCCAAAAAATGACTCACTCAACTAAATGGCCAGTAGTGCCCAAAAACAGGTAAGTCCACATCCTGGACTGGTCAACTTAAGACAGGACCCTGATGCTTAAGAGTCAGGACTCCAACGACGGGTAAGACAGTCCTGAAATATAGAGACACCTAAGACAGACACGGTCTATCTTGAGTGCATGGTAGCCTCGTGACTCACTAACAGGCAACGGTCCTGGTCTTGAGTGCGGATAAGCGCCACGAACTCACTCCTGTGTAAAATAGAAAAGGGGGAACTGTGGGCAGACAAAGAGTGCCTAATGTGACAGGCTGAAGAGAAATGGCGCTTGGTCTGTAGCCATGGCGTTTGGTCTGTGGCCAAAGGGCGCTGGCTGAAGAACACAATGCACATGCTTCAGTAACTTTCAAGACAGTAACTTTCTTCAATAACTTTCAAGATGATATATGAATACAGTTTCTTATTCGTCATGTTCTGTCCATGATACTTTGTTAAGCTCATGGGTGGGATGTGTTGCATGGGGAATAGTATCTATAAACACAGAATATCTTACATAAGAAATTGTATCTATAGATGCGAAACTTATCTGTCTACGGATTGGCTCATTACTGGTATAAATATTCTTTGTCTCTAAGCTATTGTTGTTAGCGTTAGTGAATTGCATGGATTGTTAGTAGCATGTCAGGGCACATTGTAAAGTTTAAAAGGAAATGGTAACAATGAAAGAGAAACTACAGGGGCTTGGAGAGATAGACTCAACGGTTAAGAGCACCAAGCTCTCTTGCGAGATGACCCAGGTTCGATTCCCGCCAGCACCCACCATGGGGCTAAAACCGTCTGGTACTCCAATTCCAGGGAATCCAGTTCCAGGGGATATCTGAGACCCTCTTCTGACCTCGAGTGCATTTACATCGACACAAGGGTTGACAGACTACATGCAGACAGTTACACAGCCATACAAACATACATTAAATAAAGTTTAATTAAAAAAAAAATTAAAAAAGAACTACCATATAAAGGAAAAAATAAAGTTAGAATGAGTGTTCATTCCCGTCCGCGCCTGCCAATGATTCGTAGCCTGCTAGGTAACTGCCTCGCCAGTGCATCTTTTTTAATCCAGCACTAGGGAGGCAGAAGCAGGAGGCAGGCGGCATCTCTGTGAATCAAGTCCAGCCTGGTCTAGCAGAGTGAGTTCCAGGTAGCTGGGGCTGCAGGGAGACCGCTGTCTCAAAAAAGACCAAAAAAACCAAAAAAAAAAAAAAAAAACTGCATTGTGGGGCTGAAAAGATGGCTCACCAGTTAAAAGCCCTGGCTGCTTTGATGGAAGAGCTTGGGTTTGGTTCCCAGAACCCACATAATGATTAATGAGGTCCCCTAACTCCAGTTCCAGGGAATCTCATGCCCTCTTCTAGGCTCCCTGGACATTGACACAAGTGCATTTACAGACATGCAGGCACAACATACATATACATAAAATAAAGATTAATTCATTAAGGGATGATAAGATAGCCGGTGGTGGTGCGCCGAAGCCTTTAATCCTAGCACTTGGGAGGCAGAGGAGGCCAGCATCTTTGTTGAGTTCAAGCCAGCCTGGTCTACAGAGTGAAGTTCCAGGAACCTGGGGCTACAGGGAGACCCTGTCTCAAAAAGACCAAAAAAAAAAAAAAAAAAAAATGTCATTAAAAATCTGCTTTTAGGGCTGTGAGAGATGGCTCATTCAGTGGCTCAAGTGGTGTATCGAGCAACTTTGGTACTCTTGCGAAGGACCTGAGTTGTCGATTCCCAGCGCCCACATGGGGCTAACAACTGTCCAAAAACCTCATCTGGTCTCCTCAGGCATTGAGAGACATGGGTACACTTAAGTACACGCAGACAGTACACTCAAAAAAAAAAAAAGTTTTTTCTTTTTCTTTCTTTATTTTTTTTGCTTTTCTTTTCCCTTTCTTTCTTTTCTTTCATCCTCGTTTTTTCTTCTCTCTCTCTCGTTCTTTCCTTTCTTTTTCTATTTCTTATTTTTTTAAAATTTTTATTTATTTTATTATGTGTTTGAATGTACTGTCTGCATGTAGGTCTGTGCACCCAAGTCGTGCAATGCTGCGGAGGTCAGAAGAGGGCGTCGGATTCCCCTGGAACTGGAGTTAAAGACGGTTCTTAGCCGCCAAATGGGTGCTGGGAATCAAACCTGGGTCCTCTGCAAGAGCAGTCGGTGCTCTTAACCGCTGAGACCCCAGCTGTCCTGGAACTCACTCTGTAGACCCCAGGCTGCCTTGACTCACAAAGATTCTCCTGCTCTGCTCCCAACGTGGCTAGGATTAAAGGCGTGCACCACCACGCCCAGCCCAGTCCTTTTTTCATAGCTCAGAACAGACTCAAGCCACTCAGATTTGTTTAACTTCTACGACTACAATGTTACAGAATAAATTAACTTCATAATCTAACGGGAGTTTTTGTCAGTGTCATCACTCAGAACCACCGAACAGTCCACGAAAGTCGTGTAACTCAGACATGCCAGTAGGATCAGGCCTCTTCAAACAGTGTTGGGGAAAAAAAAAAAAAAAAAAAAAAAAAAGTTGCTGGGAACGCTGAGCCTTCTCTAGCGATGCCATCAGTTACAAGATCCAACATCCCACTAAGGAAGAATTAGGCGCTACGGCCACTAGACGTTGCCTCCTCCTTTGTCTCGCCTTCCTCATCGTTTGTTTGCCTGGGAAACAAGCCCGCCTCCTAACCCATAAGGCCACAGGGCCGGAAGTTCTGCTCTCTCTTCGTTCTCCATCATGGCGGTGAGTAGGCGAGAGCTGTGGCTTCTTCCCCTTCATCCGTCTCCATCCGCGGCTGGTGGAGCTCGCGGGGGCCTTTACGGTCGTGGCCAGAGGGGGACGGAGCCCGTGGTGCTGGTCGCGCCGAGACCGGCAGGGCTTTTTGCGCGCGTGGGGCTGGCCCGACACGTCGCCTCCCATCCTAACAACGGGCTCAGGTCAGCAGCCCCGAGGGCCCAGACGCGCGGCCTGGGGCTGCAGTGAGGGAGAGTGGAGAGCGCGAAAAGTGCGGGGCGCTGGGCCATTTTCGGTCTGGGGCCCTCGAAGCTTGCGGTGGTATTGGGAAGTTACTGCCGGTTCCTCTGCTCCGGAACGGCGGAAGCTTTCGGCCCTGGGCAGCTTCGGAATGTGGTGGGAGACATAGCATAGGCACGTGTTTCTTTAAAGTCTCTCCCTGTCTCTTTGGCCTTCTACGAGCTAGACGCTCTCTCTGACCCTATTGATTCAGCCCCTTAGGATACATCGTTATTGCAGTGCTTGTAATATCTGTTCTTTCGAGTTGACCTCACTTCATGCGTCTCAGGCAAAACTGTCAAGACCTTTTAAATACAGAGCTTGCGATGATGAGAGATAAGATGTGCCCACGGGGTTCGCTTCCCAGCACCCCCATGACCTACTCACTGTAACTCCAGTTTAGAGGATCCGACCCCTCTTCTGACCTCCTCCGGCATTGCACTTGAAACGGATGCAGTTACATACATGCAGCAATATACACTCATTACAACATAAGAAAAAATAACAAATGAATTTTAAAGAATGTGCAAGGGGGGAAAAAGCATTGGGTTCGAGGCTGTGAGGGTGTTGATTGCTGTGCTCTCCTGTTGCAGCAGGATCAAGGTGAAAAGGAGAATCCCATGCGAGAACTTCGAATCCGAAAGCTCTGCCTCAACATCTGTGTCGGGGAGAGTGGAGACAGATTGACCCTGGCAGCCAAAGTGTTGGAGCAGCTCACAGGCCAGACACCTGTATTTTCCAAAGGTGAGTAATGTCAGGCTGACAGATACGGAAAAGGGGTCGACAGGGGGCTTGGTTCATCTGGTGGTTTTGTATCTAACTTGTCAGGCTTGTTTAAAGGTTACAGTTGACAGCTGTTAAAAACCTTGAATGTCATGAACTAATCACAGAAATACTTAACAGCTTAGATTTTTTTGTGGAAACTGAATGCCTTATTTTTCTAATGTACCAGCAGAATAGACTGTTCAAATGATTAGGGTGTGAGGTAAAGGTACAGTGTAAGTAGTTAAAGGTATTAGGCCTGGTAGGCAGGTTAAGAACTGGCTTACGCTGGGCGTGGTGGCCGAGCACCGCCTTTAATCCTAGCACCTGGAGGCTGAAGGGCAGGTGGATCTTTGTGAAGTTGCAAGGCAGCCGTGGTCTACAGAGGTAAGTCGCAGGACCAGCTGGGGCTACAGGAAGACCCTGTCTCGAAAAGACAAAAAAAACAAACAAAACAAAACCAAAGGGCTAGATCTACACTGCCTGGGCTGGAGTCCTAAGTTCAGTTCTTAACTGACTTTAGGCTCTGTGGACCTCAGCTTCCTTTGCACAAAAAGGATTAGAGGATAAAAGGAGTCAAGTTCTGTTGCTTTTGGATAGTAGAACTATGACTGGTCTGTGAATTTTTTTTTTTTTATATGTATAATGTACTGTCCTGCATGTAGGTTTGTGCAACAACGCGTGTCATGCAACTGTTCACGGAAGTCAAAGAAGGGGCATCGGATTCCCCTCTGGAACTGGAGTTAATAGACAGTTTACCACACATGTGGGTGCTGGGGAATCGATACTCGAGTCCACTTTGCAAGAACAGTCTGCGCTCTTAACCGCTAGGGATTGCCATGCTCTTCCCAGCCCCTGGTCTGGTGATTTCTAGTCTGTTACTCATCGAAGTTAGTGTCCCAATCACTGTCAATCCGTACCTCCCCAGTGCTGGATTTCTGTATGCTGTATAAATGTACTCGTCCTCATGCAAGTCTGTTCGCCTCGTGTTGTAATTGCCGTCGGAGGTCAGAGAGGCGTTTGGATTCCCCTGGAAACTGGAGTTCTCCTGGAATTGGAGTTTCAGACGTCTCTCGGCGCCAGTGGGTGCTGGGGGGGAATAAACCTGGGTCCTCTTCCAAGAGCGGGTTGCGCTTCTTAACCGATTAGGCCATCTCTCAGCCCTACAGTGAATGTTTCTTTATAGCTTTATAATCATTTGGAAACACCTGTAATTCATTGTAACTGAGGCAGGAGTATTGCCGTTTTGAGCTTAGCCCTGGCTTCATAATGAAATCCTTGTCTGCAAACTACAGTCATCTTTTCACTTACTAAGGCTCGTTGAATAGTACCTCTGGTTACTGAGCTCTGCAGACTTGGACGCCAGTTTCCAGGTGGTTTGGTTTTGTTTTTTTGTTTTTGAAGCAGGAGTCTCCCTTTAGTCCCGGCTCGCCTGGAACTTGCTGTGTAGATCAGGCTAGCCTTGAACTCGGTCTGCCTGCGTATGTCTCGCCGAAGTGCGCACCATGCCTGGCTGAGTTTCAGGTTCTTAATTACTGAGGTATGGCTGGATAAATAAGAAAATGAGAAATCTTTTTCTGTGCTATAGATGAAGTTGATTAATCTAGAAGATCGCTTAGAATGTGAGTAGATTCTTAAGTCTCTGAGTCTTGGTTATAGTGTTCTGGGGAAGAAGTGAGTGCAGCGGGAGTATAACATGTCTCCTTGTCCCCACCTGCAGCTCGGTACACCGTTAGGTCCTTTGGCATAAGGAGAAATGAGAAGATTGCAGTCCACTGCACAGTCCGTGGGGCCAAGGCAGAGGAAATCCTGGAGAAGGGGCTGAAGGTAAGGCGTGTCTTCAGGTAACACTGATCAGCACCACCTGACACGTGCACACCTAACAGTGGCAGTTACCGGGTCTAGAGTGTCTTTTTTTTTTTAAGTACTTTTCTGGGGTCACCGTTTGTAATGTATTTTAAAGCTTTCTAAGAACCCTGTTTCCCCCATTTCCTGCACTGTATTCTGTGGTGGGTATTAAAGATGTCTGGAGGCCTGCAGCACCCTAAACAGTGGGCAGTTCCAGGATTCTAGGTGCCTTTTTTTTTTTAAAGTACTTTTCTTTGGGTGTCACCGTTTGTATGTATTTTAGCTTCTAAGACCCTGTTTCCCCCATTTCTGCACTGTAATTTCTTTGGTGGTTTAAAAAGATGTCTGGAGCCAGGCAATGGTGGCACAACCCTTTAATTCTAAGTAAACTTGGGAGGCAGAGGAGCAGACTGATCTTTGTGAGTTCAAAAGGCCAGTCCTGGTCTACAGAGTGAGTTCCAAGGACACCCTGTCTCAAAAAAAAAAAAAAACCCTGTCTTGAAAAGACAAAACATAAAACAAAAATAAACAGATGCATGGCCCTGGCATGGTGGCGCAACTACGCTTTAATCCTAGCACTTGGGAGTATCAAGGCCACTCTGGCCTACAGTGCGAGTTCCAGGCCACCTGAGGCCCATTCAGGGAGACCCTATCTCGAAAGAACCAAAAAAAAAGATGCCTGGGAGTCAGTTTGATGTTTTGTGCTTCCCTTGGGAAATTCTCTGCCCTTTGGAAGTTGGGGCTGTTTCTGAACAAGTTGCACAGAAGTGTTTTTGCTCTGGGCTGCTGAGAGTTCTTTGAGCCTGTAATTGGTGGGGCACTAAGACATGGCAAGTGGTGTGATTTCTGTTTCTCCCCTCAGGTGCGGGAATACGAGCTAAGAAAAAAATAACTTCTCCGATACTGGAAACTTTGGTTTTGGAATCCAGGAGCACATTGATCTGGGCATCAAATATGACTCAAGCATTGGTATCTATGGCCTGGACTTCTATGTGGTACGTGGTACGGCTCTTTACCCTTTCCTGCTCTACTGTGAGCAGAAGGGGTCTGCTTTGTAACTTGATGTGTGCTGTCTTGATGTTGGTGGAGTGCTGCTTTGAAGCTTTGTGTCCTGTCTGCCTATGTGTTCTCCTTGGGAAGAGGGGCCTGGTTTGTGGCCAGTGTAGAGGACGGAGGCAGCGAGGTAGCCCTGGCCCTGCTGGTGCCGGGTTTTCTGGGTGTGGTGCCAGTGCTGCACTGAGGGCCCCCTAGCTCCACTCTTCCCTTGGCTCTAGGGATCCATGAGTTTCGTGCAGAGGGCATAGAAAGGTTCGATGCGCAGATCTCAGATTGGGTTTTCAAGAAAAAAAAAAATGGGAAAAAAAATGACTGCTTTAAACCAAAAAGTAGACAGTGTGGAACTTGAGTGGTGGCAGCATGTTCCTAAGACTCACCCAGGCAGTAATAAGGATGGGTACTCAACATGTGTAAAGACGTCCACAGGGAAGATATTTTGTTTTGAGACAGTGTAATGTAGCCCAGGCTGGCCTTCAAAGCTCTAACTGCTCTGCCTCAGCTTCCTGTGTGTTAAGATTGGAGAGTGCACCCGTACACTAGCTTAATTAATTTTTTTTTTTTTTTTTGTTTTTTTTTGTCTCTATTTCGAGACAGGGTCTCCCTGTCATCCCAGCTTCCCTGGAGTCCATATGTCAGACCCAGCCCTGCTTTGACCAGGATCCATCCACCTGCCTCTGCCGCTTCCCGAGTCTTGTTGGGATTAAAGGCATGGCACACCAATGCTCAGCTAATTAATTTTTTTTTAAAGGAATATATTTGGGCGCGTTGGGAAGGAGGAAGGTGCTGAAAGTTCGAGCCTACAGAGCAGACACCTATAGTATGGTGGTTTGTTGTCAGGGTGGCTGGTAACATTTTTGCCAGATCCAAAGATGCTGAGTCTTAAAGATCAGTCTACAGTGTGTGAGTCCTGTCCGTCTGCTCTTGACCCTGAGCTGGGTAGGTGACTGTTGATTATTCCTGGGACAGGTGCTGGGTAGGCCAGGTTTCAGCATCGCAGACAAGAAGCGCAGGACAGGCTGCATTGGGGCCAAACACGGAATCAGCAAAGAGGAGGCCATGCGCTGGTTCCAGCAGAAGGTAAAGATGTTCACACACTCAAGTGAACTAGTGGTGTTGTCTTTTCGAGAATCAGGGTCCTTCCTGTAGCCCCAGCTGGTCTGGAACTCACTCTCTGGTGGACCAGGCTGGCTTGAACTCACAAAGATCCACCTGCCTTGCCTCCCAAGTGCTAGGATTAAAGGCGTGCGCCACCACGCCTGCGGCTATGTTGCACATCTTTTGGAGGCAGTGCACATACATGCTAGGCAAGCGCATTTCCGCTTAGCTACATACCTGGTCCCTATCCATACCTTTTGACAAGTAAATAGAAGCACATCGTGAGAAAAGAGAGCAACTGATATAGAAGCATACCTGACAAGGGTGGAAAAGGCCAGTAGCATACAGAAGGAGAGTGAAACAAAGCGAACTCCAGCGGGCGTGGCAGGAGGACAGCTGGTCATCAGCTGCAGTAGCTGTTCAGCTTCTTCTTCAGTTGGCCTAAGAGGAAAACATAATTAGGCTTTATATTTTTTTGTTGTTGTTCAGGAAGAAAACAAAAGTTGATTTTCCAGGCCAAGCATTGTGGCACATGCCTTTAATCCCAACACTTGGGAGGTGGAGGGAGGCAGAGGCAGGCAGATCTCTGTGAGTTCAAGGCTAGCCTGGTCTACATAGTGAGTTCCAGGCCAGCAGGGGCTACAGGGAGACCTTGTCTCAAGAACACTAAAAAGAAAAAAGTTGATTTTCCAATATTTTAAATGTTAACATTTCTTTCTTTCTTTCTTCTTTTCTTTTCCTTTCTTTCTTTCTTTCTTTCTTTCTTTTTTAATGTTATCCTTTCAAGTAAAAACTTTTGTTTTGTTTTGTTTTGTTTTGGTTTTTGGATTTTTTGAGACAGGGTCTCCCTGTAGCTCTGGCTGTCCTGGAACTCTCTATGTATAGCAGGCTACCCTTGAACTCACAGAAATCCTCCTGCCTCTTGCCTCCCAAGTGCTAGGATTAAACGCCTGAGCCAGCACTCCTGGCTCAAGTATAAACTTTTTTAATTGAATATTTATAATTTGCATATAATATAATTTACTCACAGTATTTGTTTCTTGATGTCGATTTGCATGTTTGAGCTACACCGTCTTGTTTTTAGTTGGTAGTTCAGGTAGCGTGGTTTCTGCAGGTACACAGGGTTTTGTGCTTTTTTGTGATCAGTATCTGCAGCAGGGTGTTCCTGGCGCTTCTCCAGGTATTGGTCTTTTCTTGGTTGGAGTACGTCCTAACACCGTGCCCAGGGCCGCCAGTGTCTCTCTGGCTCCACCCCCAGATCTTTTGTCTTTTACTTGGGTGGTGACTCCCCTGTGCGGGCAAGCACTCTGTCTCTGGGCTACACACCCAGGATACTTTGTCTTTTAGTTGGGTGGATCCAGTACCTACCAACGTGCAGGGCAGGCAGTGTATCTCTGAGCTACACACCCAGGATACTTTGTCTTTTAGTTGGGTGGATCCAGTACCTACCAACGTGCAGGGCAGGCAGTGTATCTCTGAGCTACACACCCAGAAACTTTGTCTTTAGTGTGGGTGGATCCCAGTCGCCTACCATGCAGGGCAGGCAGTGTATCTCTGAGCTACACACCCAGGATACTTTGTCTTTTAGTTGGGTGGATCCAGTACCTACCAACGTGCAGGGCAGGCAGTGTATCTCTGAGCTACACACCCAGGATACTTTGTCTTTTAGTTGGGTGGATCCAGTACCTACCAACGTGCAGGGCAGGCAGTGTATCTCTGAGCTACACACCCAGGATACTTTGTCTTTTAGTTGGGTGGATCCAGTACCTACCAACGTGCAGGGCAGGCAGTGTATCTCTGAGCTACACAGCAGGATACTTTAGGATCTTTAATTGGGCGGATCCAGGTACTACCAACGTGAGGACCAGTGCGTGTATTCTCTGAGCACCACCCAGGATATCTTTTGTCTTTTAATTGGGTTGTCAGTACCTGCAACGTGCAGGCAGGCAGTATCTCTGAGCTAACAACACCCAGGATACTTTGTCTTTTATTGGGTGATCCCAGTACTACCAACCGTGCAGTGGAGGGCAGTGTATTCTCTGAGCTACACACCGGATAGTTTGTCTTTTAGTTTGGGATGATCCATACTACCAAACATGCAGGGCAGCAGTGTATCCTCTGAGCTACACAACCAGGTATTTTTGCAATGAGTTTTAGTTCATTTACCATAACATTTATTGTGTTGTTAATCTATATTTGAATCCAGATTAATCGATGTATATTGAGTCACTGAGCTGATAGCCAAACCTTTTAAATTATTTAATTCGTTTGTAAAAATTACTCTTTGTCTTTTATAGAGGTCGGTTGCTGTTTGGTATTACAAGTTCTGAATGTTGTCCTTGTTAGTGTATTGTATATACTATGTATTATTTTTTATTATTTATTTTTTTTTATTGGTCGGTGTCTACAAAGATCTTTACTGGATAGTTCCTTCCAGGGTGGGACAACTCAGCCATAGGGCCACAGCCAGGCACTACATTGGGCTCCCTGACATGTCAGGTTGAACCCCTTGTGACACAGACTGCCCATGGCCAGCAGAGCAGGAGGGTGAGCTCCAGCGGTCAGTTCTCCAGGGGCACACGGTTGAGCAGCTTTTCAATCAGGTCCACTTGTGCTAGCAGCATGCAGAGACAGCAGTAGTGCTTCAGGCCCAGAGCATCCAGGGGTCCCCCTTGGTGTACTTGGCCTGTAGCAGCCTCAGGTAGGCTTCCCACTTGTTGCCTATGAGCTTGCTGCAAGTGAAACAGCACACTGGGATGATCATTGTGGTATGTGAATTTTTTTTTTTTTTTTGGTATTTTTGAGACAGGGTCTCCCTTTAGTTCCAGCTGTCCCGGAACTTGCTATGTTGACCAGGCTGGCCTTGTACTCACAGAGATCCACCTGCCTCTGCCTCCTGAGTGCTGGGATTAAAGGCATGCACTACCATGCCTGGGTATGATTGATTTTTTTTTTCAAGGATGAGAAGTATGATTTATAATAGTTTACTTCCAAAGCTTAAAGTAATAGAGGCTCTTAACATGCATAGTTTGTAGGGGCCTGATTAAAAATGGAGAACGACAAGATGAAGAGAGTCTTGGAGGAAGGCGGAGGACTGATGCCTTACGCTTCTTTTTTTTTTTTTTTAATTTTATTAATTTTATTTATTTCTGTATGTGTATGAATGTACTGTCTGCATGCAAGTTTGTGCCTTACGCTTCTTATGCAAAATGAATCCTTCTCAGGCCCTGAAGGTCCGAGGCATGGTGGTAAGAGATCCTGTTGTTTCTGTGTGAGAACACTAAAAGAGGAGTGAGTACTTTCTGAAAATGGTTTCAGAATCTTGGAGAAATAGAGAATTTTAATCATACTGAATGTGTTACCTTCCTTTCTAGATTTTATGTTTTGTGAGATCTTTTTCTCCTCTAAACTTGAGATGCTTTAGATTTTGAAATATTCTGGCTGTTTCCTCACTGTGTGGAATTTAACTAGCTTTCTCTGCTGTGTTAGGTGGAAGAATGTCACTTGCCAGGCCTTGGAATGGCTTTGACACTGGATCATAATATTACGCATAGAATGGTTTCCACTCTATTTGTGGGAGTGCACAACACCAAAGATCGACCGCAGGTTGTCAGGCTAACTGACAGCAGCTTTTTATTGATGTATGATTTATGTATAGCCTAGCGGTTAAGAGCACCGACGCTCTTGCAGAGGACCCGGGTTCGATCCCCAGCACCCACATGGCGGCTAAGAACCGTCTGTAACTCCAATTCCAGGAGAACTCCAGTTCCAGGGGAATCTGAGACCCTCTTCTGACCTCCGCGGCATTGCACGACACAGGTGCACAGACCTGCATGCAAACAATACATTCATACACATACAAAAATAAATTTAAAAAAAAATTAAAAAAAAAAAAGTTTAGTAGCACTAATATTACTGCTTATGTACCTTTGCCTTATGTAATTCTTATAGGGACTTTCAGTTTTTCATCTAATATTTCCTATATTGAATGTAGACTTTTCTCCTGTATTATACTTCTGTTAGTTTAAATAGTAATGAATCTTTAATGATTTTGCAACAGAAAACTCACATTTGGATGCCTATAAATCTTGGTAGGCCTTGGGCTCATGATCCCTTAGATCCTGTAATTTTGGAATTTTTTAGAAGATTTTAAAGCGTGTTAAGTGTATGATAGGAATTGTTGTTGCTGTAATTTTGAGCCTTATTGCAGTTACTACAACTGCTGCTGTATCTGGTATTGCTTTACATACTACTATTCAAACTAAGCATTTTGTAGGATGGTTAGGAAAGAAAATGTTGTCGTTGCAGGAACAATTGCATCTTAGATGTGATTGGAATTCAACTACTTTCTGTATTACTGACTTGCAATATAATGAAACTGTAATAGAATGGAAGGAGTTTCAAGCTTATTTACATGGTAACACATCAATGAAGGCAAAAATTATAAGAGAAATTGAGGGTACTTTTGCTAAAAGTTTGTTTAATGAGGATGCTGCTACTGTTGCACAAATATTTGCTGATAAACTTACAGGATTAGATCCAAAAGGAATGTTACAAAGCATAACTCATACTGCTGGAGGCATGTTTGGAGTTTTTGCTATTGTAATTAGTCTATTTGGATTGTTCTATTTTTGTTGTATTAAGCCAAATCAAGAAAATTTAAATTTAGTCTGGATGAAACTTCTTACTTTGACAACTAAAAAGAGAAAAACTTGTGAACATGTAGACAAGGCTTAAGGTCATGTTCTGTTATCCGGAGACAGAGCATGCCCAGGAGTTACCCATCACTGGACTATACTACACTACAACTAAAATAATGGACTAATCAACCATGGACTGGACTATACTGAAATTGGAAAAACTATGGACTATAATGGGCTGAGCTGTGGGAGTGGCCAGTGCACAGATTACTCTTACAGATTAGCTTTTTGCTCTAAAAAAATGAAGAAAACGCCAAAAAATGACTCACTCAACTAGATGGCCGGTAGTCAAAAACAGGTAAGTCCACATCCTAGACTGATCAACCTAAGACAGGACCCTGATGCTTAAGAGTCAGGACTCCAACGACGGGTAAGACAGTCCTGAGATGTAGAGACACCTAAGACAGGCACAGTCTATCTTGACTGCGTGGTAGCCCCACGACTCACTACAGGCACGGTCTGTCTTGAGTGCGTGATAGCCCCACGACTCACTCCCTTGTGTAAAATAAAAAGGGGGAACTGTGGGAGACAAAGAGTGCCTGAAGTGACAAGCTGAAGAGAAATGGCGCTTGGTCTGTAGCCATGGCGTTTGGTCTGTGGCCAAAGGGCGCTGGCTGAAGAACACAGTGCGCATGCTTCAGTAATTTTCAAGATGATATGAGTGCCGTTTCTTATGCATCATGTTCTGTTCATGATACTTTGTTAAGCTCATGGGTGGGATGTGTTGCATGGGGAATAGTATCTATAAACACAGAATATCTTACATAGGAAATTGTATCTATAGATGCGAAACTTATCTGTCTACGGATTGGCTCATTACTGGTATAAATATTCTTGGTCTCTAGGCTATTGTTAGTAGCGTTAGTAATTGCATGGAATTGTTAGTAGCATTAGGAATTGTAAAAGTTAAAAGGAAATGGTAACATGAAAAGAAACTACAGGGGCTGGAGAGATAGCCTAGCGGTTAAGAGCACCAACTGCTCTTGCAGATGACCCGGGTTCAATCCCCAGCACCCACATGGCGGCTAAGAACCGTCTGTAACTCCAATTCCAGGAGAACTCCAGTTCCAGGGGAATCTGAGACCCTCTTCTGACCTCCGCGGCATTACACGACACGGGTGCACAGACCTACATGCAGACAGTACACTCATAAACATACAAAAATAAATAAAATTAAAAAAAATTAAAAAGAAACTACAAAGAATAAGTTAGATGAGTGATTCATTCCCAGTCCGCCTCCAATGATTCGTGCCGCTGGACTGCTCAGTGCATGCTTTTAATCCCAGCACTAGGGAGGCAGAAGCAGGAGGCAGGCGGATCTCTGTGAATTCAAGTCCAGCCTGGTCTACAGAGTGAGTTCCAGGATAGCTGGGGCTGCAGGGAGACCCTGTCTCAAAAAAGACCAAAAAACGAAAAAAAAAAAAAAAACNAAAAAAAAAAAAAAAAAAAAAAAGTGCTGGGAAACGCTGAGCTTCCTCTAGCGATGCCTCCAGTTACAAGCAACATCCACTAGGAAGAATTAGGCGCTACGCCACCTAGACGTGCCTCTCTTTTCTTCGCCTTCCTCTCGTTTGTTTGCCTGGGAAAACAAGCCCGCCTCCTAACCCATAAGGCCACAGGGCCGGAAGTTCTGCTCTCTCTTCGTTCTCCATCATGGCGGTGAGTAGGCGAGAGCTGTGGCTTCTTCCCCTTCATCCGTCTCCATCCGCGGCTGGTGGAGCTCGCGGGGGCCTTTACGGTCGTGGCCAGAGGGGGACGGAGCCCGTGGTGCTGGTCGCGCCGAGACCGGCAGGGCTTTTTGCGCGCGTGGGGCTGGCCCGACACGTCGCCTCCCATCCTAACAACGGGCTCAGGTCAGCAGCCCCGAGGGCCCAGACGCGCGGCCTGGGGCTGCAGTGAGGGAGAGTGGAGAGCGCGAAAAGTGCGGGGCGCTGGGCCATTTTCGGTCTGGGGCCCTCGAAGCTTGCGGTGGTATTGGGAAGTTACTGCCGGTTCCTCTGCTCCGGAACGGCGGAAGCTTTCGGCCCTGGGCAGCTTCGGAATGTGGTGGGAGACATAGCATAGGCACGTGTTTCTTTAAAGTCTCTCCCTGTCTCTTTGGCCTTCTACGAGCTAGACGCTCTCTCTGACCCTATTGATTCAGCCCCTTAGGATACATCGTTATTGCAGTGCTTGTAATATCTGTTCTTTCGAGTTGACCTCACTTCATGCGTCTCAGGCAAAACTGTCAAGACCTTTTAAATACAGAGCTTGCGATGATGAGAGATAAGATGTGCCCACGGGGTTCGCTTCCCAGCACCCACATGACCTACTACTGTAACTCCAGTTTTAGAGGATCCGACGCCCTCTTCTGACCTCCTCGTGCATTGCACTTGAAACGGATGCAGTTACATACATGCAGGCAATACACTCTTACACATAAGAAAAATAACAAATGATTTTAAAGAAATGTGCAAGAGGGGAAAGCATTGGGTTCGAGGCTGTGAGGGTGTTGATTGCTGTGCTCTCCTGTTGCAGCAGGATCAAGGTGAAAAGGAGAACCCCATGCGGGAACTTCGCATCCGCAAGCTCTGCCTCAACATCTGTGTCGGGGAGAGTGGAGACAGATTGACCCGCGCAGCCAAAGTGTTAGAGCAGCTCACAGGCCAGACACCTGTATTTTCCAAAGCTTGGTACACCGTTAGGTCCTTTGGCATAAGGAGAAATGAGAAGATTGCAGTCCACTGCACAGTCCGTGGGGCCAAGGCAGAGGAAATCCTGGAGAAGGGGCTGAAGGTAAGGCGTGTCTTCAGGTAACACTGATCAGCACCACCTGACACGTGCACACCTAACAGTGGCAGTTACCGGGTCTAGAGTGTCTTTTTTTTTTTAAGTACTTTTCTTTGGGGTCACCGTTTGTATGTATTTTAGCTTCTAAGACCCTGTTTCCCCCATTTCTGCACTGTAATTTCTTTGGTGGTTTAAAAAGATGTCTGGAGCCTGCACACCTAACAGTGGCAGTTACCGGATCTAGAGTGCCTTTTTTTTTTAAGTACTTTTCTTTGGTGTCACCGTTTGTATGTATTTTAGCTTCTAAGACCCTGTTTCCCCCATTTCTGCACTGTAATTTCTTTGGTGGTTTAAAAAGATGTCTGGAGCCAGGCATGGTGGCACACGCCTTTAATTCTAGTACTTGGGAGGCAGAAGCAGACTGATCTTTGTGAGTTCAAGGCCAGCCTGGTCTACAGAGTGAGTTCCAGGACAGCTGGGGCTACAGGAAGACCCTGTCTTGAAAAGACAAAAACATAAAACAAAAATAAAAAGATGCCTGGCCCTGGCATGGTGGCGCACACCTTTAATCCTAGCACTTGGGAGTTCAAGGCCAGCCTGGCCTACAGAGCGAGTTCCAGGCCAGCTGAGGCCACAGGGAGACCCTATCTCGAAAAGACCAAAAAAAAAAAAAGATGCCTGGGAGTCAGTTTGATGTTTTGTGCTTCCCTTGGGAAATTCTCTGCCCTTTGGAAGTTGGGGCTGTTTCTGAACAAGTTGCACAGAAGTGTTTTTGCTCTGGGCTGCTGAGAGTTCTTTGAGCCTGTAATTGGTGGGGCACTAAGACATGGCAAGTGGTGTGATTTCTGTTTCTCCCCTCAGGTGCGGGAATACGAGCTAAGAAAAAATAACTTCTCCGATACTGGAAACTTTGGTTTTGGAATCCAGGAGCACATTGATCTGGGCATCAAATACGACCCAAGCATTGGTATCTACGGCCTGGNCATGTAGGTTTGTGCACCCGTGTCATGCAATGTCACGGAAGTCAGAAGAGGGCATCGGATTCCCCTGGAACTGGAGTTAAAGACAGTTCTCAGCCACCATGTGGGTGCTGGGGATCGAACTCGAGTCCTCTGCAAGAGCAGTCTGCGCTCTTAACCGCTAGGCCATCTCTCCAGCCCCTGGTCTGTGATTTCTAGTCCTGTTACTATCGACAGTAGTGTCCCAATACTGTCATCCCTCCCCAGTGCTGGATTTCTGTATGTGTATGAATGTACTGTCTGCATGCAAGTCTGTGCGCCCGTGTTGTACAATGCCGCGGAGGTCAGAAGAGGGTCTTGGATTCCCCTGGAACTGGAGTTCTCCTGGAATTGGAGTTTCAGACAGTTCTCGGCCACCATGTGGGTGCGGGGGATCGAACCTGGGTCCTCTGCAAGAGCGGTTGGCGCTCTTAACCATTAGGCCATCTCTCCAGCCCTACAGTGATGTTTTCTTTAGAGCTTTATAATCATTTGGAAACACCTGTAATTCATTGTAACTGAGGCAGGAGTATTGCCAGTTTGAGCTTAGCCTGGGCTTCATATGAAATCTTGTCTGAAACAACAGTCATCTTCCTTACTACAGGCTCGTTGATGTACTCTGGTTCTGAACTCTGGAGACTTGGACCAGTTTCAGGGTGGTTTGTTTTGTTTTTTTGTTTTTTGAAACAGGGTCTCCCTTTAGTCCCAGCTCGCCTGGAACTTGCTGTGTAGATCAGGCTAGCCTTGAACTCAGGTCTGCCTGCGTCTGTCTCCCGAGTGCCACCATGCCTGGCTGAGTTTCAGGTTCTTAATTACTGAGGTATGGCTGGATAAATAAGAAAATGAGAAATCTTTTTCTGTGCTATAGATGAAGTTGATTAATCTAGAAGATCGCTTAGAATGTGAGTAGATTCTTAAGTCTCTGAGTCTTGGTTATAGTGTTCTGGGGAAGAAGTGAGTGCAGCGGGAGTATAACATGTCTCCTTGTCCCCACCTGCAGCTCGGTACACCGTTAGGTCCTTTGGCATAAGGAGAAATGAGAAGATTGCAGTCCACTGCACAGTCCGTGGGGCCAAGGCAGAGGAAATCCTGGAGAAGGGGCTGAAGGTAAGGCGTGTCTTCAGGTAACACTGATCAGCACCACCTGACACGTGCACACCTAACAGTGGCAGTTACCGGGTCTAGAGTGTCTTTTTTTTTTTAAGTACTTTTCTTTGGGGTCACCGTTTGTATGTATTTTAGCTTCTAAGACCCTGTTTCCCCCATTTCTGCACTGTAATTTCTTTGGTGGTTTAAAAAGATGTCTGGAGCCTGCACACCTAACAGTGGCAGTTACCGGATCTAGAGTGCCTTTTTTTTTTAAGTACTTTTCTTTGGTGTCACCGTTTGTATGTATTTTAGCTTCTAAGACCCTGTTTCCCCCATTTCTGCACTGTAATTTCTTTGGTGGTTTAAAAAGATGTCTGGAGCCAGGCATGGTGGCACACGCCTTTAATTCTAGTACTTGGGAGGCAGAAGCAGACTGATCTTTGTGAGTTCAAGGCCAGCCTGGTCTACAGAGTGAGTTCCAGGACAGCTGGGGCTACAGGAAGACCCTGTCTTGAAAAGACAAAAACATAAAACAAAAATAAAAAGATGCCTGGCCCTGGCATGGTGGCGCACACCTTTAATCCTAGCACTTGGGAGTTCAAGGCCAGCCTGGCCTACAGAGCGAGTTCCAGGCCAGCTGAGGCCACAGGGAGACCCTATCTCGAAAAGACCAAAAAAAAAAAAAGATGCCTGGGAGTCAGTTTGATGTTTTGTGCTTCCCTTGGGAAATTCTCTGCCCTTTGGAAGTTGGGGCTGTTTCTGAACAAGTTGCACAGAAGTGTTTTTGCTCTGGGCTGCTGAGAGTTCTTTGAGCCTGTAATTGGTGGGGCACTAAGACATGGCAAGTGGTGTGATTTCTGTTTCTCCCCTCAGGTGCGGGAATACGAGCTAAGAAAAAATAACTTCTCCGATACTGGAAACTTTGGTTTTGGAATCCAGGAGCACATTGATCTGGGCATCAAATACGACCCAAGCATTGGTATCTACGGCCTGGACTTCTATGTGGTACGTGGTACGGCTCTTTACCCTTTCCTGCTCTACTGTGAGCAGAAGGGGTCTGCTTTGTAACTTGATGTGTGCTGTCTTGATGTTGGTGGAGTGCTGCTTTGAAGCTTTGTGTCCTGTCTGCCTATGTGTTCTCCTTGGGAAGAGGGGCCTGGTTTGTGGCCAGTGTAGAGGACGGAGGCAGCGAGGTAGCCCTGGCCCTGCTGGTGCCGGGTTTTCTGGGTGTGGTGCCAGTGCTGCACTGAGGGCCCCCTAGCTCCACTCTTCCCTTGGCTCTAGGGATCCATGAGTTTCGTGCAGAGGGCATAGAAAGTGATGTGGATGGTGCAGATGCTCAGATTTGGGGTTTTCAGATGGGAATGACTGCTTTACCAAAAGTAGAAGTGTGGAACTTGAGTGGTGGCAGCATGTTCCTAAGACTCACCCAGGCAGTAATAAGGATGGGTACTCAAATGTGTAAAGACGTCCACAGGGAAGATATTTTTGTTTTGAGACAGTGTATGTAGCCCAGGCTGGCCTTAAGCTCTAAGCTCTCCTGCCTCAGCTTCCTGTGTGTTAAGATTGGAGAGTGCACCCCCTACACTCAGCTAATTAATTTTTTTTTTTTTTTTTTTTTTTTTTTTTTTTT
>VZQC01004831.1:4125058-4188131 GCA_009823505.1 Rhizomys pruinosus
TTTTTTTTGTCTTTTTGAGACAGGGTCTCCCTGTATCCCCAGCTGGCCTGGAGCTCACTATGTAGACCAGGCTGGCTTTGAACTCAGAGATCCATCCACCTGCCTCTGCCTCCCGAGTGCTGGGATTAAAGGCATGCACCACCATGCTCAGCTAATTAATTTTTTTTAAGGAATATACTTTGGGGGTTGGGAAGGAGGAAGGTGCTGAAAGTTCGAGCCTACAGAGCAGACACCTATAGTATGGTGGTTTGTTGTCAGGGTGGCTGGTAACATTTTTGCCAGATCCAAAGATGCTGAGTCTTAAAGATCAGTCTACAGTGTGTGAGTCCTGTCCGTCTGCTCTTGACCCTGAGCTGGGTAGGTGACTGTTGATTATTCCTGGGACAGGTGCTGGGTAGGCCAGGTTTCAGCATCGCAGACAAGAAGCGCAGGACAGGCTGCATTGGGGCCAAACACAGAATCAGCAAAGAGGAGGCCATGCGCTGGTTCCAGCAGAAGGTAAAGATGTTCACACACTCAAGTGAACTAGTGGTGTTGGGATTGGGGCTGTAAAATACAGCACTGTTTGATGCGTAGTTTCTTTGAAGATAAGAATATTCTGATAGTTTGGCATATGGGGGTTCCAGGGTGGTGGTTGAAAAAAGAACGCCCCAGGTCTTTGAGTGTAGCAGCTGGAATCAGATTTGACATTAGTCTTTGCTGCGGTTGTTGCTATTGCCTCCTGATCTGAAAAAAAAAAATCTCTTCTCTTTCAGTATGATGGGATCATCCTTCCTGGCAAATAAATTCTTTCCAAAAGGCCAATAAAATTTTCTCAGTACGTTACTGTTGTGTTTTGTGAAAGGAGTATGGCCATATTCGAGTCCTTGGACCTCAAGCCACTTAAAGCTTCGATGAGAATAGCTGGTAACAACCCTGCCATCCCCTGATTGGCTCCAACACCAAGCACTGCTTGTGCTTGTCCCACCCTTATTGACTGGTTGTGGGCAGTAGTCCCAAGTAACTTGGTTTTTAAAGGGTGGGGTTAGGGTTTGTATAAAGAGAAGGGTGTAGAGCCCCATGTTCCAGCAAGCTTCCCTGTTTGATTTGGTGTATGGTGAAGGATCACAAGCTTCTGGTGTGGTGCTTGAAAACTAAATTTTGGATTTGATATTCAGACTTGGGTGGCTTTAAAATGAGGGTCAGTACAGTTGAGTGGGAAGTGTCTCTGAGAGAGCATTGTCAAGACAGATTGGATTTGATGCCCAGCTTTCCCTTTTTATTGTCTGTGTTGTTATTTTGAGTAGTATGTCTCCCTTTCCTCCTTTGTGGAAGCAAGAATGCTTAGACTGGTGCTAAGCACATTGTACTCAAAACTGTTAATTTTTGTTTGGGTATGTGAGAAATGTTCTTTTAAAAAGTTGACTTCTAGCCAGGCGTGGTGGCCCACGCCTTTAATCCTAGCACAGAGGCAGGCCGATCTTTGTGAGTTAAAGACCATCCTGGTCTACAGAGTGAGTTCCAGGATAGCTGGGGCTACAGGGAGACTCTGTCTCAAAAAGACCAAAAAAAAAAAAATAAATAAATAAAAGGTGACTTCTGGGCATGGTGGGGCACACCTTTAATCCCAACAGAAGCAGGCGGATCTCCTGAGTTCAAGGCCAGCCTGGTCTGCCTAGTTATTGGCCAGCTGAGGATACATGGATACCTGACTCAAAAAGCCCCCTCCCCCCAAAAAAAGTTCTTTGGTGTGAAGGTGATTCCCCCCCGCAAGGGAGTGTAACTTGATGGTAATTTTTATTATATTTAAAAATTTTTTTTTTCATATATTTTTTATCAAATCTAGACCCATGTCCCCCCCCCATCCCCCCACCCCTCCAGAGCTCATGCATTCTGCCAAACATGCTATTCATCTCTTTCTCAGTCTTTCTCAATATTCTCCATGGGGAAGTTGATGATGGTGATTTTTAAACATGGTGATTTCTTTCTTTTTTTTTTTTTTCCTTCCCCTTCCAGGTCATTTAAACTGATGAAAAGTAGTTATTTGTTGGGTGGGGGCTGAGGAGATAGATAGCCCCGTAGGTAAAGTGCTTGCTGTGCGTGCAGGAGACCCTGATCAATCCCTAGCACCCATAACAAAATCCAGGGAGTAGCATGACTCCTGCAGTTTGGGTAGGGTGGTAAGATTCTAGTGGCTCTCTGGCAGCCAGCTGAGCTTAATAGGGAGCCCTGTCTGAAAAGCAAGGTGGATGGCTCCTGAGGGGTGATGCTTAGCACACACAAAAGCTGCCTTTTTAGTCTCATCTTCAGTTTGAGGCTCAGTTGATTGGCTCATTTTGTGGCCTATGTTGGTCATATCTTTGGTTAGCCCCTTCCCAAAGCTGTTAATCACTTTTCTATTCTTTGGTGCCTTTGTACATATTTTTTTAAATTTTTACTTATTCTTGTATGTGTATGAATGTACAGTCTGCATGTAGGGTTGTGCACCGTGTTGTGCAATGCCGTGGAGGTCAGAATAGGGTGTCGGATTCCCCTGGAACTGGAGTTAAAGATGGTTCTCAGCCACCACGTGGGTGCTGGGGATCGAACCCTGGTCCTCTGCAAGAGCAATCGGTGGTGCTCTTAACCGCTAGGCCATCTCTCTAGCCCCTGTACATATTTTTTATATCTGGAGGCTATTTCATGTGCCTGGTTTGTTTTGGTTTTTGGCCTTTGAGACAGGGTCTCCCTGTTTCCTCAGTTGGCCTGGAACTGGCTACTGAAACTGTACTGGCCTTGATCTCACAGAGATCTACCTACCTCTGGGATTAAAGGTGTGTGCCACCACACCCAGCCAATGTTTTGATTTTTAATGAAAATAAGACTTAGCCGGGCGTGGTGGCGCATGCCTTTAATCCTAGCACTTGGGAGGCAGAGGCAGGCGGATCTTTGTGAGTTCAAGGCCAGCCTGGTCTACAGAGTGAGTTCCAGGACAGCTGGGGCTACAGGGAGACCCTGTCTCGAAAAGACTTGTGGGATGGCAAGATGACCTTCTCAGATGAAGGCTTTGCTGAAGGGACCAACACCTGAATCCTGTCCATAGACTCCACCGTGGAAGGAGGTACTGCAGGTTGTCCTGACCTCTACACACTGGCATGTGCACATACAAACTTAAGTCTTGATAAAATTTTTTGCTTTTTTATTTATTTATTTAATTTTTCTTTTGGAGGCAGTCTCCCCTCAACTAGGCCGGCCTGCAGCTTCTGTGTAACTGAGGATGACCTCGAACTGAACTGATCCTCCTACCTCCCCACCTGAGTACTGGGATTCCTGCACGCTGGCCAAGCACTCTACCATCTGAATTAACATCTGCAGCCCTACAGTTAGTCTTGAGTTAAATAATTACAACTGGAATAAACATACCTGAACACTGACTTGGTGATAACTTCAGTTGAAACCACTGTTTATTTTCTAGAGGAGATGGAACTCATGGCTGGTGAAAGCACTCCAGAGAATAGCAGTTACGGGGCCCTTGTGCCTTATGGACTGTTGCTAGCTTTTTGCTCAGTCTCTATTGATGTTTGTATCAAATGAGGTGAAAGACGATTGAAAAGAAATTAAGTGCACAAAATAGTGGGTTTTACTATGACATTTTCACAAAGGTAAATTGTCCTTTCCAATTTCACATGTATGTAATCAGTCTAGATCTGCTTATGATGTCTTGAAATGTTGGGTTGGGTTTAGTTTTGAGACTTTTTTTTGTTGTTGTTTTTGACAGGGTTTATATCTCTGGCCTTCAACTCCCAGAGATCTCCCAAGTACTAGGATTAAAGGCAGATGCCACCATGCCCATCTTTTGTAGATTTAACAGTACAGAGGTGCCTTCTTTCATTGGGTCCTACTGTATTGTGTACAGTTGATTTTATATTTGAAATGTAAAACTACCTGTGGTTCTGGCCCAGCAAAAAAACAAAACAAAACACTGTTGGACTTAAAAGAGATTCAGCTGGGTCAGGTGTACACCTTTAATTGTAGATGAACACCTTTGATCCCAGCACTTGGCAGGCAGAGGCTACATGGCCATAGGCAGACATGAACCCTGGTCTCAAAAAAAAAAAAAACAACACGGAGCTAGGGAGGGCTCAGTGATTAAGAGCACCCAGATTCAATTCCCAGCACCTACATGGTGAACATGGAAACTAACAATTAGTTGTCCCTAACTCCAGTTCTGGGGGGTGTCCAATGCCCTCTTACCTCCCTGGATGTTGCCTGATACAAGTGTACTTAGTCTATACAGGCAATATAGTCATACACATAAGACAATAAAATTTAAGAAAAACCCTGGATTTTGGCCCTGCTGCTTAAGAAACAATGTGAGGATTTCATTATCTGTATGAGTGGAGCAATTAGAAACACTTCCTGGGACTGGAGAGATGGCCTAGCGGTTAAGAGCACTGACTGCTCTTGCAGAGGACCTGGGTTTGATCCCCAGCACCCACATGGCGGCTGAGAACCTTCTTAAACTCCATTGCCAGGGAAATCCGATGCCCTCTTCTGACCTCCACAGCATTGCACGACAGGTGCACAAACTTACACGACAGTACATTCACACACATGCAAAAATAAATAAAATTAAAAAAAAAAGCCACTTCCTTAACCAGTGATGTTTGGCTGGGCAGGTTGCCCTTTTCTAGTCAAAGGATTGTCTTCCAAGCGAATGTTCCACGGTTGTCTGAAACAACCACAATGTTTGGGGTTGAATTTATATAAGAAGTGGGTAGACAGGATCACCTAGGTGTTGGATGACTGTCTTGGGTCTCATATCTTCTGAATCAGTTTTTTTTTTTTTAATTTATGTGTGTATGAATGTACTGTCTGCATGTATGTTTGTGTACCTGTGTCATGCAATGCCACGGAGGTCAGAAGGGGGCGTTGGATTTCCCTGGGACTTGAGTTAAAGAAGGTTCTCAGCTGCCATGTGGGTGCTGGGGATCGAATCTGGGTCCTCTGCAAGAGCAGTCAGTGCTCTTAACCTCTAGGCCATCTCTCCAGCCCCCCTGAATCAGTTTTAAGATCTACAGGTTGTGTGTAGCCTGAGTCAAAGACCCAACCCCAAAACAAAGAGGGGGAGGCATAATGTCCAAGGAGACTTTAATAAATTTAGTTTCATGACATTGCTGTGTGGTTTTCTTCATTTATAAAGCTTTTATCCATGAAAATGACAGTCGGTTACTGTTGGGTACCCTGTCAAATTGTTATCTTTGGTAATTGACATGTCCCAAAAGCAGGCTCAGAAATGCTGGGGTACCTTGAGGATACAGTTTGAGACCTTGTCCAGCTCCTGTCCTGCAGGCTTTTTTATTGATGTTGATGGGGATGGAACCCAGGGGCTTCACTGTGTTAGGTACATTCTTTACCACTAAGCTGCAACCCAAACTAGAATGTATGTATATGTGTTATCCCTGAATGTGTGTAAGTGCCTGTTTCATGCAGTTCCTTGGGTGACAGAAGGGCACTGAACCCCTGGAACTGGAGTTGTTAGCCCCTATGTGGGTGCTGAGATTCAAACCCAGGTCTTCTGCAAGACCAGCCCATGCTCTTAACCACTGAGCTATCTCTCCAGCCCTCCCCCCTCCCCCTTTTTATTTAAATAGAGTTTATTGGATACCTAGAGGTCATGATTGTCAGACTGTCCACTGTCCAGGATAATCCCACATCATCCAGTGGATAGTAAATAAATGCTGTAGGGTTGGATAAATCGGCTTTGTTGACATGGGGCTAGGAATACAGTGGAGATACAGACCTTTCTGGGGAGTAAGGTGGGATAGAGTCAAAGCCAGTTGGCAGGGACTTTAGCTATCCTGCTGTTGGGCTCTGGCTGTTCCAGAAGCTGGGAAACCAACGTTAATGTGTTTTGTGCCACTGTACTTTTATCAGTAAAAGACCAAAGGAGAGAATTAAGGTAAGAGCTATTTGGCGGTTTTTACTAGTGGAAGAGGGTGCATGTGTGCCACAGCACCTGTGCGGGTCAAGACAGCTTCCTGGTGTGCTTTTCTACCCTCTGTAGGTTCCAGGGACAGCACTCAGTACTGTGCTCGAATAGCGAGCACCTTTACCCACTGAGCCATTGCCGGTCCTGTCCAGGGATCTTTTTTTTTTTGGTCTTTTTGAGACAGGGTCTCCCTGTAGCTCCAGCTGGCCTGGAACTCACTCTGTAGACCAGGCTGGCCTTGAACTCACAAAGATCTGCCTGCCTCTGCCTCCCAAGTGCTAGGATTAAAGGCATGCGCCACCACGCCCGGCTAAGGAGGGGGGCTCTTTTTGAGACAGGATCTCCCTGTTGCTCCAGCTGTCCTGGAGCCCAGGCTGGCCTTGAACTCATAGAGATCCACCTGATCTTGAGGGTTTTTTTGTTTGTTTGTTTTTTGTCTTTTTTTTGAGACAGGGTCTCCCTTTTATTTATTTTTTTTTCAAATTTTATTTTTTTATGCATATGAATGTACTGTCTGCATGAAGGTTTGTGCACCCATGTCGTGCAATGCCATGGAGGTCAGAGGAAGGTGTCGTATTTCCCTGGAACTGGAGTTAAAGACGGTTCTCAGCCGCCATGTGGGTGCTGGGAATCGAACCTGGGTCCTCTGCAAGAGCAGTCAGAGCTCTTAACCGCTAGGCCATCTCTCCAGCCCAGGGTCTCCCTTTTAGTCCCAACTGGCTTGGAGCTCGCTCTGTAGACCAGGCTGGCCTTGAACTCACGGAGATCCACCTGCCTCTGCCTCCCCAGTGCTGGGATTAGAGGTGTGCACCACCATGCCTGGCCCTTTTTATAGAAAGGGACTCACTATGTAGACTTGGCTGGCCTGGAACTTGCTATGTAGATGAGGCTGGCCTCGAATTCACAGAGATCCACTTGCCTCTGTCTCCTGGGTGCTAGGATTAAAGGCATGTGCTACCATGACCAGATGAAGATTTATTTATTTACTTATTGTGTGTGTATGTGTGTGCACACACCTGTCTAGGCACACATGTGGAGGTCAGAGGACAACTTTTGGGAGTCATTCCTTTTACTATGTGGGGTTCGGAGACTGAACTCAGGTTGTCAAGCTTAGCAGCAAGCCCCTTTACCACTCAGTTAGCTCACTGGCCCCGAGATTTTTTTTTCTTTGTCTTTTTGAGACGGGGTCGCCCTGTAGCCCCAGCTGTCCTGGAACTCGCTTTATTGACCAGGCTGGCCTTGAACTCACAGAAATGCACCTGCCTCTGCCTCTCAAGTGCTGGGATTAAAGGCATGCACCACCATACCCGGTTTAAAGATGTTTTTAATTCTAAACGTTTTTCAATGCCTGTGTTTAATAACAGCTTGGAAAATTCCGGAAAATTCCACATCAGTGTTAAACCAGTTTCAGTTCACCAGTAAGGTACATGTTTCTGCATAACTGGCTCTTTTTTTTTTTTTGTATTTTTGAGACAGGGTCTCCCTTTAGCCCCAGCTGGCCTGGAACTCACTATGTGGACCAGGCTGGCCTTGACCTCACAGAGATCTACCTGCCTCTGCCTCCCAAGTACTGGAATTAAAGGGGCACACCACCACGCCTGGCATAACTGGGTCATATATATATATATTTTTTTCTTTTTTCTTTTTTTTTTTGAGACAGGGTCTCCTTGTAGTCCCAGCTGGCTTTGAACTCACTCTGTAGATCAGGCTGGCCTTGAACTCACAGAGATCTGCCTGCCTCTGCCTCCCAAGTGCTAGGATTAAAGGTGTGTACCACCATGCCCGGCTTAAAGACTGTTCTTAGGTATCATGTGAGTGCTGGGAATCGAACCCAGGTCCTCTTCGAGAGCAGTTGATGCTCTTAACTGCTGAACCATCTCTCCAGCCCCATGGGTCATATTTGAGAGTAACATCCATGAGCCTGTGCTCTATCCTGGTTGATAAAGGTGCATGCCAACACTGCTGGGCGTGTCTCTCTGGGTGTGCAGCCAGCAGTACCCCTGGTCTGCATCTGGAGCTGCGAGGATGCAGCCTGAGTTCACTTGTGTCTAGCTGTGTCTGAAGGTGTGAATGAGGCTGTTTGTGTTGCACATCTGGATGATGCTGTGTTGTGTGTGCACGTGTCTTTGACTTTGGGTATCCTTCTGCCTTAACTCAAATGGCCAGTGTGCATTACATACATCATCCCTGTCAAGTTAGTGTCCGAAGATGTAATCTCAGAAGCAATAAGACAGAAGTTGCTTGCTAGGCTGCACTTGTGTGGCTGTCTGTGGATGTGTCATGATGTGTCTGTGTAGCTGTGACAGCTGGTTGTCTGTTGCAAATTGTTTAGCTGGTGCATGCACACAGCATCTGACAAAGCCCTAAGTCACTGCGACTAGCAATAAACTCCAGGCCTGAGCTGCAACGTGGAGGATCCGTCTTATTACAGGAAGCATGTCCTCCCTGGGCTAACCACCACTGGGCCGGCCCACTTTCAGTCCCTGAGCAGGCCCGCCTTTCTGGGCCAGAAGCCCAGAGCTGTGCCCACCCAGGCGCTGACAGAGTCCAGTCAAAGAAGCCAGGCATGAATGTGGCTGTACACTAGCTCTGTACTGCAAAGACTCTATGACCTGACTTGTAGACTTCCATGCAACACATCCCCAAGAGGCACATTTCACAGAAGAGGAAACTGAGGCCCAAAGGAAGAAAGTAGAGTGGCTGGCCTAAGGACTGTAAAAAGACTGAGAGGGAAGTCAGGGCAGGCTCCTCAGTTTCCTATTCCAGCTGCCTGGCCTCCTGCGTGTCTTCCCATCTCTAACGATTCTCACCCAGAAGCCCAGAGTTCCTTTACTGGCCAAAGTCCAGAATGAGCAAGGGGCTCATTCTGGATATACTGTCTACCTGAAATAGCACCTGGCTGGACCCTGGCATCTCCAGCTGGGAAAATGTCCTGCGAGCTGAGGCATGTCAGCGGAGCTGAGGGAGAAGCTTCAGCCCTCACCAGGTGCAGGCTACAAGTCTTTACATCTCCCCTGGCCACGCTAAAGCAAGTGTCACCAGCTCTTTCCCGGGGCCTGTCTCACATTCTTAGTCCTTCCCAATACCCCAGAGATGCCCTTCTGGGAGGAGGCAATCATCTCTACATATGAAGAAACTGAGGCTTCCAGCATTATACCAACACGACCATCTCATTGTTAGTCCAGCAACTACTCCAGGGCATGCCTGACACTCCCTGGCTCTTACCCCTTCTCTGGACTCCATCACTTTTTCTGGTTATGGGAAGAAAAGGACCTTGAGGCAAGTCAGAGTGGAGGGGCTTGTCCTTGGGTTCCCTGTCCTTTCCTTTCCAGCCTCAGTCCACGCCCTCCAGAACCTCTGGCCAATCTTGCCAGCCTCCAGCCTGAGGCAAAGATCGCTAGACAGATCAAACAACTTTCTGTATGGCTCCCCGCGCAAAGCTGCAGGGCTGAGTGCTCAGGGACCTTCAAGCAGGGCTGGTAGACCCTCATCCCAGCACCTCGCGTGCGCCATCACGCCCGGCCTGTCCAGGGATCTTTAAAAAGATGTGGTCAAAGTTTGTATGGTACTGCTTTGTACTCTTTTTTTTTTTTTTTTTAACACCAGTTACTTGATGTACAATAAAGGAATGGGAAGGGGAAATGAAATAAAACTGCTGTAGTTGTCAGGATGTGGTGGAACTAAATCTCATTGAGAATGTATTCTTGGTCTATAAGAAAATTCTGGAGCGAAGTAGCAGGCTCCCTTTTCAGTCAACGCCTCCTGTCCACTGCTGGAGCACGTCAGTTGTGTCTTCATCCTCCATTTCCAACTGTGCAGACGTGTCTGTCATTGATTGGCTGCCCATCAAATCTGAATCTGATCTGCCTCATTGACAAACCCTGTCTTTCACAATAGGCTTTCATTAGTTTACTAAGTGGCGTATGCCTCTTAATCTTTTTTTTATTATTTTATGTGTATGTAGGTCTGCACACTGGTGTTGTGCAGTGCCGCCGGAGGTCAGAAGAGGGCGTCCGATTCCCCTGGAACTGGAGCTAAAGACGGTCTTAGCCACCATGTGGGTGCTGGGAATTGAACCTGGGTCCTCTGCAAGAGCAGTTGGTGCTCTCAACCACTGAGCCATCTCTCCAGCCCCTAATCTGTAATTTCTAATGCTTTTTAAAAATTATTTTATTATTTTTGTAGCCCCAGCTCTCCTGGAACTTGCTCTGTAGACCAAGCTGGTCTTGAACTCACAAAGATCCGCCTGCCTCTGCCTCCTGAGTGCTAGGATTAAAGGCGTGTGCCACCACACCCGGCTCAAAATTAATTTATTTTTTTATGTGTATGAGTGGACTGTCTGCATGTAGGTTGATGCACCCAGGTCATGCAATGCCTCAGAGGTCAGAAGAGGGCATCAGATTCCCCTGGAACTGGAGTAAAGATGGCTCTCAGCCACCATGTGGGTGCTGGGAATTGAACCCAGGTCCTCTGCAAGAGCACAAGAGCAGTCAATGCTCTTAACCACTAGGCCATCTCTCCAGCCCCATGCCTCTTAATCTTTTTTTTTTTTTTTTGGTCTTTTCAAGACAGGGTCTCCCTGTAGCCCCAGCTGACCTGGAGCTCACTCTGTAGACCAGGCTGGTCTTGAACTCACAAAGATCCGCCTGCCTCTGCCTCCCAAGTGCTAGGATTAAAGGCGCGCGCCACCACACCCGGCTGATGCCTCTTAATCTTAAACTGCACCACAGAACCATCCTGCCCCTGCAACCTTCAAATTAATATGATTGTTCTCACTCTTGACTCCTTCCTTGGGTTTTTTGTTGCGCAGCTGCCTCTTCACAAAAGAGGCACCAGGTCCACACTGAAGAGCGCTTTTTTTTTAATACACATTTTCTATGAACAAATTTAGGTCTACAGAAAATGAATTTATAAGCTAGGCACTCCCACTTAGGGATACAGAGGCAGGCCTCCAGAGTATTTGATTAAAGGAGTATGCCACCAGCCCAGCAATGTTAAGGATTATTTATGCTGTGTAGAAGTTTATATATGATAGTCACAGTTTTCAGGGACAGCAGATCTCTGCTGACTGCTGTCTTCTAGACCTTTATTTTTATTTTATTTTATTTTTTTAAAGATAGGGTCCTGGTGTGTAGACCCACCTGAGTGCTGAGATTAGAGCTGAGCCACCATTCTATCCTAGGCTTTTTGAAAACTTAGTGTTTTCCTGTCATTCCAATGGCTGTGCAATCTCTTCCAGTAGTAGATAGGACACCATCAGGTGCTGAACTCTCAGGTTCTACAGCTCCTAGCTGAGGCTCTGGCGTACCCCATTCTCTTGGCCTTCTGACCAGGAGAAACTGTTCCTAGGATCTCAGCAGTGAGATGGTGTACAATGGGGGGACACCAGGCAGGAAGCTGCTGTGCTCTGCTTGCAGGAGGGCTATAGGCTAGCCTCCCTGACCCTTTGTGGGTTTGGCTTTTTCCTGAATCTTTTTTTTTTTTTTTGTCTTGTTTTGAACAGGGTCCCTGAGCCCTAGTGCCTGAAACTCACTTTGTAACCAGCCTGGCCTTGAACTCACAGAGATCCACCTGCCTCTGCCTTCCAAGCGCTAGGATTAAAGGCATGTGCCACCACGCCCGGCATTTTTTTTTTTCTGCATCTTAACCATGGGCTAGTCCTAGCTGGATAAACTCAGTGCTGAGGTGTTCCAAGTGAAGATCCTAAAGGGCCTGAATCCTAATGAGCTAAGGCTTTGATCAGGTAGGGCAGGGCCCAGAAACCAGCTACAAACAGGTTAAGCTGCCAGCCACTGGGGACCAAGCTGGTGCCTGGGGGTACAGAGCCACTTTCAGATCAGCTTGTTATGGAAACCATGATGTAGTTGTCAGAGGGGAGTCCAGACTGTGGCACCTAGGGGCACCAGGAGGACTGAACTTAGTTCTTCAAGGTGCAGGTGCAGGAAAGCTTGAGAAATGAGTGAATCAGGTTTTGTTGTACCCGTTAAAGACCTTTGTGTAGCCTGGTCCTGCTGTTATGTATGTCAGTTGAGTTACCTAGAGCCTGAAAACTCAAAGGGGGAGGTGTTGAAGAACATAAGCACAGAAGTCTGAACATTGCCTTCCCTCCCAATTTTCCTAGATGTTGCTTTGATAGCATAGCTTTGGACCCTTTGAGTATGTGGTGACTGCTGTCAGAATACATAGTAAGCTTTTTTTTTTTTTTTTTTTTTTTAAGACAGGGCAGGCCCTGGCTCCCCTAAACTTTCTTAGTGGACCAGGCTGCTTCCCTAGCTATGATTAAAGGCATTGACTACTGGGGCTGGGGAGAGGGCCTAGTGCTTAAGAGCTCCAACTGCTCCTGCGGAGGAGCTGGGGTTTCGATCCCCAGCCCCACATTGCGGTTGAGAACATCCCCCTCTTCTGACCACGGCATTGCACAACACAGGTGCACAACCGACATGCAGACAGTACATTCGTACACATAAAATAAATTTTAAAAAGGCATTGACTACCACACCCTGTACTTTTTTTTTTTTTTTTTTTTTTGTTTGTCTTTTCAAGACAGGGTCTCCCTGTAGCCCAGCTGTCCTGGAACTCACTCTGTAGATCAGGCTGGCCTTGAACTCACAAAGATCCGCCTGCCTCTGTCTCCTAAGTGCTAGGATTAAAGGCATGCGCCACCACGCCCGGCTTTTTTTAATCTTTTTAGGCAGTCTCACTGTGTAGTCCAGGCTGGCCTTGAACTCTTGCATGGCCTGGCTTGCTTCCAACTTGTAGATTGTTCTTCCTCAGCCTCCTGAGGGGCTGGAGTTAACAGGATTGAGATACACTGGGATTTGTTTTCAGAGGATTGATTGTTTTGCTTTTTATTTAAATCTTAGTCCCACTTAAATGCTACATGCAAAGATTGGAATTTGGACATCTGGAATTGCATGCGCATCTGGAGAAACACCTTCACCTCACGTTCACAGGTGAATGGCCTCTGACCATACCGGCTTGGTTTCTACAAAGAAGTCAGTAGCTCCAAGCCCCACCCCCAGTCTTGATCTTAGGCAATACTTGTATAGTGTGTAACTCCAGGGTGGCCATCCAGGTAAACTGTAGGAGTTCATGTGTGGGGATTTGAGATAAAGTGCCCAAAACCCTCCCTGGCATTTTATTATTTTTTTAGGACTTGTCTTTATGTCTTTGTGGGCATGTGCATGTGCATGCAGCTGGCCATGGAGGCTAGAAGCATCAGATACCTCTGGAGCTGGAATTATATAATAGGTGGTTGTGAGTGTCCTGACATGGATGTTGGAAAACAAACCAAACCTAGATCTTCTGTAAACACACACACACACACACACACACTCCCTCCCCCACTATCACCACCCTGGCTCTTTAGACAGGGTCTCCCTGTAGTCAAAGGCTGACCTGGAACTCACTATGTAGACCAGGCTGGCCTTGATCTCAGACAGATCCATCCACCTCTGCCTCCCAAATTGCTGAGATTAAAGGTGTGTGCCACCATACCCAGCTGGCAGCACACGCTCTTAGCTGCTGAGCTGTCTCTCCAGCCCTAGGATTCTTGTTTTCTCCTTATAGCTCCAGCTGGCCTGGGACTTCTATGTACACCAGGCTGGCTTCTTCTTTTTTTTTTTTTTTTTTTTTGGTCTTTTCAAGACAGGGTCTCCCTGTAGCCCCAGCTGTCCTGGAACTCACTCTGTAGACCAGGCAGGCCTTGAACTCACAAAGATCCGCCTGCCTCTGCCTCCCGAGTGCTAGGATTAAAGGCGTGTGCCACCACGCCCAGCCAGGCTGGCTTCTATGATTTCACAGAGACCTCTTCCCTCTGCCTTCTGAGTGCTGGGATTAAAGGTGGGGACCACCATGCCTAGATTTTAAATTTATTTTATGAGTATGAGTGTTTTGCCTGCATTTAAGTGCACTATTTGTGTGCAGTTCCTGAGGAGACCAGAAGAGGGCATCAGATCTGGAGCTGGAGATACAGATGGTTCTTGGCTGCTATGTGGATGCTGGGAACTGAATTTGGGTCCTGTGCAAGATCAACCAGTGCTCTTAAACTGCTGAGCCATCTCTCCAGCCCACTGTGTCTACCCCAGGATTCTTGATGGACATGTTATCTCATTCATGACATTGAGATTACTGTTAAATGAGGACCCGGGCACAGAGAAGAAAATGAAAGTGAGCTAAGCTGTTTATCCTTCTAGCCTGTACTCCCCAAATCTTGAAGGAGGGCAAAGACTCAGGAATGGATCTGGCCCTGTGAACTATTGAGTCTATGCAAACAAACAGCCAAATTGCCGCTGAATTACAGTTAGATGAAAAATTTGGGCCAGTGGGATGGCTCAGCTAGTGAAGGTGCTTGCCACCAAGCCTAAGGATCTGAGTTCAATCCCACAGGGAAGGAGGAGAGAATCAACATGTACAAATTGTCCTCTGACATCCTTATTAGCCTTCCCCATACATCCCATACATAGTGTGGTGACACATCTAGTCCTAGCACTTGGAAGACTGCAGCTGCTGGATCATAAGTTCAAAACTGGCCTGAGCCACAGGATGAGACCCAGTTTGAAAAGAGGATTTAAGAAATTAATTTCTTAAGACAGCACCCTTGGGCTAGGCTTGGTGGCACATACCTTTAATCCCAGCACTTGGGAGGGAGGGGCAGGTGGATCTCTGAGGTGAAGGGCAGTCTGGCCTACATAGCGAGCTCCAGGCCAGCTGGGACTAAAGGGAGACCCTTTCTCAAAAAGACAAAACCAAAAACAAACAGCACCCTTGGGCTAGGCGTGGTGGATCCCAGCACTTGGGAGGCAGAAGCAGGTGGATCTCTGAGGTCAAGGCCAGCCTGGCCTACATAGCAAGCTCCAGGACAGCTGGGACTAAAGGGAGAGCCTTTCTCAAAAAGACAAAACAAACACAAAAAACAAACAGCACCCTTAACCTTAGTATGTGTTCCTAGTGCTTAGATTGGGCACAGCAACACAACCTGCCATCTGGCCAAGGCCTTGGGTCAGTCAGTCAACCTTTTAAGGACACACTCTTGTATAAAATACATTGAACACCTACCTTACAGGGTTTCTTTGAAGAATTAGAGTGCAAAGCTCTTCAGGGGCATTGCATCCTGATAAATTGAAAGTGGAAATACTTTAAATTGAAAATGCCAAAAAAAAAAAAAAATGCTCTTACTGAGATTGGAGAAATGGCTCATCGGTTAAGAGCACTGGCTGTTCTTGCAGTGCTCAGGTTCAGTTCCCAGCACCCAGATGGTGGCTAACAGCTATCTGTAATCCCACTTCCTCAGTGGGCATTCTATACATGTGGTCCATTTACGTGCATGCAGGCAAAACACTAATACACATAAAAAAATTAAAAAACAGGGGCAGTCCACTTGGGAGGCAGAGGCAGGCAGATCTTTGTCAGTTCAAGGCCAGCCTGGTCTACAGAGTGAGTTCCAGGACAGCTGGGGCTACAAGGAAACCCCGTCTCAAAGAAAGAAAAGAAAAAGAAAATGTACCTACCAGAAATCATACAGGACACTAGTTGTTTACCATCGTGGTTATGGCTGATGGAACATAGCAGTGCTGCCAGCCTCATGAGGGCCTGTTGTATTGCATATTGCTAGCCTTCAGCATTGAGGGAACAATTTTTAGTTGGGCATGGTGGCAGATGCCTTTAATCCTAGCACTGGGGAGGCAGATCTCTGAGAGATCCAGGCCAGCTGGGGCTAGAGTGACACCCTGAAAAAAACAGAACAGTTTTTTTGTTGTTTGTTTTTTTGTCTCCCTATAGCCCCAGCTGGCCTGGAACTCACTCTGTAGACCAGGCTGGCCTTGAACTCACAAAGATCCACTTGCCTCTGCCTCCCAAGTGCTAGAATTAAAGACGTGCACCACCATGCCAGCTTAAAGGCCGTTTTTAGCCACCATGTGGGTGCTGGGAATTGAACCTTGGTCCTCTGCAAGAGCAGTCGGCACTCTTAACCCCTGAGCCATCTCTCCAGCCCATAAATTTTAAAATTTTATGTGTGTAAGTACACCTGTGTTGTGCAGTGCCCACAGAGGTCAGAAGGCGTTGTATCCCCTAGAACTGAAGTTATGGATGTTTGTTAGGGGCCATGTGGCTGCTGAGAATCAAACCTGGGTCCTCTGCAAGAGCAGTTGGTGCTGTTAACCGCTGAGCCATCCCTCCAGCTCTAGCCCCCTACATGCACAGACCTGCATGCAGACAGTACATTGATACACGTACAGAAATAAATAAAATTAAAAAAAAAAATTAAAAAAATAAAAGTAAATTCCAGGGATCAAACTCAGGTTTCAAGCTTACATGGCAAGTGCTTTTAAAACCTATTGAGCCATCTCAACAGTCTGTTTCGTATTGAAGGTATTTATTTTAGGTGCTAAGTTTAGACCCAGGATCTCATGCACACTAAGCATACTACCACTGAGCTGCAAGCCTGCTTCCCCCAGAAGAGTAGGTTATATGTCACCTTTATCACCTATGAATTTCTCTGAAAAGTTTTATAGAACCATACCCATACAACAAATGCCTTTGTTTTTGTAGTCTACCCCCATGCTTATTCTGACTCACTAAATGGATTTTATTCCAGAGTGCCATTTGAAAACTTGGGTCTGAAATGTATTAGGTTGGATTTCAATCACAGAAGCAATCTCAGAAACCAAAGGGGCTGGCTTCAATCTCGTGTGTGTGTGTGTGTGTGTGTGTGTGTGTGTGTGTGTGTGTGTGTGTTTAGAAAACTATAATGGTTTTTTGTTCTTTTTAAAATTTATTTATTTATTTTTTATATGTATGAGTGTACTGTCTACATGTAGGTTGGTGCACCCGTGTCATGCAATGCCGAGGAGGTCAGAAGAAGGTGTCAGATTCCCCTGGAACTGGAGTTAAAGACAGTTCTTAGCCGCCATGTGGGTGCTGGGAATCAAACCCTGGTCCTCTGCAAGAGCAGTCGGTGTCTTAACCACTGAGCCATCTCTCCAGCACTGTGTTTTGTTCTTGAGCATTTACCAGGCACAAGGCAGTCTGTTAACTCATTCATCCTTATACAACCCCTTTTATAGTAGCTACTGCCTGAATAGTACATCTGAAACAGGCACAGTCAGTGACTGAGTGGTATAGCAGAGACTGACCCTGGCAGTCTGTATCGGGGGTCATGCTCTTGACCAGGAACCTGCTGCCTCAGAGTAAAACAATTAGAATAACTCCCCCAGTTTGTGAACTGGAAGTAGTTAATATTGTGCCCACATGCCCATCTAAAATCATTTGAGGATTGGGGAATGACTGTTGGCAAAGTGTTTTCTATGCAAGCATAGGAACCTTAGTTCCCATGTAAAAAAGCCGGGCATAACAGCAAGTATCTGTAATCCCAGTGCTGTGGAGGGGGAGACAGGAGGACTCCTGGGACTTGCAGGCCAAAAACCCTAGTTAATTGGTGAGCTCCAGGCTAGTGAAGGATCTTATTTCAAAAAAATGAGGAGAAAGCAATCGAGGAAGACACTTGACATCAACCTCCCCTACACGTATGCCTGCACAAGCATGCATCCATGCACACATACACAGAGAACAGCATCATTTGTGCTAGTGGTGGCACCTGCTGCATTTCAGTACACGACAGAGAAGCCAGTGATGAATAATGTACGGGGGGTTTGCTTAGGTGGTTCCGTGAGTACTGGGCCGGTGGGGGTGCGAGTGCCAAAAACTTACCTGATTTCAGTCTCAGCATTGTGAGTGGATCGGGCAACAAGATTTGAGAAAAGTCATTTTAGTCAAGAAAATAGTGCAGTGTGCACACCAGTAATCCTACCCCTGGGGAGTGGAGGCCAGAGAAGCAGGGGTTCAGAGCCAGTCTAGGCTGCCTGAGACCCTGTTCCAGGAAAAAAAAAAAAAAAAAGAAAAGTAAAGTAAAACCAGAGGGGTGGTGGAGAAAATGTGTCTTGAATTGAGAGAGGTATTAGGGCATGGCAGGATGTTTGCCTGAATCGTGGCTTTATGAAGGGCCCTGAGCAGGCACTTGGAGAGCAGAGCTGATCTGGAAGGCCAGCTCAGAGGAGTGGGAGGGCAAAGCTCCAGATATGGGACAGATACCTGGTTCTGGCTTCTAGTAATCTTGGCATGTTGGGTGTTTTGTTTTGTTTTTGGAGACCGACTCCTATGTAGCCCTGACTAGCCTGGAGCTTGCTGTGTAGACCAGCCTGGCCTTGAACTCACACAGCTCTAGCTGCTGCTACTTCCTGACCACTGAGGTTGAAGGCATGCGCCTCGATGCCCAGCTAATCTTGGTGATTTTTGTAGTTTCTCTGAATCACCTTTCTTTGATAACTACCTGACTTGGTTATTGTGAGAAGTAAAAATAATGTTTTAAGGAAGTACCTGGCATCTAGCCAGGTTGTGAGTGGCCATAATTATTATTAGTTACCTTTGTGTTTAGAAAGCTTAGCCTGGGCTGGAGAGATGGCCTAGTGGTTAAGAGCGCCAACCGCTCTTACAGAGGACCCGGGTTCGATCCCCAGCACCCACATGGTGGCCGAGAACTGTCTGAAACTCCAATTCCAGGAGAACTCCAGTTCCAGGGGAATCCGACGCCCTCTTCTGACCTTTGAGGCATTGCACGACATGGGTGCACAAACTTGCATGCAGGCAGTACATTCATACGCATACAGAAATAAATAAAAAAAATTTTAAAAATAGAAAGCTTAGCCTAAACCAGGCATAGTGGCTCCCTACCTGTAATCCCAGCACTAAAGTCTCTGAGGCAGGAGGATCACTTTAAGCTTGAGATCAGCCTAACTACAAAGTGAGATCCTGCATCAAAAAAGAGTTCAGGAGTTGGAGAGATGCCTCAGGGGCTGATTTTGCAGAGGACCTGGGTTTGGTTCTCAGCACCCACATGGTGGCTAACAACTACCTGCAACTCTTGTTCCGGGGGATCTGACACCCTCTGACTTGTGATGGCACCTGCTCGGATGTGGTGTGTGGTGCATATAAACTCATGAGGGCACATTCAGATACACATAAGGAAAAATAAGTAAATCTTTTTTTTAAAAAAAGGGAAAGGGAAATGTCAGACAAAAGTCACACAGAGAATTCAATAACCTTAAAGCCCAGCAGTGTAAGATTTATAGGAGCAGGCATCTGAGGGTCTCTCCAGTTAAATGATCTCATGTCACTGAGGTGGCTATGTGCAGATGTACACTGGGGACCTGAAACTCTCCTGTGCTTCTAAAACAACAAGTGTTCTCAGTAGAATTGACAAGCTTTTTTTGTCTGCAATTTCCAAAGCTATACTTCTCATGTTTTCAGAGATGTAAACAACCAATGAAATTGCCTAGTGTGGGCTCTGAAAAGCAGTGGCAGCGAGAGTTTGGCTTGAGACACACGATTCTGGAGTCCTTGTCCGGCTGCCATGTCTGCACTGGCCAGAGCTTGTCAGGAGGATGGAGTCAATTTGGAGGTTTATGTTTCAAGGGGAAAGTTGATAAAGTGATATCCAAAGAGGGTCATGGGATATATAGTATAAAAGGTGCCTGAACTATCTTCAGTCTTTCATACAAACATATCTCAGGCTGCCAGGATAGCTCAGCAGTTAAGGGCACGTGTAGGTCTTGCAAAGGACCCAAGTTCAATTCCTAGCACCTATGTCAGGTGGCTCACAATTACATCTAATTGATTGGTTAACTGATTTTGGTAGTACTGAGGATTGAACCTAGGGTCTCATACACCAGAAAAGCACATTATCACCAAGTTATACCATGTACTCCCACCTCCTCCAAACAGTTAAACCATCTATCTATTTCATTATTCCTTTAACAAAAAAAAAATTTTTTTTTTTTTGGTCTTTTCGAGACAGGGTCTCCCTGTAGCCCCAGCTGTCCTGGAACTCACTCTGCAGACCAGGCTGGCCTTGAACTCACAAAGATCCGCCTGCCTCTGCCTCCCAAGTGCTAGGATTAAAGGCGTGTGCCACCACGCCCGGCTAACAAAAATTTTTAAATTTACTTTATGTGTATAGGTGTTATGCCTGCTTGTATGTAAGTGCCCAGGGAGGACAGAAGAGGGCATCAGATCCCCTGGAACTACTGTTATGGATGGTTGTTAGCTACCATGTGTGTGCTGGGATTTGAACCCAAGTCTTCTACAAGAGCAGCCAGTACTCTTAACCACTGAGCCATCTCTCCAGCCCCTAATAAATGTTTTTGAAGGCTATTGTGTTTCAGCATTGTTTAAGCTCTAGGTATACTTATTCTCATGGAACTTTATGTTTTATAAGCAAAAGTACATTGTTGGACCAGTGAGAGGGCTTAGCCAGTAAAGGTGCTTTACATGGAAGCCTGATGGACCTCAGTTCCATCCCTGAGAACCACATGGTGGGTGGATAGAACTGACTCCCAAAAGCTGTTCTTTGAGCTCCACATGTGTGCTATAATTCATACCCCTCCCCCCTCAGAAATATAGTTTAAAAGTACAAAGTCAAGCATAGATTAAGTGGTGTGAAGAATAAATATGTAACATGACTGGGGGTACAGCTCAGTGGTATAACATGTGCTTAGCATGCATGAAGCCAGTTCACTCACTAGCATCTAAAATGAGAGGGGTAGAGGCACTTGTTGTCAAGCCTGATGACCTGAGTTCAATACCCAGAATCTACATGGTAGAGAAGGAGAGCTGACTGTAGCAGGTTGGCCGCAACTCCACATGTGTGCTGCGGCATGTATGTGGATACACACATAGAAAGATAAATAACTATAATTAAAAAATTTTTTTTTCCATTTGAAAACAAATACACATCTCTTTGTTGACTGGCAGGCTTAATTAGCTGGCATGTTCTATTTTAATTGCCAGATTATCAGTAAAGACAGCAGCTCCATGGAGATTGCATTGCATGTAAATGTGGAGTGAGACTGATGTGAAACTTTTTCCAAAGATATTCAGAGCCAGAGGAGAACTGAAAGTACCCTGGGTGGTCAGTAAGGCTTCTTTCCTTCCCAGAATGCACTCTGAATCTCATATGCTTTTTTATTTATTTATTTATCTTCTATGTGTATGAATGTACTGTCTGCATGTAGGTTTATGCACCTGTGTCGTGCAATGCTGCGGAGGTCAGAAGAGGGTGTCGGATTCCCTGGAACTGGAGTTCTCCTGGAATTGGAGTTAAAGACGGTTTTCAGCCGCCATGTAGGTGCTGGGGATCAAACCCCGGTCCTCTGCAAGAGCAGTCAGCGCTCTTAACCACTAGGCTATCTCTCCAGCCCCTCATATGCTTCTTAACAGCAGAAACTCTCGTGTGTATCCCATCTCTGCCCTCCATAGACAGCTGCTGTTCCTTGGATTCCTGTTGCATGAACTTTAGTCGTTTGACCTTTGAGGTGCCTGTTCCACCCTGCATGAAAGCCAGGAGCTATGCTGACTCCCCTGTAGTTCAGGCTCAGGGGCAGAGCCCCTAAGGCACTGCCCTCTCTTCTGTTTTTGCAGCAACTACTTGCTGCTAGTAACAGGCTCTGGTACTGAACAGAACAACCGTGATCTATGTCCCAGGTGCTGAGCTTTCCCTACATTCACATCTGTCTCATCCTAGCTAGGGAGTCCTGGTACCTCTAAGATGTTTTTTGTGCTCACCCATACCTCTGTCCCTTGAAATAACTATAATTAAAAAAAAAAATTCTGCCAGGCATGGCACACATGCCTTTAATCCCAGCACTCCAGAGGGAGGCAGAGGCAGGCAGAGGCAGGCAGATCTTGGAGACTGAGGCCAGCCTGGTCTACATAGTGAGATCCAAGCCAGCTGGGGCTACAGGAAGACCTCTCAAAACAAAACAAACACACACACACACACACACACACACACACACATATATATATATATATATATATATATATATAATTCTAACGTCACTCCCTATGTGTATATACATTCTACATCACTCCCGATGTGTATATACATTCTACGTCACTCCCTATGTCCATATACATTCTACGTCACTCACTATGTCTATATACATTCTACATCACTCCCTATGTATTACCCCCACTTTATTTTTTCAACGTATTTGTCATTTTTATTCTATGTGTATGAGTGTATTGCCTGTGAGTATATAAGTGTACCCATATCATGCAATGCTTGTGGAGGTCAGATGAAGGTGTTGTATTTCCTAGAAATGGAGCTATGGATGTAAGCCACCATGTAGGTGCTGGGATTTGAACATGAGTCCTCTGCAAGAGCAGCCAGTGCTCATAACTGCTGAGCCATCTCTCCAGCCCATTTTTATTTGTGTGTGTGTCTGTCTGTCTGTCCCCGTGTCCATGTCTGGGGCCATGTCTGTGTCTGTGTGTCTGTGCGTGGCTATGTGTACCTGAGTGCATGAGGATGCCAGATCTCCTTGAACTGAACTTATAGGCAGTTATAACCACATGAGTGCTGGGAACTAAACTTTAGTCCTATACAAGAACAATGTGTGCTCTTAATCTATAAACCATTTTTCCAGCCCCATAAATGATCTCTTATTTATCACAACTGCAGGTGAATCTACAGTTCTCTGAATGGAATTTTCAGTGGAAAAAAATAGTAGAGAAAGCTCCTATTTTATCATCTTCCCTTAATGTGAGCATCTTGTACAACTATAGTAAAACAACCAAAACTTAGAAGTTGATGTTGGTATAAATTATACCAGTTTCTCTACTGTTCCCTGTTTTCTTGTGTGTGCACATGTGTGGTCACGTGGGTGTAGGTTTCCCTCTTACTTCCACATACTCACTGGGTGTATTAGATCTGAAGTTCTGGGTTTGTTCCTACTGTGTCATTCATTATTGGGGGGATTATGATGCTGATACTTCACTCATAGGATGGAAGAAAGGGTCTGATCTAAGTTCTTATGGAACATGGTATCTGATTGGACACTGTAAGGCTAAAGCCAAAAGGAACTGTACACCAACTTTGTACTCTGGGCAAGCTTCCTGCCCCTAAGCTGTATCTCTAACCTACAAACATCGAGGACTAGCAGGTAAATTTGTTTACCTAGTGGAGAGAGGAGGAGTCTGAATTAACAATTCAGAAATTGTATCTCTTCTAGGATTGCAATACATTGTAATACATTACAATAGTAAATACATTGTAGCTACTGAGAACTAGGCTTCTCCGTGTTGGAAAGGAAGTGAGAAAAGAGTTACTTATTAAGAGGAAATGTTGCAGGGCTTGGTGGTGCACGCCTTTAATCCTAGCACTCAGGAGGCAGAGACAGGTGGATCTTTGAGAGTTCGAGGCCAACCTGGTCTACAGAGTGAGTTCCAGGACAGCTGGGGCTACAGGGAGACCCTGTCTCGAAAAGACCAAAAAAAAAAAAAAAAAAAAAGAGGGCTCCCAAACCCCACCCCAGTCCTTGACTTAGGCAATACTTGTATAGTGTGTAACTCCAGGGTGGCCATCCAGGTAAACTGTAGGAGTTCATGTGTGGGGATTTGAGATAAAGTGCCCAAAACCCTCCGGCTGGCATTTTTAGTTATTTTTTAGGCTATGTCTTTAGTGTCTTTGTGGGCTGGCACATGACAGTGCGCCTGGCCATGGAGGCTAGAAGCATCAGATACCTCTGGAGCTGGAATGATATAATGGTGAGTTGTGAGTGTCCGACATGGATGTGGAAACAACCACACACCCCTAGATCTCCTGTAAACACACACACACACACCACACACGCTACCTTCCCCCCCCACTCATACACCACCCTAGGTTCTTTAGCACAGGGTCTCCTCCTGTGTCAAAGGCTGACCTGGAACCCACTATGTTAGACCGGCTGGCCTTGATCTGAGACCGATCATGCCACCGTCTTGCCTGGCCCAAATGGCTTCGAGATTCCAGAGTGTGTGCCACCGATACCCAGCTGGCAGCACACGCTCTTAGCCATGAGTGTCTCTCCAGCCCTAGGATTCTTGTTTTTCTCCTTATAGCTCCAGCTGGCCTGGACTTCCTATGTACAGCCAGGCTGGCTCTTCTTCTTTTTTTATTTTTTTTTTTTTTTTGGTCTTGTTCAAGACAAAGGCTCACTCCCTGTAGCCCCAGCTGTCCTGGGAACTCCACTCTGTAACCAGGCTAGCGCCTTGAATCTACAAAGATCCGCCTGCCTCTCCTCCGACGTGCTATGGCATTTAAAGGCGTGTCCACCACGCCCAGCCAGAGGCTGGCTTTATGATTTTCACAAGAACCGTTCCCTCTGCCTCTGAGTGCTTGGGATTAAGGTGGGGACCCAATGCCTAGATTTTAAATTTATTTTATGAGTATGAGTGGTTTGCCTGCATTTAAGTGCACTATTTGTGTGCAGTTCCTGAGGAGACCAGAAGAGGGCATCAGATCTGCTGAGTAGGAGATACAGATGGTTCTTGCTGCTATGTGGATCTGGGAACTGAAATTGGGTCTGTCGCAAGATCAACACCAGTCTCTTAAACTGCTGAGGAGGCCATCGCCCACCCTGTGTCTACCCCATGATTCTTGAATGGATGGCATGGTTTCTCATTCATACATTGAGATTACTGTTAAATGAGGACCCGGGCACAGAGAAGAAAATGAAAGTGAGCTAAGCTGTTTATCCTTCTAGCCTGTACTCCCCAAATCTTGAAGGAGGGCAAAGACTCAGGAATGGATCTGGCCCTGTGAACTATTGAGTCTATGCAAACAAACAGCCAAATTGCCGCTGAATTACAGTTAGATGAAAAATTTGGGCCGTGGGATGGCTCAGCAGTGAAGGTGCTTGCCACCAAGCCTAAGGATCTGAGTTCAATCCCCAGGACAGGGGAAGGAGGAGAGAATCAACCTGTAACAAATTGTCCTCTGACATCCTTATTAGCCTTCCCCATACATCCCATACATAGTGTGGTGACACATCTAGTCCTAGCACTTGGAAGACTGCAGCTGCTGGATCATAAGTTCAAAACTGGCCTGAGCCACAGGATGAGACCCAGTTTGAAAAAGAGGATTTAAGAAATTAATTTCTTAAGACAGCACCCTTGGGCTAGGCTTGGTGGCATAACCCTTTAATCCCAGCAACTTGGGAGGGAGGGGCAGGTGGATCTCTGAGTGAAGGGCAGTCTGGCTACATAGCGAGCTCCAGGCCAGCTGGGACTAAAGGGAGACCCTTTCTCAAAAAGACAAAACCAAAAACAAACAGCACCCTGGCTAGGCGTGGTGGAATCCCAGCACTTGGGAGGCAGAAGCAAGGTGGATCTCTGAGGTCAAGGCCAGCTGGCCTACATAGCAAGCTCCAGGACAGCTGGGACTAAAGGGAGAAGCCTTTTCTCAAAAAAAGACAAAACAAACACAACACAGCACCCTTAACCTTAGTTGTGTTCCTAGTGCTTAGATTGGGCACAGCAACACAACCTGCCATCTGGCCAAGGCCTTGGGTCAGTCAGTCAACCTTTTAAGGACACACTCTTGTATAAAATACATTGAACACCTACCTTACAGGGTTTCTTTGAAGAATTAGAGTGCAAAGCTCTTCAGGGGCATTGCATCCTGATAAATTGAAAGTGGAAATACTTTAAATTGAAAATGCCAAAAAAAAAAAAAAAAATGCTTTACTGAGATTGGAGAAATGGCCATCGGCTTAAGAACTGGTGTTCTTCGCAGGTGGCTCAGGTTCAGTTCCCAGCACCAGTATGGTGGCTAACAGCTATCTGTCAATCCCACTTCCTCAGTGGGCATTCTATAATGTGGATCCATTTACGTGCATGCAGGCAAAAAAACACTAATACACATAAAAAAATTAAAAAAAACAGGGGCAGTCCACTTGGGAGGCAGAGGCAGGCGAATCTTTGTCAGTTTCAAGGGCCAGCCTGGTCTACAGAGTGAGTTCCAGGACAGCTGGGGCTACAAGGAAACCCCGTCTCAAAAAAAATAAGAAGAAAAGAAAGAAAATGTATCCTACCAGAAATCATACAGGACACTAGTTGTTTACCATCGTGGTTATGGCTGATGGAACATAGCAGTGCTGCCAGCCTCATGAGGGCCTGTTGTATTGCATATTGCTAGCCTTCAGCATTGAGGGAACAATTTTTAGTTGGGCATGGTGGCAGATGCCTTTTCAATCCTAGCACTGGGGAGGCAGATCTCTGAGAGATCCAGGCCAGCTGGGGCTAGAGTGACACCCTGAAAAAAACAGAAACTAGTTTTTTTGTGTTGTTTGTTTTTTTGTCTCCCTATAGCCCCAGCTGCCCTGGAACTCACTCTGTAGACCCGGCTGGCCTTGAAACTCACAAAGATCCACTGCCTCTGCCTCCCAGTGCTAGAATTAAAGACCGTGCACCCACCATGCCAGCTTAAAGGCCGTTTTTAGCCACCATGTGGGTGCTGGATTGAACCTTGGTCCTCTGCAAGAGCAGTCGGCACTCTTAACCCCTGAGCCCATCTCTCCAGCCCATAAATTATTAAATTTTATGTTGTTAAGTACACCTGTGTTGTGCAGTGCCCACAGAGGTCAGAAAGGCGTTGTATCCCCTAGAACTGAAGTTATGGATGTTTGTTAGGGGCCATGTGGCTGCTAGAATCAAACCTGGTTCCTCTGCAAGAGCAGTTGGCTGCTTAACCGCTGACCATCCCTCCAGCTCTAGCCCCTACATGCACAGACCTGCATGCGACAGTAATTGATACATATACAGAAATAAATAAAATTAAAAAAAAAAATTAAAAAAATAAAAGTAATTCCAGGGATCAAACTCAGGTTTCAAGCTTACATGGCAAGTGCTTTTAAAACCTATTGAGCCATCTCAACAGTCTGTTTCGTATTGAAGGTATTTATTTTAGGTGCTAAGTTTAGACCCAGGATCTCATGCACACTAAGCATACTACCACTGAGCTGCAAGCCTGCTTCCCCCAGAAGAGTAGGTTATATGTCACCTTTATCACCTATGAATTTCTCTGAAAAGTTTTATAGAACCATACCCATACAACAAATGCCTTTGTTTTTGTAGTCTACCCCCATGCTTATTCTGACTCACTAAATGGATTTTATTCCAGAGTGCCATTTGAAAACTTGGGTCTGAAATGTATTAGGTTGGATTTCAATCACAGAAGCAATCTCAGAAACCAAAGGGGCTGGCTTCATCTGTGTGTGTGGTGTGGTGTTGTGTGTGTGTGTGTGTGTGTGTGTGTGTGTTTAGAAAACTATAATGGTTTTTTGTTCTTTTTAAAATTTAATTTATTTATTTTTTTATATGTATGAGTGTACTGTCTACATGAAGGTTGGTGCACCCTGGTCATGCAATGCCGAGGAGGTCAGAAGAAGGTGTCAGATTCCCCTGGAACTGGAGTTAAGACACGTTCTTAGCCGCCATGTGGGTGCTGGGAATCCAAACCCTGGTCCTCTGCAAGAGCGGTCGGTGTCTTAACCACTGAGCATCTCTCCAGCACTGTGTTTTGTTCTTGAGCATTTACCAGGCACAAGGCAGTCTGTTAACTCATTCATCCTTATACAACCCCTTTTATAGTAGCTACTGCCTGAATAGTACATCTGAAACAGGCACAGTCAGTGACTGAGTGGTATAGCAGAGACTGACCCTGGCAGTCTGTATCGGGGGTCATGCTCTTGACCAGGAACCTGCTGCCTCAGAGTAAAACAATTAGAATAACTCCCCCAGTTTGTGAACTGGAAGTAGTTAATATTGTGCCCACATGCCCATCTAAAATCATTTGAGGATTGGGGAATGACTGTTGGCAAAGTGTTTTCTATGCAAGCATAGGAACCTTAGTTCCCATGTAAAAAAGCCGGGCATAACAGCAAGTATCTGTAATCCCAGTGCTGTGGAGGGGGAGACAGGAGGACTCCTGGGACTTGCAGGCCAAAAACCCTAGTTAATTGGTGAGCTCCAGGCTAGTGAAGGGATCTTATTTAAAAAAAATGAGGAGAAGCAATCGAGGAAGACACTTGACTATCAACCTCCCCTACACGTATGCCTGCACAAGCATGCATCCATGCACACATACACAGAGAACAGCATCATTTGTGCTAGTGGTGGCACCTGCTGCATTTCAGTACACGACAGAGAAGCCAGTGATGAATAATGTACGGGGGGTTTGCTTAGGTGGTTCCGTGAGTACTGGGCCGGTGGGGGTGCGAGTGCCAAAAACTTACCTGATTTCAGTCTCAGCATTGTGAGTGGATCGGGCAACAAGATTTGAGAAAAGTCATTTTAGTCAAGAAAATAGTGCAGTGTGCACACCAGTAATCCTACCCCTGGGGAGTGGAGGCCAGAGAAGCAGGGGTTCAGAGCCAGTCTAGGCTGCCTGAGACCCTGTTCAGGAAAAAAAAAAAAAAAAAAGAAAGTAAAGTAAAACCAGAGGGGTGGTGGAGAAAATGTGTCTTGAATTGAGAGAGGTATTAGGGCATGGCAGGATGTTTGCCTGAATCGTGGCTTTATGAAGGGCCCTGAGCAGGCACTTGGAGAGCAGAGCTGATCTGGAAGGCCAGCTCAGAGGAGTGGGAGGGCAAAGCTCCAGATATGGGACAGATACCTGGTTCTGGCTTCTAGTAATCTTGGCATGTTGGGTGTTTTGTTTTTGTTTTGGAGACCCGACTCTATGTAGCCTGAGCTAGCCTGGAGCTTGCTGTGTAGACCAGCCTGGCCTTGAACTCACACAGCTCTAGCTGCTGCTACTTCCTGACCACTGAGGTTGAAGGCATGCGCCTCGATGCCCAGCTAATCTTGGTGATTTTTGTAGTTTCTCTGAATCACCTTTCTTTGATAACTACCTGACTTGGTTATTGTGAGAAGTAAAATAATGATATTTTTAAGGAAGTACCTGGCATCTAGCCAGGTTGTGAGTGGCCATAATTATTATTAGTTACCTTGTGGTTTAGAAATGTAGCCTGGCTGGAGAGATGGCCTACGTGGTTAAGAGCGCCAACCGCTCTTACAGAGGACCCGGGTTCGATCCCCAGCACCACATGTGGGCAGAACGTCTGAAACTCCAAATTCCAGGAGAACTCCAGTTCCAGGGGAATCCGACGCCCTCTTCTGACCTTGAGGCATTGCAGCGACATGGGTGCACAAACTTGCATGCAGGCAGTACATTCATACGCATACAAAATAAATAAAAAAAATTTTAAAAATAAGAAGCTTAGCCAAACCAGGCATAGTGGCTCCCTACCTGTAATCCCAGCACTAAAGTTCTGAGGCAGGAGGATCACTTTAAGCTTGAGATCAGCCTAACTACAAGTGAGATCCTGCATCAAAAAAGAGTTCAGGAGTTGGAGAGATGCTCAGGGTTGATTTTGCGCGAGAGGAACCTGGGTTTGGTTCTCAGCACCCACATAGGGGCTAACAACTACCTGCAACTCTTGTTCCGGGGGATCTGACACCCTCGCATTGTGATGGCACCTGCGGGATGTGGTGTGGTGGTGCATATAAACTCATGGGGCACATCAGATACACATTAAGGAAAAAAAATAAGTAAATCTTTTTTTAAAAGAAAAAGGGAAAGGGAAATGTCAGACAAAAGTCACACAGAGAATTCAATAACCTTAAAGCCCAGCAGTGTAAGATTTATAGGAGCAGGCATCTGAGGGTCTCTCCAGTTAAATGATCTCATGTCACTGAGGTGGCTATGTGCAGATGTACACTGGGGACCTGAAACTCTCCTGTGCTTCTAAAACAACAAGTGTTCTCAGTAGAATTGACAAGCTTTTTTTGTCTGCAATTTCCAAAGCTATACTTCTCATGTTTTCAGAGATGTAAACAACCAATGAAATTGCCTAGTGTGGGCTCTGAAAAGCAGTGGCAGCGAGAGTTTGGCTTGAGACACACGATTCTGGAGTCCTTGTCCGGCTGCCATGTCTGCACTGGCCAGAGCTTGTCAGGAGGATGGAGTCAATTTGGAGGTTTATGTTTCAAGGGGAAAGTTGATAAAGTGATATCCAAAGAGGGTCATGGGATATATAGTATAAAAGGTGCCTGAACTATCTTCAGTCTTTCATACAAACATATCTCAGGCTGCCAGGATAGCTCAGCAAGTTAAGGGCACGTGTAGGTCTTGCAAAGGACCCCAATTCAGTTAAGCACTATGTCAGGTGGCTCACAATTACATCTAATTGATTGGTTAACTGATTTTTGTAGTACTGAGGATTGAACTAGGGTCCATACACCAGAAAAGCACATTATCACCAAGTTATACCATGTACTCCCACCTCCTCCAAACAGTTAAACCATCTATCTATTTCATTATTCCTTTAACAAAAAAAAAATTTTTTTTTTTTTTTTGGTCTTTTCGAGACAGGGTCTCCCTGTAGCCCCCAGTGTCCTGGAACTCACTCTGCAGACCAGGCATGGCCCTTGAACTCACAACGATCCGCCTGCCTCTGCCTCCAAGTGCTAGGATAAAAGGAGTGTGCCACCAACGCCCGGCTAACAAAAATTATTTAAATTTACTTTATGTGTATAGGTGTTATGCCTGCTTGTATGTAAGTGCACCAGGGAGGACAGAAGAGGGCATCAGATCCCTCCCTGGAATACTGTTATGGATGGTTGTTAGCACCATGTGTGTGCTGGGTTTGAACCCAAGTCTTCTACAAGAGCGCCAGTCTCTTAACCACTGAGCCATGCTCTCTCCAGCCCCTAATAAATGTTTTTGAAGGCTATTGTGTTTCAGCATTGTTTAAGCTCTAGGTATACTTATTCTCATGGAACTTTATGTTTTATAAGCAAAAGTACATTGTTGGACCAGTGAGAGGGCTTAGCCAGTAAAGGTGCTTTACATGGAAGCCTGATGGACCTCAGTTCCATCCCTGAAGAACCACATGGTGGGTGGATAGAACTGACTCCCAAAAGCTTGTTCTTTGATCTCCACATGTGTGCTATAATTCATACCCCTCCCCCCTCAGAAATATAGTTTAAAAGTACAAAGTCAAGCATAGATTAAGTGGTGTGAAGAATAAATATGTAACATGACTGGGGGTACAGCTCAGTGTATAACATGTGCTTAGCATGCATGAGCCAGTTCACTCACTAGCATCTAATAGAGAGGGTAGAGGCACTTGTTGTCAAGCCTGAGACTGAGTCAATCCCCAGAATCTACATGGTAGAGAAGGAGAGCTGACTGTAGCAGGTGTGCCGCAACTCCACATGTGTGCTGCGGCAATGTATGTGGATACACACATAGAAAAGATAATAACTATAATTAAAAATTTTTTTTTCCATTTGAAAACAAATACACATCTCTTTGTTGACTGGCAGGCTTAATTAGCTGGCATGTTCTATTTTAATTGCCAGATTATCAGTAAAGACAGCAGCTCCATGGAGATTGCATTGCATGTAAATGTGGAGTGAGACTGATGTGAAACTTTTTCCAAAGATATTCAGAGCCAGAGGAGAACTGAAAGTACCCTGGGTGGTCAGTAAGGCTTCTTTCCTTCCCAGAATGCACTCTGAAATCTAGCAATGCTTTTTATTTATTTATTTTCTTCTATGTGTATGAATGTACTGTCTGCATGTAGGTTTCGTGCACCTTGGTCGTGCAATGCCCGAGGTCAGAAGAGGGTGTCGGATTCCCTGGAACTGGAGTTCTCCTGGAATTGGAGTTAAAGACGGTTTTTAGCGCCTGTAGGTGCTGGGGATCAAAACCCGGTCCTCTGCAAGAGCAGTCAGCGCTCTTAACCACTAGCTTATCTCTCCAGCCCTCATATGCTTCTTAACAGCAGAAACTCTCGTGTGTATCCCATCTCTGCCCTCCATAGACAGCTGCTGTTCCTTGGATTCCTGTTGCATGAACTTTAGTCGTTTGACCTTTGAGGTGCCTGTTCCACCCTGCATGAAAGCCAGGAGCTATGCGACTCCCCTGTAGTTCAGCCTCAGGGGCAGAGCCCCTAGGCACTGCCCTCTCTTCTGTTTTTGCAGCAACTACTTGCTGCTAGTAACAGGCTCTGGTACTGAACAGAACAACCGTGATCTATGTCCCAGGTGCTGAGCTTTCCCTACATTCACATCTGTCTCATCCTAGCTAGGGAGTCCTGGTACCTCTAAGATGTTTTTTGTGCTCACCCATACCTCTGTCCTTGAAAATAACTATAATTAAAAAAAAAAAATTCTGCCAAGGCATGGCAACACATGCCTTTAATCCCAGCACTACTCGACTACAGAGGGAGGCAGAGGCAGGCAGAGGCAGGAGATCTTGGAGACTGAGGCCGCCTGGTCTACATAGTGGATCCAAGCCAGCTGGGGCTACAGGAAGACCTCTCAACAACAAAACAAACACACACAAACACACACACACACACACAACACATATATATATTATATAATATAATATATATATATATATTATATATATATAATGTCTAACGTCATCCCCTATGTGTATATACATTCTACATCACTCCCGATGTGTATATACATTCTACGTCCACTCCCTATTGTCCATATACATTCTACGTCACTCACTATGTCTATATACATTCTACATCACTCCTCTATGTATTACCCCCACTTTATTTTTTCAACGTTTATTTTGTTTTTATTCTATGTGTATGAGTGTAATTGCCTGTGAGTATATAGTAGTGTACCCATATCATGCCAATGCTTGTGGAGGTCAGTGAAGGTGTTGTATTTCCTAGAATGGAGCTATGGATGGTTGTTAGCACCATGAGGTGGGTATTGTGAACATGTCGTCCTCTGCAAGAGCCCAGCTGCTCATAACTGCTGAGCATCTCTCCAGCCCATTTTTATTTGTGTGTGTGTCTGTCTGTCTCTGTCCCCGTGTCCATGTCTGGGGCCATGTCTGTGTCTGTGTGTGCTGTGCGTGGCTATGTGTACCTGAGTGCAATGAGGATGCCAGATCTCCTTGAACTGAACTTATAGGCAGTTATAACCACATGAGTGCTGGGAACTAAACTTTAGTCCTATACAAGAACAATGTGTGCTCTTAATCTATAAACCATTTTTCCAGCCCCATAAATGATCTCTTATTTATCACAACTGCAGGTGAATCTACAGTTCTCTGAATGGAATTTTCAGTGGAAAAAAATAGTAGAGAAAGCTCCTATTTTATCATCTTCCCTTAATGTGAGCATCTTGTACAACTATAGTAAACAACACAAAACCTTAGAAGTTGATGTTGGTATAAATTATACCAAATTTTCTACTGTTCCCTTGTTTTCTTGTGTGTGCACATGTGTGGTCACGTGGGTGTAGGTTTCCCTCTTACTTCCACATACTCACTGGGTGTATTAGATCTGAAGTTCTGGGTTTGTTCCTACTGTGTCATTCATTATTGGGGGGATTATGATGCTGATACTTCACTCATAGGATGGAAGAAAGGGTCTGATCTAAGTTCTTATGGAACATGGTATCTGATTGGACACTGTAAGGCTAAAGCCAAAAGGAACTGTACACCAACTTTGTACTCTGGGCAAGCTTCCTGCCCCTAAGCTGTATCTCTAACCTACAAACATCGAGGACTAGCAGGTAAATTTGTTTACCTAGTGGAGAGAGGAGGAGTCTGAATTAACAATTCAGAAATTGTATCTCTTCTAGGATTGCAATACATTGTAATACATTACAATAGTAAATACATTGTAGCTACTGAGAACTAGGCTTCTCCGTGTTGGAAAGGAAGTGAGAAAAGAGTTACTTATTAAGAGGAAATGTTGCAGGGCTTGGTGGTGCACGCCTTTAAATCCTAGCACTCAGGAGGCAGACAGGTGGATCTTTGAGAGTTCGAGGCCAACCTGGTCTACAGAGTGAGTTCAGGACAGCTGGGGGCTACAGGGAAGACCTGTCTCGAAAAGGACCAAAAAAAAAAAAAAAAAAAAGAGAGGAAATGTTAAAATGGACCCAGAGATTTGGATTGGATTAGAGTTGGAGGTACACATGTGTGTGTCTTTTTCTGCTGAGAAATCCTAGCAGTACCCCAATAATACCACCTTAACCAGGCAATCAAAACTAGCATCAATAGTCATAATGTCAGGATGTATGTTTCTTTGTTTTTTTTAAATATTTATTCTTATTTTATTGATTATTCTTATTTTATTGTTGTTTTGAGACAGGGTCTCCCTATAGCCCCAGCTGTCCAGGAACTCACTATGTAGACCAGACTGGCTTTGAACTCACAGAGATCTGTCTGCCTCTGTTTCCCAAGTGCTGGGATTAAAGGCATGTGCCAAGCCACAGTTATTTTATTTTATATGTATGAATGTTCAGCCATCATATGCAAGTGTGCGGATTGCTTCAGTGTCAACTTGAACACCTGGGTTGAGGAAGCCTCAATTGAGGAATTTGGCTCCATTGGACTGGCCTGTTTGGCCACGTCTGTGGAGTACTGTCTTGATTTAGAGCAATGTGGGAGGACCCAGCCCACTATGGGTGGTGCCACGATGAGGCAGGTTGGTTGTGTACCATATAAGAGGCAGGTTGGGGGCTGGAGAGATGGCCTAGTGGTTAGAGTGATGATTGCTGCTCTTGCAGAGAACCCGGGTTAACCCCAGCACCCACATGGCAAAAAAATTCAACTCCAGTTCCAGGGGAATCCGACGCCCTCTTCTGACCCTGCGGCATTGCACGACAAGGTACCAACAACAACCACATGAAGACAGTACATTCATACACTACAATAAATAAAATTAAAAATAATTTAAAAAAAAAAAAAAGAAGGCAGCTGGGATGAGCCAGGGGGCAAAGTCAGTGAGCAGCATTCCTCCATGGCCTGTGTTTCAGACTCTGCCTCCAGGTTCCTGCCTGAGTTCCTGCCTTGGGCTCCCTGAGTGATGAACTGTGACCCAGGAGATGTGAGCTGAATAAACCCTTTCCCTCCCCAAGTTGGTGTCGGTCAGAGTGTTTTGTCACAGCAATGGGAGAAAATACAAACATTGGTACCAGAGAGTGGGGTATTGCTGTACAGACCTGACCTTGGTGTTTTGTGGAAGGATTGTGAGGCATTTGGAACTTTGGGCTGGGAAGATCATTGAATGATCATTGCTGTGGAGCTTGGGAGCAGTTTTGCTGAAAGAGTGTAGAAGATGGAGGCTGGCTTGTGAAGTTTCTAGTTTCAAAGGGGAGCAGAGATCATCAGGACTGTGAATCTGTGGGTTCTGGTCAGCTGGGGCTGAAGAATCAGCTGTAAGTGACAAGAGACCAGAATCGAAGGGAAATCTTTGTTGATCTTGTACTGGGACAATTGATGCTGGTTAGCTGGGGCTGAAAATCAGCTGTAAGTAACAAGAGACCAACATCATTGTGGTGAAATCTTCTGGGGAAGAATTTCTTCAGGGTCAGCACACAAAAGGCTGTGATCCAGAAGGGGCCGGAGCCTCCATCTCAAGCCAGAAGCAGGACTTGGTAATGTGTGTAAGAGTCTCCTATATGGTTCGGTGTTGAAATTTGGAGGGGGTCACAGAGAGCAGCCCGAGGCTTGGCACTAGTGAGAGGTCAGGAAATAGACCATGTGGGGAATTGATCTTGGATGCAGTGAAGACCCCAGGATTGCCAGGGGTCATGGAGAGAAGCTTAGAGGCTTTGCACCAGCGAAGAGGTCAGAAGAAGACCATTGGTGAAGGGTGCTGGGCCCAGTTTCCAGTGGCGACCCCAGTCTTTTGGGATCGAATGCCAGGAGCATAGACAACCCACCAAGTGACAGCCAGCGGCAGGTGTGGAATGAGTTGGCCTGGGCCTGCGAGATGTGCCATGGACGGCAGAGTAGAAAGGGGGGAGCTGCCAAAACCTCTTTAGAGCCCAGAAGATCGATGAGTGATCCAGGTGTTCCAGCCTTGACTAATTTGCTGGACTTAGAGTTTTTTTGATGCCTGATCTACTTCCCTTTTGAAATTAAGACAGTACTTGTTTTGGATTTACAGCAAGCCCACAGTTAAGAGACTTTTTAATAGACTGTAAACTGTTTTAAGTGTTTTGGACATTTTAAGGACTGTGGGCTTTTAAGGTGTATTGTCTTAGGGTTGTGATGATTAATGTTCAACATCATCACTTTGGGGATTAAGAACGTGGAAAGGATGGTGATTAACTAGTGATGTGTTTTGTGTGTCAAGTTGACAAGAGGGTCATTGTGCTGATAAGCTTTTAGTGTCAATTTGACACACCTGGGTTGAGGAGGACCTCATTTGAGGAATTGGCTCCATCTGGACTGGGCCCTGTGGGCCAGTGCTGTGGAGTATTGTCTTGATTGTTGAGCAATTGTGGGAGGGCCCTCAGCCTTACTATGGGTGTGCCACCTGACAGAGTTGTTGATGTACCTTATAAGAAGGCAGGTTGGGCATGAGCCAGGGGGGAAGCCAGTGAACAGCCAATTCCTCCCTGGCCTGTGAATAGCTCCTGCCTCCAGGTTCCTGCCCTGAGTTCCTGCCTTTGGGCCTCCCTGAGTGAGATGAACTGACCACAGAGATGTAAGCTGAAATAAAACGCCCTTTCCTCCCCAAGTTGGTGTCGGTCCAGAAGTGTTTTGTCACAGCAATTGGAAGGACAAACTACAAACAGCAAGTTGTGACCACATGTGCACGAGCCCACAGAGGCCAGAAGAGGGTGTCGGTACCCTTGGAAACTGTAGAGACAACTGTTTAGATGCGACAGTCTGATTAGCCACCTTATGGGTGCCTCGGATTAACAAACAGGTACTTCTGTAAGAGCGCAACCCTTAACTGGCACCCCACTTGGGATTTTGTTAATGTTTATTTTTGAGAACAAAGTCTCACCTAAGTGCCCTGGCTGGCCACTAAATTTGCTGATTTTTCAACTCAAAGCAGATCCGCCTCCCTCTCGCTTCCCTGAGTTGCTGGGATTAAAGGTGTATGTTTACTAGTTTCGTCAGCAGATATACTAAAATTGAACAGCACAGAGATTAGCATGGCCCCTATGCGGCCAAGGATGACACGCAAATTCGTTTCATATCTAAAAACAAATAAAATAAAAAAAAAAAAATAAAAAGTGTTGCAAAGGACACTGTCAGATTTTTTTTTTTTTTTTTTTTTTTTTTGTCTTTTTAAAAGACCTGTTGTGCTGGGTGTGGTGGTGCAAACCTTTAATCTCAGCACTCGGGAGGCAGAGGCAGGCAGATCTCTGAGTTCAAGGCCAGCCTGGTCTACAGAGTGAGCTCCAGTCCAGTTGGTACTAAAAGGGAGAACTTGTCTCCCAAAAAAAAAAAAAAAATCTGTTGTAAGTAGAGCCAATGGTTGTGGTAAGGAGGTTGTGTGAGGCTGGGGCTGAGCTGTTCATGGTGAAGCCTGGGTGGTGAATGGGGTAGGATCCAGGATGTTGGATTCTGTATCTGCCTTAAGACAGGATTGGTGCCTGGCGTGGTGGCACACACCTTTAATCCTAGCACTTGGGAGGCAGAGGCAGGCAGATCTTTGTGAGTTCAAGGCCAGCCTGGTCTTGAAAAGAAAAAAAAAAAAAAACCCTAGGGTCTCCACTGTAGGCCCAGCTGTCCTGGAAACTCAACTCTGCTAAGACCAGGCTTGTCCTTGAACTCACAAAGATTCACCTAGCCTCTGCCTCCAAATCCTAGATTAAAGGACTACGACACCACGCACTGCACAATAAAATAGCTTTAAAAAAAAAAAAAAAGAAAGAAAAGAAAGTAGAGACAGGATGCTTGTTGCAAATTTGAGGTCAGCCTGGGCTACCTAGCAAGTTCAAGACAGCTGGGGCTACATAGCATCAAACAAACAAACAAAACCAAAAAAGAGAAAGTGCTCTCATGGTGATCAAATAACAGTTGTGCCTGTCAGGTGGATACATCCAGTTTGGAAGGCATAGACAGAGAAGATAGGGAACGTTGACATTGATTGACAGGTCTGCTTCCCAGGCCTTTCATGTATTGGGATTCCCCTGTGCATCATATAATGCTCCATTGACAGACGAAGAAAGCAGCTCAGTCACTGCCAGGAAGTGGCGGGGCCTGAATTCTTACCCCATTCCTTCTGATTAAAACTGTCTGTGGCCTTAGAGGAAGTGTGAGGTATGTGTACTTGAGCTCAATTTTATCTGATTTCTGATTTGACCTAAAAGCTTCCATTGTCTGGTCATAAGGAGGGTGTGAAGTACGAGAGCGGGAAAACATCAAAAATCAGAGCCAGCAAGGTGGCTCAGCCACTGGCAGCACTTTACTCGTGTGACCTGAGCTCCATCCCTGCAACCTACGTGCTGAGAGAGCATTAACTTTTTTTTTTTTTTTTTGTCTTTTCGAGACAGGGTCTCCCTGTAGCCCCAGCTGTCCTGGAATTCACTCTGTAGACTAGGCTGGCCTTGAACTCACAAAGATCCGCCTGCCTCTGCCTCCCAAGTGCTAGGATTAAAGGCATGCTCCACCACGCCCAGCAGGAGATCATTAACTTTTGCAAGTTGTTTTCTGACCTCCACGTGGGCACCATGGATCTCTGTGAGTTCAAGGCCAGCCTGGTCTACATAGTGAGTTCCAGGCCTGCTGGGGCTATAGGAAGACACTGTCTGAAACAAGACAAAAATGCCAGGTGTAGTGGCGCACACCTTTAATCCTAGCACTCGAGAGGCAGAGGCAGGTGGATCTTTGTGAGTTCAAGGCCAGCCTGGTTGACAGAGTGAGTTCCAGGACAGCTGGGGCTACAGGGAGACCCTGTCTCAAAAAGACCAAAAGATAAATAAATAAGTAAATAAATAAATAAATTTAAAAATTTAAAGAAAAGAAATAAAAATGCATGAAAAATAAAATCATTTTATGTTTAATAAAAACTAGGCCAGGCGTGGTGACGTACGCTTTTAATCCTAGCACTTGGGAGGCAGAGGCAGGTAGATCTCTGTGAGTTCAAGGCCCACCTGGTCTACATAGTGAGCTCCAGGCCAGCTGGGTCTAAAGGGAGACCCTGTCTCAAAAAGACAAAAAAAAAAAACTAGGTTAGGCAAAAGTCACATTTTAGCTGCCATATGGGTGGCGGGAATTGAACCCTGGTTCTCTGCGACAGCAGTCAGTGCTCTTTACTGCTGAGCCATCTCTCTAGCCTTTTTTTTTCTTCCTTTGGCAGAGGCAGGAAGATCTCTGTGAATTCAAGGCCAGGCTGGTCTACATATTGAGTTCCAGGACAGTTGGGGCTATAGGGAGACCCTGTGTCAAAAAGACCAAAAGAAAAAAAAATTATTTGCTAGGCTGGAGAGATGGTTCAGCGGTTCAGAGCATTTACTGCCCTTGCAGAGGACCTGCATTAATTGCCAGCACTCTCATGACAGCTAAGAACTGTCCTTAACTCCAGTTCCAGGGGATCTGACACTCTCTTCTGACCTCTGCAGCATTGCACAACACAGGTGCATTTACACACATGCAAACAATACACTCATACATAGAATTTTAAAAATTAAATAAAAATATATTTTTAAAATTTATTATTTACTAGTATAGGTTGTGTGCCAAGACACATGTGTGGAAGTTAGAAGGCGACCTGCAGGAGTCAGTTCTCTGCTCCTAGTAAGTGGGGCCCAAGGATCAAACAGGTCACCAGGTTTGGTGGCAAGCTCCTTTATCCACTGAGCCCTCTCAGTGGCCACCAAGGATTTTTATTGTTAACAAGCAAGCCTACTGGCCTGGTTAGGAGGCTGAAGTCGAACAGGAAGGACATTCAAGTTTTACTGATGGCTTCGGTGTGGCAGTTGTCTCACTCACTGCTCCCCTCTTACATAGAAGTCCTATGGTGTCAGAACTATTGAGGACAAGGGTCCAATCATCTCAAAGCTCTGTCACTAAACACAAGATGGGGCTGGAGAGATTGCTCAGTGGTTAAGAGCACTGACTGCTCTTGCAGAGGACCCAGGTTTGATTCCCAGCACCCACATGGCGGCTAAGAACTGTCTTTAACTCTTGTTCCAGGGGAATCCGACATCCTCTTCTGACCTCCGCAGCATTGCATGACATGAGTGCACCAATCTACATGCAGACAGTACATTCATACACATAAAAAAAAAAAGATTTAGCACAGGTGAGGTGCTTAATAATGGTTGACTTTCTGAATGAGAGTTAGGGAGATTAGCCATCGGACCCTTGGAGGAGTCTGACCTCTCCTTGTACCATGTGGTCCCAGGAATCTAACTGAGGGATATTAGCTATCTGGCTGACATAAGCAAGTGAGGTGGCTTCCTCCTGCAGGTCACGGGAGGCCTCATGTGGTCTAAGATTTGCACCAACCCTGAACCTATCCCTATTTCTAGGTTGTGCTGCAAGTCCCAAAAACCCAATTCCCTGGTCTTCTCCAGTGCTGCTTCTTGGGGTCCTTGCTTCAAGAACAGTATGTGTACCTGGGTAGTCAAGGAACAGCACTTTGTGGGAGAGTGGCTTAGGACGGTAGTCTGCTAGTTGCCTGTTGCTACTGTATAAAAAAAGGGTTGGGGAGATGGTTCAGTGAGTAAACGTGCTTGGCCTTGACTGATGATTGGAGTTCAGTCACCAGAACCTACATTTTTGCCCTCTGAACCCTACATGAGCACCTTAGCGCCCATGCACAACCCTGCACACAAAATGAACAAATAAAAATAAATACATTTTTAAGTACCAGAAATGTCTGACCTCCTATTTCTGGAGGTTAGAAGTCCAAAGTGGGTCTCATGGGCTATTACCCTGTATTGGCGTCTTCTCAACTGAGCTTCACCTCCCTCTTTTACTTGAAAAGACATTTGTGATTTTACTGTGCCCCCCTCTTAACACAGGAGGATTCCTCTATGTCAAGGTTAGATGATTAGCAGTCTTAATCTCCCTCCCTTGCTGTGTGAGGCAACATATTTATAGATTCCCAGGATTAGAATATGGGCAACCAGGTGGCCATTGTTCTGCTTACTGCAGCGGGGAGAGAAGGCTAGGTCAGGAACCAGTTCGTATGCCAACTCAGCCCCAGAAACTCCAAGAACACCTAGGGATCCAAGGATTCTAAGTCATACCTGGATTCCAGGACATCATGAAGGCTTATTTGTCAAGATAAAAGAGCAGATGGGGCTGGAGAGGTGGTTCAGTGGTGAGAACACTGACTGCTCTTGCAGAGGACCTGGGTTTGGTTCCCAGCACCCATGTGGAGGCTAACAACTGTCCCTAACTCCAAGTCCAAGGGCTCTGACCCTCTCTTCTGGCCTCTGGGGACATTGTACTACATGGGTGCATGTATTTATAAGCAGGCAAACTCATACAAAATTTAAGAAAAATTTAAAAAACATTAGGAAGGCAGGCACAATGTGTTACAGCTGTAATCCCAGCACATGGAAGGCTGGCTGAGTCAGGGGAATTGCCACGAGTTTGAGGCCAGCCTCTGCTACAGAGTAAGATCTGGACGACCCTATCTCAAAGAAAACTTTTTTTTTTGAGCCCAGCACACGGCCTTTAATCCCAGCACTCCAGAGGCAGAGGCATATGGATCTCTGTGAGTTCAAGGCCAGCCTGGTCTACATAGTGAGTTCCAAGGTAGCTGGGGCTACAGGGAGACATAGGGAGAGATTGAAAAAAAAAAAAAAGACTAATAAACTAGGATATTTAATGGGAGGAGGTTTCATCTCGGGGAAGGACAGGGCCTCACTATGCAGCTCTGGCTGGCCTGGAACTTTCTTTTTTTTTTAATTTTTTTTTAATTATTTATTTATTTTTGTATGTGTATGAATGTACTGTCTGCATGCAGGTCTGTGCACCCATGTCGTGCAATGCCGCGGAGGTCAGAAGAGGGTCTCGGATTCCCCTGGAACTGGAGTTCTCCTGGAATTGGAGTTACAGACGGTTCTTAGCCGCCATGTGGGTGCTGGGGATCGAACCCGGGTCCTCTGCAAGAGCGTCGGTGCTCTTAACCGCTAGGCTATCTCTCCAGCCCCTGGCCTGGAACTTTCTATGTAGCCCAGTCTGACCTCAAACTTTTGATCCTCCTACCTCAGCCTTCTAGGTGCCAGGATTACAGGTGTGTGCCACCATGCTCTTCTTCAACAGCTTGTCAGCATAATTTATAACTTATAAACAGATACATATATGACAGGTGGCCCTCTCTCTGCACTCCAGCCTTTGACCCTGCAAATGTTAGGGGTAGGTCTAACCCAAAGCCACATTCCAGTGAGTGTTCACATCAGGACAGATCTGCCCTTCTGCTGCATACCCATGGCCAGCACGCTTCAGCAGAAGGAGGTGATAAGCTGCCATGACTTACTCGCTTTTGATACTAGGTATCTGTCTGCCTACCAATTTGCTTGTTACAGGGCTACCTGGCTAATTGGGGGGACAGTGTTTGTTCTGTAGTTCAGGGCATCAAACCCATGTATGTCTTGCACGCTAGGCAGGTGCTCTACAGCTGTTCACTAACACCCTGCTCTAGGCAGGTGCTCTACAGCTGTTCTCCATCCACACCCTGCTCTAGGCAGGTGCTCTACAGCTGTTCTCCATCCACACCCTGCTCTAGGCAGGCGCTCTACAGCTGTTCTCCATCCACACCCTGCTCTAGGCAGGTGCTCTACAGCTCATCTCCACCGGCAGCCCTGCTCTTTCGGAGCTACCCCCCCTCTTCTGAAGCTCCTGTTTCTTGCACCACACTCACTCTGTTGGATGTGTCTTACACAGACCCTTCTCAGGGCCATTCAAGTATGTTCATTTATGAATTCTCCCAAACATTTGTTTAGTGCTTCCACTGTAGCTGCCCTCAGGGAGCTCATACAAGTCTAGCAAGGGCACATGACAGAGAGATGCATAGTGACACTAGCGACCATAGGGACAGGTGCAGAGATCACCAGGTGCAGATGGTCAGTGAAGGCTTTTCAAAGAAAGTGATTCCAAACTGAGATTTAACTGGGCCAGGAATTTGGGGTTGAAAGATAGAACATGAGGCCACAGTAGGGCAAGTTTGGGGAACCTCCAACCTGCCCAGTGACTAGAATGGTATATAGGAGAAGTGAGGCTTAAAGCAACAAGAACCCCATGGCATTAACAGATCACAACTTCTGCTGGATGTGGTGGCGCACGCCTTTAATCCTAGCACTTGGGAGGCAGAGACAGGTGGATCTTTGTGAGTTCAAGGCCAGCCTGGTCTACAAGGCGAGTTCCAGGACAGCTGGGGCTACAGGGAGACCCTGTCTTGAAAAGACCAAAAAAAAAAAAAGTTTAGCTAGTCGGATGTGGTGGCGCACGCCTTTAATCCTAGCACTTGGGAGGCAGAGACAGGTGGATCTTTGTGAGTTCAAGGCCAGCCTGGTCTACAAGGCGAGTTCCAGGACAGCTGGGGCTACAGGGAGACCCTGTCTCGAAAAGAAAAAAAAAAAAAAAAAAAAAAAAAATCACAACTTCCTGGGGGCCTTAAATGGTATTTGTCACAGCTGCTTGAGTTTAAGGGAGGAGTCTGGTTACCCAGGAGGCTTAGTATTTGCTGAAATGATGGATAATACGGAGTCATTGAATATTGTATCAAGAGCCTTTGGAACTGTGGTTCTAGGCCCTTCTTGTATATTGGAATCAGCTGGGAGATGGGGGGGTTAAAAACTAAAAGTCTTGGGGATGGAGAGAGGACTCAGTTGGTAAAGTGCTTATTCCACAAGCATGAGGACCTAAGTTTACATTCCCAGCACCCATGTAAAAGCCCAAGGCTGACAAGATGGTTCAGCAAGTAAATGTGCTTGCCGCTAAGCTTGAGTACCGGGGTTCAATTCGCCAGAACCACATGGCATAAGGAGAGAATCAGCTCCTCCAATTTGTCCTTTGACCTCCACACTCTTGTGGCACACACCTGTGCTCTTATCCCCAAAGTAACAATTTAAAGATGCCAGAAACTGTCGATAAAACCCTAGTGCTGGGTTGAGGGCCCTGGGGTTTGCTGGCCAGCCAGTCTAGCTAGTGAGTTCTGAATTCAGTGAGAGACCCCGTCTCAATAAATAATATGGAGAGTTGCCCAAGTGTGGTAGCACATGCCTTTAGTCCTAGCACTCGGGAGGCAGAGGCAGGCAGATCTCTGTAAGTTCAAGGCCAGCCTGGTCTACATAGTGAGTTCCAGGCCAGCTGGGGCTAAAGGGATACCCTCTCAAAAAGACTAAATTAATAATAATAAGAATAATAAGAATAATGAGAGTTATTGAGGAAGATGCCCAATATCAACCTCTAGCCTCTACATGTATATGGGCACCCCACACACACACACTCCCATATACCACACACACATCAACAAAACAAAACCAAGATTTAAAGTCTTGTTAGGGGGCTGGAGAGATGGCCTAACAGTTAAGAGCACCAACCGCTCTTGCAGAAGACCCGGGTTCGATCCCCAGCACCCACATGGTGGCTGAGAATCGTCTATAACTCCAATTCCAGGAGAACTCCAGTTCCAGGGGAATCCGACACCCTCTTCTGACCTCCGAGGCATTGCACGACACGGGTGCACAAACGTCCATGCAGACAATACATTCACACACATAAATAAATAAATAAAATAAAAATAAAGTCTTGTTAGGTGTTATTGTACACACCTGTAATTGTAGCATTCGGGAGGCAGAGGCAGGTGGATCTCTGTTAGTTCAAGGCCAGCCTGGTCTACATGGTGAGTTCCAGGCCAGCTGGGGCCACAGGGAGACCCTATCTCAAAAAGACCGGAAAAAAGAAAAAGTTCACCGGGCGTAGTGGCATACGCCTTTAATCCTAGCACTTGGGAGGCAGAGGCAGGTGGATCTTTGTGAGTTCAAGGCCAGCCTGGTCTACAGAATGAGTTACAGGACAGCTGGGGCTACAGGGAAACCCTGTCTCAAAAAGACCAAAAAAAAAAAGTTCAAGTTCAGCTACATAGTAAGTTTGCAGTCAGGCTGGGCTACATAAGACCCTGTCTCAAAAACTAAGCAAAACCCCCAAAAGTCTTAATTCTGAACTTCAAGACATGTGATGGAACAGGTGTTGAGAACAGTGTCCAGTCTCCCCTGCTCCCCCCAGCCTGTACCTGATGCTGAGAACCAGGCTGTAGGCCCCTGGGGACCCCCAAAGGCCTTTGCTCAGAATTTGAAGTGAGAAGTGCTCTGAACTGACAGCTCTGCAGGAGATGAGTGGGGCTGCTGGCAGAGGTGACCTTGAGAACTAGTCGGTACAGGCCTGGGGACAACCGTTGTGCCAGCTAAGGAGATGGGGAGCAGGTGGCTTTCTAGGGGTCTTAGGAAGCTTGTCAACAGGATCCACTGACTGCAGGCGTGTTGTGAGCAGAGATCAGGACACCCTCTGACTTCTGACTTGAGCAGCTGGTGAATCATGGCACGCTTTCCTGGAAAGGGAATTAGGGTCAGGAAACCAGCTCTGCAGACAGTCGTGGGGTCTCTCTGCTGGTCTCCCTGTTCAGGCCCACAATTTCCCTGAGCTTTTTGCCTCAAGCCCCAAGTAATTCAGTTACTCTCATTTCTTCTTTACTACATTCCTAGCTAATCTACCCACCTACACCTATGCTGGGCAGGAGCCCTGCCCATAGGAGCAGTCTCCTCACCTTCCCCCTCCCCACTGTGCTGCCCCAAAGACAACACTCTGGACCCTAGAACAGTGCCTCTCTGTCGTTTGTTTGTTTGTTTGTTTGTCTGTTTGTTTTTTGGTCTTTTCGAGACAGAGTCTCCCTGTAGCCCCAGCTATCCTGGAACTCACTCTGTAGATCAGGCTGGCCTTGAACTCACAAAGATCCACCTGCCTCTGCCTCCCAAGTGCTAGGATTAAAGGTGTGCACCACCACAAAGGGCAGACCTTTTTAAAAATTATTTTATGGGCTGGAGAGACAGCCTAGTGGTTAAGAGTGCTGACTGCTCTAGCAGAGGACCCAGGTTCAATTCCCAACACCCACATGGTGGCTAAATAAAATATTTTATTATTTTTATTTTTTATGCATATGATTGTACTGTCTGTATGTAGGTAGGTGCACCCGTGTTGTCCAGTGCTGCAAAGGTCAGAAGAGGGTGTCAGATTCTCCTGGAATTGGAGTTAAAGATGTTTCTTTTTTTTTAATTATTGTTTAATGCTTAATATAGTAAAGACATCTTGACACATAACATACAGCACAGCATTATTAAGTATTAAAATGAATTTGCAGGGGAAAGAAAAAGACTGAAAAGTTGTTTCTTAGCCACCATGTGGGTGCTGGGAATCAAACCCAGGTCCTTTTCTTTTTTTTTAATTTTTAAAAATTTTATTTATTTTTGTATGTGTATGAATGTACTGTCTGTAGGTTTGTGCACCTGTGCCATGCAAAGCTGCGGAGGTCAGAAGAGGGCGTTGGATTCCCCTGGAACTGGAGTTAAAGATGGTTCTCAGCCACCATGTGGATGCTGGGGATCAAACCCAAGTCCTCTGCAAGAGCAGTCGGTGCTCTTAACTACTAGGCCATCTCTCTAGCCCCAGGTCCTTTTATTTTTTATTTTTATTATTTATGTATTTATTTATTTTCTATGTGTATGAATGTACTATCTGCATGTAGGTTTGTGCACCCGTGTCGTGCAATGCCACAGAGGTCAGAAGAGGGTATTGGATTCCCCTGGAACTGGAGTTCTCCTGGAATTGGAATTACAGACGGTTCTCAGCCGCCATGTGGGTGCTGGGGATAGAACCCGGGTCCTCTGCAAGAGCAGTCGGCGCTCTCAATCACTAGGCTATCTCTCCAGCGCGCCCCAGGTCCTTTTCAAGAGCATCCAGTGCCCTTAACCACTGACCCATCTCTCCAGGCCCAGGACAGACATTTTATTTTGAATGACATCACATCCAGTAGACTGAACCACCTGTTTAGGTTCAGGCTGTTTGCACATCTCAGGAGCCCAGTGTCCAGCCCACTTGCTAGACTCAGGATTGCAATAAATGTCAGAGTGGGCCAGAGAGTGTAGCCTAGTACAAGAGCATTTCCCTAGCATGTGGGAGACTGCAGTTTCAATCCCCTAGCTTGTGTACACCAAATAAATTTAGAACCGTTGTTTTTTGGTGTTTTTGAGACAGGGTCTCCCTGTCGCCCCAGCTGGCCTGGAACTCTCTATGTAGACCAGGCTAGCCTTGAACTCATAGAGATCTTCCTGCCTCTGCTTCCTGAATGCTGGGATTAAAGACGTTCACCACCAGGCCTGGCTTAAAACTGCTATTTCTTTTTTGAGACAGGATTTCCCTGTAGGCCCAGCTGGCCTGGAATTTGATATGTAGACCAGGCTGGCCTCAATCTCACAGAAATCCACCTGCCTCTGCCTCTTGAGTGTGTGCATGTGTGTGTGTGTGTGTGTGTGTGTGTGTGTGTGTGTATGCGCGCATGCATCTGTAAGTACAAGTGCTCTTGGAGTCCAGAGGAGAGTATCAGATGGGCTTGAGTTGGAGTCAGAGGCAGTTGTGAGCTGCCTAATGTCGGTGCTGGGAATTGAACTGGGGTCTTCTGCAAAATCAGTATGTTCTCTTAACTACTTAGCCAATTCTCCCTGTCTTTTTGAGATAGGGTCTCTCTGTAGCCCCAGCTGGCCTGGAACTTACTATGTAGACAAGGCTGGCCTTGAACTCACAGAGATCCACCTGCTTGTGCCACCATACCTGGGTGTTTTTTTTTTTTTTTTGAGACAGTGTCTCCCTGTAGCCCCAGCTGATCTGGTGGTCTGGAACTCACTATGTACATGTAGCTGGCCTTGAACTCACAGAGATCCTCTACCTCCCCAGAGCTGGGGTTAAAGGAGTGCACCACCACACCTGGCTAAAAATAAAATTGTGAAGCTCGGCATGGTGGTGCAAGCCTTTAATTCCAGCACTCAGGAGGCAGAGGCAGGAGGATCTCTGTGAGTTCAAGGCCAGCCTGATCTACATAAAGAGTTCTAGGCCAGCTGGGGCTACAGGGAGACCCTGTCTCAAAAAGACAAATATTTTTTTAATATTGTTAACATTTTTTGTGCTTTTATTGAAGTTTTGTGTATTTCAGACATCATTTTTCAATTCAGTTCATGCATACTACCCTTTACCTTCCCCCATCCCAGAAAAAGACAAATAATTATTCCGAGTGTGGTGGCACACACCTTTAATCCCAGCACTCGGGAGGCAGAGGCAGGCAGATCTCTGTGAGTTCAAGGCCAGCCTGGTCTACATAGCGAGTTCCAGACCAGCTGGGGCTATAGGGAGACCCTGTCTCAAAAAGACCAAATAAATGAATGAATGAATAAATAAATAAATAAATAAATAAATAAATAAAATTGTAATGTAATCTTTTTCTTTATTAAGCACCACAGTCTTGCAGAAGATCTAATAGCTAGTGGTGTCAGGAATAGAGACACCACTCAGTGGTGAAGGTGCTTACCTAACATGTGAGAAGTTCTGGGTTCAATGCCTACAATAAATGTTCCTATTGAGAGGGCTGGAGAGATGGCCTAGCGGTTAAGAGCGCCGACCACTCTTACAGAGGACCCGGGTTCGATCCCCAGCACCCATATGGCAGCCAAGAACCGTCTGAAACTCCAATTCCAGGAGAACTCCAGTTCCAGGGGAATCTGAGACCCTCTTCTGACCTCTGCGGCATTGCACGACACGGGTGCACAAACTTGCATGCTGACAGTACATTCATACATATACAGAAATAAATAAAATTTAAAAAAAAATTTTTTTAATTAAAAAAAAAAGTTCCTATTGAGGACCATAAATATTCTTTATTCTGTAGTTCTTGGCACAAACATTCTTGATTACCATATTCAATAGTCACTGACTTGGTGTGGTGGGATACCATTTTAATCCTAAACACTTGGGAGGCAGAGGCAGGCAGAGCTCTGTGAGATGGAGGCCTGGTTTACAGAGTGAGTTCTAGTCCAGCTGCCCACCTCCATTGTTGAACCCTGCCTGCCATCTAGGACCCTAATTCAAAATGTCTGGCTGCCGGGCGTGGTGGCGCACACCTTTAACCCTAGCACTCCAGAGGCAGAAGCAGGTGGATCTTTGTGAGTTCAAGGCCAGCCTGGTCTATAGAGCAAATTCCAGGACAGCTGGGGCTACAGGGAGACCCTGTCTAAAAAAAAAAAAAAAAAAAAAGTCTGGCTTCCTCTCTTCTACATCTCCTTCCCAGCACTGCTGAGATTTCTCTGTTGTTTTTCTCTCAATCTTTAATAAAATTGTCCTCAAGCTTCAAAACAAAACAAAACAAAACAAAACAAAACAGGAAGTAGAAAAGTGAACTGGCTGGCCTTAAGACAAACACAGTTCTTGAAGGTGATGAGGAAGTGTCTACTGAAAAGTGCATTGGAGCATCAGAGAGAGCAGCACTGTGGGTCTGATAACCAACTACACAGAAACTCTCCTAACAGGAGGCTGAGCTGTGAATGCCACGGGACACAGGGGCCTCCCTCCTCGCAAGTCAGTTATGATGTGAAGTTCTTTCAAGGTGATATGAAAAGACTTCCTGTACATAGCCCGAGGTCTGGGCTCTAGCTCCATCCAACCTTCTACATTACCTGACTGACCCTTGGTTTCTTTTAGAATTAGAGGAGTAATTCCCATCCTTGAAGTGAGCATTCTGCTAACAGCTAAGCTCCCCAAATTGGGTTTGTTGTGCTGTTACCCTCTGTCACTGGGGCACTTTTCTGGTGGGAACTGGTCTGACAGCAGAGTTGTCGCTGGGACCATCTGCCTGATTTGGGCAACTCTGCTCACTGGAATGGTCTTAGCTTCCGTGTGTGCCTTGGCCTATGCAAAAGTCTCTGTCTCTTGAGTAAGGGCAGCTTTTCTAGACAGTAAGTTCCTTGAGGGCTGCAGGAGGTCATGCTGACTTGAGCACAGCTGTTTCCCATGGCTGGTTTGCATCTGTCCTCAGATGACTTGCTTTGTGTCTTCAAGGTAGAGCTCTGCCCAGCTGTGGCTCCAGGAGTGCCTATGTATGTTTTGTCAGTCCTGGGGCATTTGGAGCATGGCGGGGTGGTATGATATAAGCCTTTCTTCCTGGGCAGGGGGTCCATGTCCTCTCTTGTCCCTCCTAGGCTCTCAGATTTCCAGTCCTATTGTATCTGCTGCTGCCTTACCTGGAGCAGTGCTCTCTGGGAAATTTTTTCCTCCAAGATCTAGGCCATATGGTCCCACTTTTATCTTCTGGGCAGAGTTTGGCCCTCTTTTTTGTTCAAACCCACCCTCTTACTTACCTAGTTATTAGGTATTTTTCCCTCAGGGCTTATAGAATTCTTGGGAAGCAATCTGCCACTGACCTACAGCCCCAGCCCTTCAACACTGAAGGAGAGAAAATTTAAGGAGATGACGGGTTCCATCTGAACCTCCTGAGTCCATAGGTGAGCATTAAGGGAAGGAAAATGAATGAATGAATGAATGAATGAATGAGTGGTTGGATGGTTTCTTCCTAGGTAGCTTTTCAGGCAGTAGGAAGCAAGGCAGCTTAGGATCCCAGAACTTGAGTTTAGTCAGGTGGCACAGTGTGGCACAGGTCACACACTCTGTAATCTCAGCATTAGGCAGCTAGAGGCAAGAGGATCCCTGCAAATGTGAGGCCACCTTGTGCTACATGGCAAATTCTAGGCCAGCCAGGACTACACAGGGAAATCCTGTCTCAAAAAACAACACTGGGCTGAAGAGATGGCTTAGTGTTAAGAGCATGGGCTGCTCTTGCGGAGGACCTGAGTTCAGTTCCCATCACCCACATGGCAGCTAACAACTGTCTGTAACTCTAGTTCCAGAATATCTAACACCCTCTTCTGGCCACCACAGGCATTGCATGTAAGGGTATACTTATAAACAAACATGCAGGCAAACTCACACACATTAAAAAAAAAAAAAAGAGTCAAGGCCAGGCATGGTGGTGCACATCTTTATTTTACTTTTTTTTTTTTTTTTTTTTTTTTTGGTGGTTGGTTTTTTTTTTTGTTGGTTGGTGGATGCACATTTTTCTAGGAGGCAGAGGCAGGCCGATCTCTGTGAGTTCAAGGCTAGCCTGGTCTACATAGTGAGTTCCAGGCCAGCTGGGGCCACAGGGAGACCCTGTCTCAAAAGACAAAGAAAAAAAAAAAAAGTCAAGTAACCAATTTTTACCTTGTGGGTTTGTCGTTTTCCAAATTGAAGCTTTGAAGGTAGTTCTTTAAACTTTCCAAGCTTTGGATGTCCTATCCTTAAAATTCCACAGGAAACAAAGGGTGAAAGATCACACACACACACACACACACACACACACACACACAGCACAGGAAGGCAGTCAACAGTGGTTCTTCACACCCACTTCTTGGGTGCTAGGGCTTCCTGTTGGGTTGTTTTTTTTTTTTGAGATAGGGTTTCACCATGTAGCCCAGGCTGGCCTGGAACTCACAATGCACCCCAGGTGAACTCCCCAGTGATGTGATTCTAAGCATTCACCATTATCTAACAATTCAGTGTGTCTTTTTAGTACATTTTTAAATTTTGTATGTGTGTGATATGTGTGTATGTATGTGATATGTGTGTATGTATGTGATATGTGTGTATATGTGTGTGATATGTGTGTATATGTGTGTATGTGTGATATGTGTATGATATGTGTATATATGTGTGTATGTGTGTGATATGTGTGTGTTTATATGTGTGTAATATGTGTGTATGTGTGTGATATGTGTGTATATGTGTGTGATATGTGTATGTATGTGATATGTGTATGTGTGTATATGTGTGTATGTGTGTGATATGTGTGTATATGTGTGTATGTGTGATATGTGTATGATATGTGTGTATATGTGTGTGATATGTGTGTATATGTGTGTGATATGTGTGTATATGTGTGTATGTGTGATATGTGTATATGTGTATATATGTGTGTATGTGTGTGATATGTGTATATGTGTGTGATATGTGTGTATATGTGTGTATGTGTGATATGTGTATGATATGTGTGTATATGTGTGTATGTGTGTGATATGTGTATATGTGTGTGATATGTGTGTATATGTGTGTGATATGTGTGTATATGTGTGATATGTGTGTATATGTGTGTATGTGTGATATGTGTGTGATATGTGTGATATGTGTATGATATGTGTGTATATGTGTGTGATATGTGTGTATATGTGTATGTGCCAAGCTGCTCATGGCTCAGCACGAGTGTGGAGGTCAGAGGACAACTTTCCGGAGTTGCTGCTCACCCCCTACCCTGTTTCTGCTGTTGTGCTGCATACTCCAGGCTGGTTGGCCAGAACCAGGTGCTTCTCCTGTCTCTGCCTCCCATCTCATGGTAGGAATGTTGGGATCACAGATGCGACCAAAATAAAGCAAGATGGAGACCTAAGGGAAGCATGTAGCCTACTACTTGAATACAATGTACATAATTGTACATTTAAAAGTATCAAAGTATGCTTGGTACTCTGTGTGTGTGTGTGTGTGTGTGTGTGTGTGTGTGTGTGTGTGTGTCTGTGTGTCTGTGTGTCTGTGTGTGTGTGATGCAATCTGGGGATCCAACCCAGGGCCTCCTATAAGCTGAGCAACACTTTCTCACTGAGCCAGAGCCCCTGCCTTTTCATTTTTATGATAGCATTTTTTGGTCTTTCTCTCAGAAAGAGAACTGGAGAATGTTGCAATCTGTCCTTTTTAGGCCATGAACCTCAGAGCTATCTAGGTCTTACAGACTTCAAGTGCAGTGGGAATTTTCACCCAACCTCAGAGCACTCCACGAAAGGTAGAATTTTTTTTTTTGGTATTTTTTTTGAGACAGGGTCTCCCTTTTGTCCCAGCTGGCCTGGAGTTCTCACTATGTAGACCAGGCTGGCCTTGAACTCACAGAGATCCGCCTGCCTCCGCCTCCCAAGTGCTGGGATTAAAGGTGTGTGCCACCATGCCTGGCAGAAAGGTATAATTTTTAAGTCCCAGGCACCATGTCCTGGAGATGGCCATTTCCACTTGGGTTTTTTGGTTTGTTGTTTTTTGCTGATTTTCTTTTGGTTTTGAGGTAGACTCTCCCTCTATCCCTGGCTAGCTACAATCAATCTCACAGAGATCTGCCTTCCTCTGTCTCCTGAGTGCTGGGATTAAAAGGATGTGCCACCATGTCCAGCTTTCCACTTGGCTTTTCCATAATTTTATGGGCTGGGGAGATGGCTTAGTAGTTAAACGCAGCACTAAGTTCTAGCATGTACATGGCGGCTAGCAACTGTCTGTAACTCCAGTTCCAGGGGATCTGGCATCTTCTTCTGTCCTCCCTGGGCACTGCATGACCCAGGTGCACTTACACACATGCAGGCATAACACTCATACACATAAAATAAAAAGAAATTTAAAAACTTAAAAAAAAACTTCTACATCAGCCGGGTGTGGTGGCGCAGGCCTTTAATCGTAGCACTTGGGAGGCAGAGGCAGGTGGATCTTTGTGAGTTCAAGGTCAGCCTGGTCTACAGAGTGAGTTCCAGGACAGCTGGGGAGACAGGGAGACCCTGTCTCAAAAAGACAAAAAAAAACAAAAAAAACTTCTACATCAAAATATATTTTATGTGTATCGGTAGTTTGCCTGCATGCATGTATGTGTGCCACATGTATGCACACATGTATGTAGTACCCTCAGATTCCAGAATAGGGTGCTGGATCCCTTGGAACTGGAGTTATAGGCAGTTGTGAGTTCTCATGTGGATGCTGGGAACCAAACCCAGGTCCTCTGCAAGAATAGCAAGTGTTTTTTTGTTGTCGTTGTTTTGTCTTTTTGAGAAAGGGTCTCCCTGTAGTCCCAGCTGGCCTGGAACTTGCTATGTAGACCAGACTTGCCTTGTATTCACAGAGATCCACCTGCTTCTGCAACCGGAGTTCTTGGATTAAAGGCGTGCACCACCTCACCCAGCCTTAGAATAGCAAGTGCTCTTAATGATAAACCATCTCTCTAGCCCAGTCTACTTGGCAATACTGTATTTCCTTTTTTTTTTTTTTTTGAGACAGGGTCTCCCTGTAGCCCCAGCTGGCCTGAAATTCACTCTGTAGATTAGGCTGGCCTTGAACTCACAGAGATCCTCCTGCCTCTGCCTCCTGTTCTTAGCCGCCATGTGGGTGCTGGGAATCAAACCTGGGTCCTCTGCAAGAGCAGTCGGCACTCTTAACCGCTGAACCATTTCTCCAGCCCTGGCATTATTGTATTTCAGAAGCATAAACACACCCTTAGGAAGGTGCTATTCATATATCTCTATCTATCTATGTATCTATGTATCTATGTATCTATCTATCTATCTATCTATCTATCTATCATCTATCTATCCATCCATCCATCTATCTTATCTATCTATCTATCTATCATCTATCTATCATCTATCTATCTATCTATCATCTATCCATCCATCCATCTATCTTATCTATCTATCTATCATCTATCTATCTATCTATCTATCTATCTATCTATCTATCTATCTATCAACTGTGAAACAGAGGTGGATGTACTCAGTTTAGGGACTTGAGCCCATGAGGAAAGCATGAGCCCAGTGATGCAAGACAGAACTGCTGGCAGAGAGATTCTTTTTTTTTTTTTAATTTTATTTATTTATTTTTTAATTATTTATTTTTTTGTCTTTTCGAGACAGGGTCTCCCTGTAGCCCAGCTGTCCTGGAACTCGCTCTGTAGACCAGGCTGGCCTTGAACTCACAAAGATCCGCCTGCCTCTGCCTCCCAAGTGCTAGGATTAAAGGCATGCGCCACCACACCTGGCAATTTTATTTATTTTTGTATGTGTATGAATGTACTGTCTGCATGTAGGTCTGTGCACCCATGTCATGCAATGCCGCAGAGGTCAGAAGAGGGTCTCGGATTTGCCTGGAACTGGAGTTCTCCTGGAATTGGAGTTACAGACGGTTCTCAGCCGCCATGTGGGTGCTGGGGATCGAACCTGGGGCCTCTGCAAGAGCAGTCGGTGCTCTTAACTGCTAGGCTATCTCTCCAGCCCTGGCAGAGAGATTCTTATGTTGTTTTACAGAATACAATATTCGTATTTAATAAGGCAATGTTTTCCTAATGATTGCTTCCTCCTTCCTTGTCTTAATTTTTAAAAATATTATTTTTATGTGTATGAGTGTATTGCTTGCATGTAAGTGCACCCTTGTTATGCAATGCATGGGGAGGTCAGACAAGGGCTTTGGGTCCCCTAGAACTGGAGTTATGGACAGTTGTTAGCTGCTATGTGGGTGCCGGGAATTAAACCCAGCTCTTCTCTACAAGAGAAGTCAGTGCTCTTAACCACCAAGCTATCTCTCCAGCACCCTTATTTTTATTTATGTATTGTGTGTGTGTGTGTGTGTGTGTGATTTTCTTTCTACCTTCGTGTTAGTCCTGGCGTGGAACTCTGGTCATCAAGACTATCCAGGAAGTACTTCACCTGCTCAGCCATCTTGCTGCCTCCAGCTTTTCAAATTTCTTTCTTTTTTTTTGGAGGGGGGGCAGTCTTTTGAGACAAGGTCTTCCTGTAGCCCCATCTGTCCTGGAACTATGTAGACCAGGCTGGCCTTGAACTCATAGATATCTGCCTGCCTCTGCCTCCGAAGTGCTGGGATTACAGGTGTCTGACACCATGCCTAGTTAAAATTATTTATTTATTTTATTTTATGTGTATGGACAATATTGCCTGCATGTATGTAAATGCACCTTTGTCATGTAATGTCCCTAGACATCAGAAGAGGGCCACAGAACTCCTATAACTGGAGTTACACAGGGTTGTTAGCCACCATGTGTGTGCTGGAATTTGAACCTGGGTTTTCTGCAGAGCAGACAGTGCTGCTCCTAACCAATAAGCCATCTCTCCAGTCCCAGAGGGCCCACTTTTTTTTTTTTTTTTTTNTTCTAATAAGAGGTCTGTCCCTTGTTGAGTACATGATCTTGAGCAAGTTTCTTTTCTAGTCTCTGAACTTGGACTGTCATTATAAAAATACCCCAAGCTGGGTGACTTCAACAACAGATATCTTTTCCCCATACTTCTAGAGGCCAAAGAATTGGGATTCTGATGGCAGCAAAGATGGGAACAGTGCCATCTTTATTACCATCATCACCACTCCTCCTCTTCATCCGCCTCCTCCTCATCGTTGTCATCATCATTAATAGCAGCAGCAGCAGCAGCAGCAGCAGCAGCAGCAGCAGCAGCCAACGGGCAGATAAACTCTCCAGGATGACAGGAAGACAGTCAGGCAAAAAAACAAGATAATTAAGATAATCCCATATAGGCATGTCCAGAGGCCAATCATATCTAGACGACCCTTCATAAGTGTGCTTAAAGACATGTCTAATTAGTGATTCTAGATCTTGTCAAGTTCACAATTAGTATTAGTCAATATTAACCATCACAAGCATCATTTCTTTCTTGCCTCCCTCCCTCCTTCCTCCCTCCCTCCTTCCCTCCCTCCTTCCCTCCCTCCCTCCCTTCCTTCCTTCCTTCCTTCCGAAACAGGGTCTCCCTGTAGCCCCAGCTGTCCTGGAACTCACTGTGTAGAGCAGGCTGGCCTTGAACTCACGAAGATCTGCCTGCCTCTGCCTTCCAAGTGCTAGGATTAAAGGCGTGCGCCACCATGCCTGGCCAACTGAAGCTTTTTCAAGAGGACTACTTTATTAACACATTGATAGGTCCACAAGACTGAAAAGTAGAAGGAAACAATTTTAGAGAGTTTAGGTAACTTTATCAGAAGTTAGCATGGTGGACTCAAGAATTATAACTCAGAGCTGGGCATGGTGGCCCAGGCCTTTAATCCCAGCACTTTGGAGGCAGAGGCACGTGAGTCTCTATGAGTTCAAGGCCAGCCTGGTATACAAAATGAGTTCTGGGACTGGCGCACACCTTTAAATCCTAGCACTCAAGAGGCTGAGGCAGGCAGATCTTTGTGAGTTCAAGGCCAGCCTGGTCTACAGAGTTCCAGGACAGCTGGGACTACAGGGTGACCCTGTCTCGAAAAAAAAAAAAAAAAAAAAAAAAAGAGATAGTGTGGTAGAGCCCAGAACAGAGAGGCTAAGGAGAGGGTCCCCGAAGCTAGTGTCCCTCACTTAGCACAAACTATCCCACCTAAATAACGCCATTTGAGCACTCCAGAAAGAATGCTTTATGCTGTAGAAGGCAACGTGGTTGATAATGTCTGGGATGGGTCTTTACCAAAATTATAATCCCTGGACGTTATTTAACATTTTTATTACATAATTTATTGTGTGGAGTGTTTGTGGGCACGTGCCTGCCATAGCGTAGTGTGGTCAGATGACAACTTGGGGGAGTCGGTTCTCCTTCCACCGTAGGGGTCCTAGGACGGTCACTGAGGCTGACCACCGACCAGGCCCGCGAGGTGCGGGAGGCCTCATTCCTGCAGGCGCCAGCAGGCCGGGTGGGAACCCTGGGGGCGGGGTCTGCTGTGGGGGTCCAGATGGGCGTGGCAGGGCGGAGAGCGGAGTGGATTAGTGAGGGCCTAGGGGCGTGGTCTTTGTGGGGCGGAGCCTACACCGGCCCCTACGCCCCCCAGCAGAGGCCCGGAAGGGACCAGTCGCGCTTCCGTCTCCTCCGGGGCAGCACGGAGGGCGGAGCTGAGGCCCGAGGTTTCGACGCTAGCCCAGTTCCGGCGAGGAGGCCGCGCCAGTGACAGCGATGGCGGCGGAGTCGGCGCTCCAAGTTGTAGAGAAGCTGCAGGCGCGCCTGGCCGCGAACCCCGATCCAAAGAAGGTGAGCGGCGGGCGGGCGAGTGGGCGTTGGGCGGGGCGCGGGCCCCGTAACAGTCGCGGGCCCGGCGCGGTCGAGTCCTCGGTGGATCCGGAGCCAGGCCCCGCGGGGCTGCGCGGGCTGGCCAAGAGTTGGCGGCCGCCGGGCCCGTCCGGTCTCCGCACCCAGGACCCGAGGCGAGCGCCGGCAGCCAGGCTGCCCGCCTGTCCACTTTCCCTCCGGGGCTCCAGGGTGGCCCCGCCAGCTGTTGTCCGGCCCGGCGAGGGTGCTCCCGCCCTGGTGTCCCGCTGCCCGGGAGGATGGCAGTGCGGGGATCTCCCCCTTTCTTCCGGCCCTTCCCAAAGCAAAACCCTCAAAGCCCTGGTCTCCTGATCGGCCACCAGCTCTGCTCCGAGAACTTGGGTCCTGCTCGGTCACCAGTCCTGCTCGACCACCAGCTCTGCTGGGTCATCATCTCTGCCCTGAGAACTTGGGTCCTGCTGGGTCACTCGCTCTGCTTCGGGAACCCGGGTCCTGCTCGAGGGGGTGACCCTTGTGTCACACTACTCTGACTTACCGTAAGGTGGGAGTCGCAAGAGATGAGCAACAATGTTTAACTCCACTTAAGTACTTTGTTGATTCTCTTAGAAACTGTTATCTTAAACACATCCTTTTTCCACCCGAGTCTTGCCGGGACCCAGCGTCTCAGTGGTCAGGTGGGAGTTAGAATCGTTTTCCTTGAAGTCCCTGGATGAAAATACCGAAGGGGGGGGGCATTGCCGGTCAGCATTTTAGCCAGGGACCAGGATCCCTAAAAGGTGAGTAGTGGAAGAAGAAGTCACGGAGGGAGGCAGCTGCGTAAAGTGCCGTGCAGTCTGGGTCCCACCCAATTGCAGGATTTGGACTTGAGGGGATTTCTTTACTGAGCGTCTCCGGCTTCTTCCTGAAGTGCCAGCCGCACCTGCGTGGTTAGTCGCCGTCTGTTAGAATTTTTTGCACTCTACCTTGTTCCTAGCCTGTCACCATTAGGCCACTTTTTTTTTAATTTTTTATTTATTTTCGTATGTGTATGAATGTATTGTCTGCATGCAGGTCTGTGCACCCGTGTCGTGCAATGCCGCGGAGGTCAGAAGAGGGCGTAGGATTCCCCTGTGACTGGAGTTAAAGACGGTTTTCAGCCGCCATGTGGGTGCTGGGGATCGAACCCGGGTCCTCTGCAAGAGCAGTTGGCGCTCTTAACCGCTAAGCTCTCTCTCCAGCCCCATCAGGCCACTTTTTAACTCTCCTCACTCACACACAGCTGAGAGATGCACTTTTCAGGAAGCTGTGATCTAAATCAGTGAAAACTTAAATGCTTTCAGTTGTGTTATGCTTTCTATTCAGGCTTCTGTACCTAGTGGTCAGACATATTTACAAGTTTGTTCTTACAATAACCCTTTGTGGGCATCTAATAAATGGTCATTATTTCTGAGTACCACTTTGTCTTCCTGAACACTGTATGACTTGTGACTGGCTTTTAAGATCTTAAAGTAACCAACTCCCCACTAAAAGTTAAGTTTTGAAATGTCTTTTCTAGTAGCTGTGTGTGAAATGTGTTAGGAAAAAGTTCAAGTAGGCCTTCTTGAACTACAAATGATTTTTTTTAAGGTTGTTTTTAGAGTTTTGTTTGTTTTCATGGTACTGGGGGTTGAACCTAGGGCCATACATGCTAACATGCTAGGCAGGCCCTCTACATCTGAAAGCCCTGTTTGCCTTTCTTTTCCTGGGTAGAACATCACTCTGTGGCTATAGCTCAGTGGCAGCTATAGGAGCTCTTGGGGGAGTGGGAGCTGAAGGAACGGGAACCCCACCCTGAATTTCTGGCTTTGTGTTGTGATGTGAGCAATGTGAAGACATTGGGAGATCCTCTGTGCAAAGGACACAATGGTTGACATTCAGAAATGAGCTAACTGCAGAGGGAGAGTTGCAAGCTAGCATACCACCCTTCCTCCTCCTAGCCTTTTAACCCAGCAAGCTCCCACAGGTGGTTCTTGAAATTGCAAGATGATTATAGAGCAGAATTGAATTTGCAACCAAATCTTGCTTTCAGACCATTATTAGCCAAAGGCTGATTCCATACCTGTGTTTCTGGGTCTCCCAGTGTTACATTTTGGTGTTTAAGTGTAACTTAACTCTGTATTCACTTTAAGTTCATCCATTGCCTAGGCTTACTTGGTGAAGGTCCCAGAAGACAGCATAACTTTTCTTCCTACTATTAGTTTAGAAATGATCTTCGGGTGCAGTGGCTCACACCTTTAATCCCAGCACTCAGCAGAGGCAGAGAGGCAGAGAGGCAGAGAGGCAGAGGCAGAGGCAGAGGCAGGCGGATCTCTGTGAGTTCTAGGCCAGCCTGGTCTACAGAGCAAGCTCCAGGACAGCTGGGACTAAAGGGAGAGTCTGTCTCAAAAAGACAAAAAAAAAAAAAAAAAGATCTTCATGACTGCCAGAGGTAACAAATCACGGTGGATGTTTTTTTTTTTTTTTTTTTTTTTTTTTTGGTCTGTTGAGACAGGATGGGTCTCCCTGGAGACCCCACTTCCTCTGGAACTCACGTCTGTAGACCAGGCTGGCCTTGGAACTCAACAAAGATCCGCCTGCCTATGCCTCCCAAGTGCTAGATGATAAAGGCGTGCACCACAACACGCCCGGCCCAGGTTAGATTTTGAGTGAAATTCTGGAAGAATACAGATTGAAGGCAGATGAAGAACCAGGAGTGGAAACCGTACAGGAGACCTGACGATTCCTGGGCATGTGTTGCTGTGCAAAGTTTTGAGATTTCTTAGTCATCTATTAGTAGTTCCTGTGAGCACGATGGGCACTAGCTTAGGTTGATAACATCAATTTCTATTTACTTGAGGATGCCCACTGTGGTTTTTTTTTTTTTTTTTGGTCTTTTTCTTTCGAGACAGAGTCTCCCTGTAGCCCCAGCTGTCCTGGAACTCACTCTGTAGACCAGGCTGGCTTTGAACTCACAAAGATCTGCCTGCCTCTGCCTCCCAAGTGCTAGGATTAAAGGCGTGTGCCACCATGCCTGGCCCACTGTGCTTTTGCTTTTGTCTTCTAGCTTAATTCTTTCCTCCAATTTACTAAAAACTGTAAGGGTGGTGAAGTCTTAGCCCCCCCCCCCAGGTCTTTTTGAGACAGGGTCTCCCTGTAGTTCCAGCTGGCTTGGAACTCGATATGTAGTAGACCAGGCTGGCCTCAGTCTCACAGAGATCCACCTGTCTCTGCCTCTGCCTCCTGAATGCTGGGATTAAAGTAGTGCTACACCACCAGCCCAAACCTATCTTTTTCTAGCTCACTATATCCAACTAAATTAGCTTGAAAATCTCAAGTGTTTTAATTTGTCTGCTAACCCAAAGGGAAGCAGACAGAGCACACACTTTTCCAGTTAGTGCTGAGCTTCAAAATGAGCACAGTCTGTGACTTCTGTCCCAGTCTTTCTGTGTTGGCTGTGCAGAGATCCTGGGACTCTGTGCCTTTGATGACCTGTGGACTCTTGAGTTGTCAAGAAGCTGCTGAGGAGCTGCTGCTTGTCCATGCATGCTGGGCAGCGGCTTGTGAGCCAGGTGCACACTCTTTTCTAAAGACAGTGGTAATTATGTTAAGTGTTTCTCATCTTGTTAGACAAAGCTATGAAACCTTACTGTTTCAATATCTAAAAAATGGGAAAATAATATCCACTTAGAGTTAAGGTCAAATGAGACAAACTTAGGGGCTGGAAAGATGGCTCAGTGATTAAGAGTGCTTGCTTGCTTTTCTTGCAGAGGACCCTGTTTTGGTTCCCAGCCCTAGCTCATAGCTGCCTGTAACTCCAGTTCCAAGGGATCTGATGCTTTCTTCTGGCCTCCACAGGCACTGCATACACATGATGAATTTATGTACAGGCAGAACATTCATACACATAAAGTTGAACATAATGTGTTTGTAAAATGAGACAAACAGCATAGTCCTGGCACATAGTAGATAGTGTAGAAATATTCCTCCCCTGGAGTTCACATTAGGGGAGAGCCACCCATCTTAAATGTCTCCATTAATTTTACATTTCCCTTTAGAAAAGGTAATTGGCATTAACTTTGTACTTCCAGCCCAGGGACAAGACATACACATACATAATTTTTCCTGAGTTGGATCATAGCAGAAATGGAATTTGAGTACAATTTTCACTTCATTTGGAGTTTTACTCTCCCCAGATACACCACTTCGCCCCTTATTCCCAAACAGGATTATCACCTGTGATCCAATTGCTCTGCCTAGCGACCATGTTGAGTAATTATGGAAGTAGAATGACCAGAAAAACATACTTGTTGCTCTGCCTATTAGTAATACAGCATACCAATTATAGACTGGGCTACAGTGGGGAAAGAACAAGTCTTATTATCTTTATCTAATATTTAAATGTAAAGGCAGCCACATTATTTGTTTTGTCTTTTTAAATTTTATTTATTTTTGTATTTTTGAGACAGGGTCTCCCTTTAGTCCCAGCTGGCCTGGAGCTCACTCTGTAGACCAGGCTGGCCTTGAACTCGCAGAGATCTGCCTGCCTCTGCCTCCCAAGTGCTAGGATTAAATTAATTTAAAATTTTAAGTGTGTGTGTCTGTTTGTTTGTCTGCATGTTAGTATGTACTTACACATGTGGGTGCCCACAGAGGCCAGAGGGGCATTGAATCTCCTGGAGCTGGAGTTACAGGAAGTTGTGAGTTGCCCAACGTGGTGCTGGGAACCAAACTCAGGTTCTCTGGAAGAGCAGTGAGTGCTCTCAACTGCTGAATAATCTCTCCAGCCCCTTGTGGCCTAATAGTTGCTTTGTAGCCCAGTTGGGCCTGAAACTACCAAGTTTGGGATTACAAGCAGCTCGGTTATCTGTTTTGCATAATTGTGTATTGCCATGCTCCCTGTATTGGAAGTGTTTATATCAACAAAAATGAAAAGCTTAGCCAATCCTGACTTGTTAGAAATAAAGTAAGTAGGGATTCGCTGAGCAGTATCTGGTTGAGGTTTAAGGGTAGAAAGTTGAAAGAGCAGTCTGCTAATGAACATAATTAAAGTGGGTTGAATTTTTATAGTGCTGTGGATACCGTGATTAAGTACTGCACACAGTTTGTCTCAAGAATCCTCCGGGCTCGTACAGCAAAGGAAGGATCCAGTTTTAATTTTTTTGGGGGGGGGGTGTCTTTTTGAGACCGGGTCTCCCTGTAGCCCCAGCTGTCCTGGAACTCACTCTGTAGACCAGGCTGGCCTTGAACTCACAAAGATCCGCCTGCTTCTGCCTCCCGAGTGCTAGGATTAAAGATGTGCGCCACCACGCCCGGCCCAGTTTTAATTTGTAGATGAAGTAACTGAGGCTCCAGGAGGCTTCTCACTTGCTCAGGATCACCTGGCAAGAAGGAGACAGCCAGTCTTGGACTCCAGAATACTAGTTTAAGCTCTGCTCTACCAATTTTGACCTAGTTTAGGGAGTTTAGAAAGGAAATGGGCAGGCTGGGTGTGATGACACGCGCCTTTAATCCTAGCACTCGGGAGGCAGAGGCAGGCAGATCTTTGTGAGTTCCAGGACAGCTGGGGTTACAAGGAGACCCTGTCTCGAAAAGACAAAAAAA
>VZQC01004831.1:4197221-4255524 GCA_009823505.1 Rhizomys pruinosus
AATCTTTTTTTTTTTTTTTTTTTTTTTCTTTTTGTCTTTTGTCCTTTTGGGACAGGGTCTCCCTGTAGCTCCAGTTGTCCTAGAACTCTCTATGTAGACCAGACTGGCCTTGAACTCACAGAGATCTGCCCGCTTCTGCCTCTGAAGTGCTGGAATTGAAGGTGTGTACTACCATGCCCAGCTTCTTTTTTTTTTTTTTGTCTTTTTGGGACAGTGTGTCTCTGTATCCCTCACTAGCCTGGAACTCACTAGAGACCAACCTGGCCTCCATCTGATAGAGATTCACCTGACTTTGGCTCCTGAGTGCTGGGATTAAAGGTGTGTGCCACCATACCCAGCATTTAACAACTTTTTTTTTTTCTTGGTCTTTTTGAGATAGGGTCTCCCTGTAGCTTTGGCTGTCCTGAAACTCACTCTGTAGACCAGGCTGGCCTTGAACTCACAGAGATCCACCTACCTCTGCCTCCCAAGCTTTAGTATTAAAGGCGTCCACCACCACGCCTGGCTTTAACAGCTTTTTTTATTCTGTATATTTTTTGTTTGTTTTTCTTTTCTCACTATGTAGCCCTGGCCGGCTTGAAACTCAAAGTTGCTTTCTTCTTTTTCCCATTTGCTGGGATTAAAGGTGTCTGCTATCATGGCTAGCCTTATATGTGTTTTTGTCCTAAAGGAAAAGTATCTAGCTGGTTGTAGGCCCATGCTTGTCATCCCAGCTCTGGGAGGTGGAGGCAGAGGATGGGGCCGGCCTGTCAAAAGGAAGGGGAGGAGGGTAAGGCAGAGCAAAAATACCTTAATGGGGTAATTAAAGGGGTTGCCACAAACCTGATGACCTGGGTTCAGTTCCTAGGACCCACATGATGGAAGGAGAGGACCAACTTCGGAGAGTTGTCCTCTGAAATCCACGTGTGTTTGGTGCACACACATTCACCCCAGATAAATAAATGTTAAAAATTTTTGTTGTTGTTTATGGTCCCTTTGAGACAGGGTCTCCCTGTAGCCCCAGTTGGCTGAAACTGGCTATGTAGACCAGACTGGCCTTGAACTCAGAGAGATTGCCTGCCTCTGCCTCCTGGTGAGTCCCAGGCCAGTCAGGGCTGTATAATGAGACCCTGTCCTAAAAAAGAAACAAAGCAGCTGGGCGTGATTGCACACGCCTTTGATCCTGGCACTTGGGAGGCAGAGGCAGGCGGATCTTTGTGAGTTCAAGGCTAGCCTGGTCTACAGAGTGAGTTCCAGGACAGCTGGGGCTACAGGGAGACCCTGTCTCAAAAAGACGAAAAAAAAAAAAGAAAAAAAGAAACAAAGCAAAATGAGGAAAACTATTATATTTTAGTGTAGAATACTCTCTAAAATGTATTAAATGTGGCTGGGCACATGTCTGTCCTCCCCAACACTTGGGAGGAGTACGAGGTAGGAGGATCAGGAGTTCAGGTCCAGCCTGGTAGGCTACATGAGACCTGCTTAAAGAGAAACAGAGGCCAGGCGTGGTGGCGCATGCCTTTAATCCTAGCACTTGGGAGGCAGAGACAGGCGGATCTTTGTGAGTTCAAGGCCAGCCTGGTCTGCAAGGTGAGTTCCAGGACAGCTGGGGCTACAGGGAGACCCTGTCTTCGAAAAGACAAAAAAAAAAAAAAAACNAAAAAAAAAAAAAAAAAAAAAAAAACAGAAAAGAATTAAAAAAAAAAACACCAAAAAATGTAGTTAATGAAAAAAGTGATATGTATATTGAATGTTATGTGATTTAAAAGGGAATATAGTTCACATTGGTCTATTTTAGGAAGGCTCTAGATAAGAAGTAGCATTGCTGTGTTTGAGGAACGGAAAGTGAGACTGAGGACAGGATGGAAGGACAGTCTTCACCATGAAGTGGAGTTCTATAGTGATTTTCTGATTTCTCTTTTCCTATAGCATTCTCTTCACCCCAAGAAGAAGAAGAGGCTGGATTCACAGGGCGCAGAATGAATTCTAAGATGCAGGTGTATTCCGGTTCCAAGTGTGCCTATCTCCCCAAAATGATGACCTTGCACCAGCAGTGCATCCGTGTACTTAAAAACAATATCGATTGTAAGTCACCACCTTCTCTTGTACTTTGTCACTGGGTAGCTTGGCTGCTATTCAGCAATCTCACCTCTGGTTTCTCTGCAGCAATCTATGAAGTAGGAGGCGTCCCCTACTCTGTTCTTGAACCTGTCTTAGAGAGGTGTACACCTGACCAGCTGTATCGCATAGAGGAGTGCAATCACGTGAGTGTCCTGTCTTGGTGGAAAGGGCAGCTTTCTGGCTGTCCCCAGAAGTACCTTTGTCTCTGAATCAACAATAGCTGAAGGGTGGGTCAGGGTTCAGACCAATGTTCTGGGTGTGTTTGGTTTGCCTTTGGGTCTTTAAACAAGCATATATTTTTATTTTATTTTATTTTTTTTATGTGTATGAATGTACTGTATATGTGTAGGTCTATGTACCCGTGTCGTGCAATGCCTTGGAGGTCAGAAGAGGGCATCAGATTCCCCTGGAACTGGAGTTAAAGACGGTTCTCAGCCGCCATGTGGGTGCTGGGGATTGAACCTGGGTCCTCTGCGAGAGCAGTCGGTGGTGCTCTTAACCGCTAGGTCATCTCTCCAGCCCCTAAACAAGCATATTTTTAAGACCTAGAATTTTGTTTTGTTTTTGGTCTTTTTGAGACAGTGTCTCCCTGTAGCCCCAGCTGGCCTGGAACTCACTATGTAGACCAGGCTGGCCTTGAACTCACAGAGATCCACCTGCTTTTGCCTCCCGAGTGCTGGGATTAAAGGCGTGAGCCTTGTTTTGTTTTTGAGACAGAGTCTCAGTATATAGCCCTGGTAGCTGTCAATGTCAATGTGCATGCATATGGAGGTCAGAGGAAAGCTTATGGAGGTACTTCTCCTTTCACTTTTATGTGTATTCAAGGGACTGATCTCAGGTCACCATGCTTGTATGGTAAGTGCCTTTATTGGCTGAGCTATCTGTCTTGCTGGCCCTCCTGGAATCTTAAGCAGGTCTTGGAATTCAAAGTTAGGAAAAAACACTTTCAGGGCCTCCTTTGAGCTTGCCAAGTCATAATGGGAAAGTTCTGGCAGCAAAGCATCTAGGATTCAGGGAGGTGCTGTTTTTAGTATTGATACTTAGGTCTGGTGAATGACAGCACAGATTGGGTGAATAGCTCTTAGAGGTATTGACACCTTCAAAAATCTTCCTGTAGTGCACATACATGTACATGCAGACCATGACCAGATGGTCGTGTCAGCTGTCTGTCTGTATTTGCAGAGATCTTTGTTATGCTCCTCAGTTGTGTGTACTTCCTGTTGCGAGGGCAGTCAGTTTAGGACTGGACTTCATCCCCGCTCTTCCTTACCCGATTGTCAGCAAGGAGAAGACCGATGTTAACTGCCTTCTCTCTGAGCTCCACTCACAGCCACCCAACTAAGACAATTAACATAGTGCCTCTCACCTAACTTTCTGGACTTTTTTTTTTTTTTTTTTTTTTTTTTTTTTTTCTTTGTTTTTTTTAAATTTTTTTTTTTTGAGACAGGGACTCTCTGTAGCCCCTGCTGGCCTGGAACTCACTATGTAGACCAGGCTGGCCTTGAATTCACAGAGATCTGCCTGCCTCTGCCTCTTAAGTGGAATTTTGGTAATTTAATACTACTTTGTAGACTATAAATATTACTGGACAACTAATCATGCCAAGGTAGGAGTTATATGAGATTGCTTGTATGTCCTTCCTGTGCAGGTATTAATCGAAGAAACAGATCAATTATGGAAAGTTCATTGTCACCGAGACTTTAAGGAAGAAAGGCCCGAAGAGTATGAATCGTGGCGGGAGATGTACCTGCGGCTTCAGGATGCCCGAGAGCAGCGGCTACGACTATTGACAAACAATATCCGGTCTGCACATGCCAATAAGCCAAAAGGTAAAGGAAGTGGGAGCCAGCCAAGGGCAGTGGGTCTTGCTAAGCATGGTGGATACAGAGCCCCCAATCTGTAGATATCACTTGCCTTTGCAGATGGGCAGGGGTGGTGTTCTTCGATATAAGCTATCTTCCCTGATAGCAGGGTTATCAGGGCTGATGATCCCTTAGTTTGGGACACATTGAAAAACCTACAGACTAATTAAGCTGGAAGTAGTCTCTTTGAGAAAGAAAGGCAAATGTTAATGTCTATATTTCTCCTCAGGACGACAAGCAAAAATGGCTTTTGTCAACTCTGTGGCCAAGCCACCCCGTGATGTCCGAAGGAGGCAGGAAAAATTTGGAACTGGAGGAGCAGCTATGCCTGAGAAAGTTAGGCAAGATCTCTACTCCTGCTTGGTCATTACCCTGAAGGGGAGAGCTGGGGAGCAGGAAATGACTCATTTTGGGGGTGGAGGCAAGCATTGTAGAGTGTGCTCTGGAGTACAGATCTTGGTCAGCACAGCATAGTACTTTACCTCTCTGAGCTTCAGTTCCTGGTCTGCTGTTTGGATAGATTATTCCTGCCTCTTAGTCAAGGACCCAGATCAGGACAGCAAGGCCTGGCTCAAGGAACTGTCCCCTGTGGTTTCCTTTCCCATTTAGACAAACCTATTCTGGACTAAGTAAAGTGCATGTCCTGAAGCATGAGGACCTGAGTTTGATCACCTGAGTTTGATCCTTAGCACCCATGTAAAAAGCTGGATATGGCAGTGTGTGGTTGTGACCCCAATGCTGGGTGAGCTTTAGGTCCTAGTGAGAGACCTTGTTGCAAAAATCAAGGTGGCTCCTGAGGAGCAACACACAAGGTTGACTTCTGTCCTCTACACACATGCCTGCACATGTGCACGTACATCTCTGTATACACACACACACACACACACCACACCACACCACACCACACCACTACCATCAACAAAAACAACCTATTTCTGGGCTGACTGGATTTCTTCTAGGCCATATGAGCACTTTCAGGTGTAGACCAACACGTCAACAGCTGCAGTTTAGCTGAGGTGTCATTCTCACTAAAGGGCTGACAGTTGCCTCTAGGCCTCTCCCAGACCCCAGTCTGCCCACTGCTCAGAGTCATCCAGCAATAAACAGCCCTGGAGGACAGATTCTGTGCTCCTGTCTAACCAGCTTTGTTTTGTTGCAGGATTAAGCCAGCTCCGTACCCGACGGGAAGCAGCCACATTCCTGCCGGCAGCAGCCCTGAGGAGCTAGCCTACGATGGCCCCAGCACCAGCAGTGCCCACTTAGCTCCAGTGGTCAGCAGTGCTGTTTCCTATGATCCTAGGAAACCTGCTGTGAAGAGTAAGCAACTTTGGGTGCAGGCAGAGCGATAGGAGGGTGCAGATCCTAGCACAGGTGTCAGCTGGGTCTAGGTCTGCCAGCCACAGGGAGGCTGGCCCTCCTTAGGTAATATCGTTGTTGTTTTAATTTTTAAAAATTAAATGTATTCTTTTCTATGTATGAGTGCTTTGCATGGTTGTGTATAAGTGCACCCATGCATGCAGTGCCCACAGAAGCTAGAGGAGGGTTGTGAATCCCCTGGACCTGGAGTTACAGGTTATTAGCCATTGTGTGGGTGCCGGGAATTGAACTTAGGACCTCTGCAAGAGCATCCAGTGCTATTAACTGCAGAGCCCTCTCTCCAGCCCCCTTACTTGATGTGTGCTTAGCTTACCTGAGTCCTGTTGCTAATTGGGCAGCCTGGCACCTGGGTATCTGGATGCAGAGTTGAATTGTAGGGATTATGGCCAATAGAGTAAGCAAGATCTTCTGATTGTTCTTTTTTCTTCTCTCCTCCCCTCCCCCCAGTCTTTTTTCAGACAGGGTTTCCCTGTAGCCCCAGCTGTCCTGGAACTCACTCTGTAGACCAGGCTGGCCTTGAACTCCCAGAGATCCGCTTGCCTCTACCTCTGGAGTGCTAGGATTAAAGGCATGTGCCACCACACCCTGTATTGTGTACATTTGTTCAGAGGTTCAGAGCAAAGAGGAGCAAAGCCTGGTCTGGCTTTTGCTGTAAAGCACAGTGGTATATGGCTGAGTTGCCACTGCATTAAAACAACTGCCTTCTGAGCATGGTTGTGCATGCCTTTAATCCTAGCACTTGGGAGGCAGAGGCAAGTGGATCTCTGTGAGTTCAAGGCTAGCCTGTCTACAAAGCAAGTTCCAGGACAGCTGGGACTACAGGGAGAACCTGTCTCAAAAAGACGAAGAAAAAAAAAAAAAACTAAAACTAAAACACCTGCCTTGTCTTTCTCCACAGAAATTGCCCCAATGATGGCCAAGACAATTAAAGCATTCAAGAACAGATTCTCCCGAAGATAATCTGAGAACTTGCCCTGAAGGTGGAATTTGGGGAGCAGGAATACAGAGACAGCGGGGGCAAGAAGAAAGGGTCTCCAAAGGAGACCTTCGTCTTTTGTTTGGTGGAACCTTTTGGTCTCTGATTCCTGTACACCTGCAGGTGTCCCTCTGTGCACCTTGGCCCACACCCTGCCAGGGGTGCACTTCAGATTCTGGAGGTGACGTGAAGCCTCAGTCTCACTGAAGACTTTAAGGTCAATTATACTTTGTTGCTAATTAGCATCTTTGTAAACTATAAGACATAGTTTTAAATAATAAATATTGCCCACAGATTGTATTTATAATCCCCTTCCCTGGATCTTTTCTTTTTTAGTCCCCTATTGCATATGTAGCCTTTACTTTCCAGGTCCTTTATTAAAATTAGATGAAAGCTAGCCGGACGTGGGGCTCATGCCTTTAATCCTAGCACTTGGGAGGCAGAGGCAGGTGGATCTTTGTGAGTTCAAGGCCAGCCTGGTCTACAGAGAGAGTTCCAGGACAGCCGGGGCTATAGGGAGACTGTGTCTCAAAAAGACCAAAATAAACAAACAAATAAAATTAGATGAAAGCTTAGCAAAAACCATTCTTATCCAAGGTTAGCTCTTTTGAGTAAATTTTGGTCCAAAGGGCATCCCCAAATCTGTGTGGTGCTCCAGAGTTGGGCCCGGAGTGAGTGTCAGACTGCCCATCCCTGAGGGGAGTCTCACATGGCAACTGTTCAGGGTGTCCCGCTCTGAGATTCCAGAGTTGCTGGGTAGGTACATCTCTTTCTTATCCTTAATAGTATTTATTAAGGGCCTGTTTGTGAAGTCTAGAGCCCTTCCTCTTGCAAGTCACACTCCTGTCCCCTTTGAAAGTCTCATTAGAAGACAGAACCTTAAGAAATCAGTTTGCATAGGACCTCAGCAATTTTATAATTTCTACTTTCTGGTTCAATATTTTAGGTGCCACTCTTCCCCTCACCTTATCTTTCCTTCTTACCACTGAGTTGGGGGAAAAAACAAGGCAGGGCTTTTTAGAGCTCTGCATGTGACAGCTCAGAATGTGCCGGCACTTTGCTCTCCTGTTCCCTATGAATTACTACTAGGAGTGAATGATTTTAAAGTTGTAGTGCTCTGTTAGAAATTGCTTTTGTTTTTGCCTTTGAAAGGAAAGATCATGTGACTGGAAGAGCACAGCAGGCTGCTGTATCTGGCAGAAATCTTGCAGCTAAAGCCCTTGACCTTCTGAGTGTATAGGCCAGAGTTAGGAGGAAAGGGCCACCTTGGGAAGGGGATGAGTTCTTCGTCATGATGGCGGAACCTGGCCCTAGCCAGCCGTCAGTTCTGGAAGGTGGACTCTTGCTCTCCAGTTGACATGATGTGGGAAGATCAGAACTGGAGGGCAGCAGTTCCAGCTCCTCTGACTGTCAGAGGACAAGGAGCAAGTAGGAGCCTCCTGGTTATGAGCTAGGTGCAAAGATGGTACAACTGAGATGAGCAGACAGACAGTCTGCTAAGCTGGTCCTACCCATACTGTTTTAACAAAACATCCTGCAGACTTCAATTAGTCTAATGTTGAAGACTGCAGGGCAGTACAGGAAGGCCACACAGCAAAATCTTGGCAGACCTCACTATGCATTGCTGTGTGGGATGCCTTTTGCCACAGCACAGACACAGTATTGCTGAATTTTAATTTGCTGTATTTTTTGAATTGGGTAAAACATTGTTTCTCTTGATTGCTTGTTTCTCACCGCCTCTCTTTGCCTGATCCCCAAATCTAACATCAGAAAACCTCTTACCTGAAATCAAGTGGACATTTGCATCAGGAGCCAGGTACCTGTTGCCTCTAGGTGTCTACCACCTCAGACTTATGCCTTAGCTGTGTTTCCAAGACTTTACCATTAAAGCAGTTGTGTATGACTTATCTCTCCTCTAATGGTCCCTAGGTGGGAAGAGAAGAAAGGACACATTTGTTCATCCCAGTGTCAGTATCCAGTTTGGGTACATAAAAACTTGTGATGAATGTGTTTGCATAGAGCCAGATCTTCCTCTGTCCCCTCTACAAGTGTCTGCATCAGGGATGTGATTGGTGAGAAAGGGTAAGGGGGTCAAGAAAGCTGAATGTCTCCATAAACCCTTCACCAGCTGTGAAGTGGCTGCAAAGCAGACATACAGTGATGTTCAACTTTTGGTCACATTTGTGAAGACCTGTGCAATTTTTTTCTGTGCTACACTACATACAAATCACAGATGAACCTTTTGCAATCCTTGGTGTAAAAAGGGGTTCTCTGGGGCTTTCTTCTCTCTTTTGGAGGCAGGAGGGGCAGGAGCAAACATCATCCTGCTCTTCATTTGTATTTTGGTCCCAAAATGTAAATAGAATTTTCTATGTTACTTTTTTGTGGTAACTACAAGATGAATATTTTAATTAGATAAGTTATACAAAACCGAAAATCCCATGTCTAAATAAAAAACAAAAAATTCTACCTACTGAGCCCTTCTTATTTTGTCAGGGACCAGACATTGATCATAAGATGTCAATTTCCCTAGTCTTGGGGCCTGGCCTTAAAGAATTTGGGGTTTTTGCTAAGAGCATAGCAGGATCAGGAAGGGAAGAGGAGTTTCAAAGACAGAACCTAGATAGCAAAAGGAGGGGACTCATATAAGGAGTGCTTATTGAGACCTGCACCGTCCCACCTTATACTTGGAAGGCCTGAGGCTGAGCTAGTAACCTGTTGCACAGTTAGGGACTATGCTCAAGGATGAGGTAATGTAGCCAAGCTGAATAGCTTAAAGGGGTGGAAAAGAAGGATTTGAAACCCAGGCTCCCTGACTGCGAAGTATGAGTCCCTCTGGCTTTTATCTTTCCCTGCAAGTCTGAGGGGCCCTGCTAGGTCTTCTCATCTTTCCATGGTATCCTGTGATCGTAACACTACAGAAAGCTGTTAGCAGGTTTGCTAAGACTTACTATGTTGGCCCTGGCTGAGCTGCAGGCCTCAGCATTTGCTAGAGGATCCAAGGGTCTGGCTTCAGCCCTGCGTATATAGAGTGTGTTGGACCTCACGTCATACCTGTATCTCACAGAAACAGTTCCGTTTGTCCTGCTTCCCTAAAGGGTGTTCTTGGCATGTGGTCTAAACCTCCCCCACCTCTCCCATTGCAGCAGTAGATTTAGTTGCAACGTTAGAGAAACTCCATCAAAGATAATTATGGAACAGTATATTTGCTGGTAGATTGTACCTGGAATTTGTTCTTTGCTCCTTATTCTTTGCTGATCCAGGACCTGTATTAGACCTGGGATACAGAGCAACACAAGGTAAGCATGACACTCATAGTTGAGGAGAACTTACTTGATCTTACTGATGGTGCAGTTGCTAGGTGCCAGGCACCTTTCCATCCCAATGTACTGTCGGATCTCAAAAGGATCCTGCAGTGTAAGTAGTCAAGTCCTGTTTATTTTTATAATTTATATTTATAATTGTGGAGTGGGAGGGCGAGACACAGTTTCTCTATGTAGCTCAAACTGGCCTTGAACTCACTATATAGACCAGGTTAATCTTGAACGTTGAGTGATACTTCTGTCTCAGCCTGACAAGTGCTGAGATTACAAGCATATCCATCATGCCTAACTCCATTTTCAAAGAAAGAACATGGAGCTGGCCATGATGGTGCACACCTTTAATCCCAGCACTCAGGAGGCAGATCCAGGCAGATCTCTGAGTTCAAGGCCAGCCTGGTGTACAGAGGGAGCTCCAGGCCTTCTGGGACTAAAGGGAGACCCTGTCTCAAAAAGACCAAAAATTGGGACTGGAGAGATAGCCTAGCGGTTAAGAGCACAGACGCTCTTGCAGAGGACCCGGGTTCGATCCCCAGCACCCACATGGCGGCTAAGAACCGTCTGTAACTCCAATTCCAGGAGAACTCCAGTTCCAGGGGAATCCGAGACCCTCTTCTGACCTCCGCGGCAGCATTGCACGACACGGGTGCACAGACCTGCATGCAGACAGTACATTCATACACACATACAAAGATAAATAATAATAATAAAAAAAATTTTTTTTTAAAAAGAAATGACACACACCTGTAGGTTACTTAGAGATACTTTGAGCTGAGGAGATGCCCAAGAGCCATCCAGCCTGGGGAGTGACACACACATTCCAGAAAGATATTTTCAATATATCTACAATATAAGGCTAATAAGACCTTCTAAAGCCCAGGAAGCAACTGATATTTTATTTTTTATATTTTATTTATATATTTTATTTTATTTATATTTTTAATATTTACTTGTATAACTATATTTTTATGTGTATAAATATATTGCCCTTGTATTGTGCAATGCCCATAGAAGTCAGGAGAGGGCATTGGGTCTGCTGAAACTCGAGTTATGGACAGTTCTTAGCTGCCAGGTGGGTGCTGGGAATCAAACCCGGGTCCTCTGCAAGAGCCATCTCTCTAGCCCCACAATTAGTATTTTTTTAGGTGCTTTGGAATACAATACCAAAAGACCATGTGCCAGTCATGTTGGCGCATGCCTTTAATCCTAGCACTTGGAGGCAGAGGCAGGTAGATCTCTGAGTTCAAGGCCAGCCTGGTCTATGTAGCAAGTTGCAGGCCAGCTGGGGCTGAAGGGAGATCCTGTCTCAAAAAAGACCATGTGAGCCCAAGTGGCTTGCTAGCTACACATAGCCAGGCCTGGCAGTTCTTTCTCAGCTTTTCTTTACTTCAACTTTCCCTGCCCCATGTAGGAAGTTTGGTGGGATTCCAAAATGTACATTTTCTTCTATTCTATGCAGGGTACCAATCAACATACTTGAGCCAGGAGTCAAGAGAGAAGCCACGCCCATGAAACAAGCATGTGCTCTATTCTTACAACCCAATTTAATCTACAGCTCTTGTAATTTTTTAGGGAGCTATAGGATGTGCTGCTTCTGCCTGCAGTGAAACCATAACCCCACTGTTTCCCGCAACAGGGCTGCCCCAGTGGATGCAAACAGTCTTATAACTCATAGCAACTACTAGGAGGTAGGGATGTGAGGAGAGTGGGCGGGGAGGTGCACATTTAGTCCAAAACCGTTAGTTTGAGGGCATGGGTGTCACAAGGGTCTCTGGAGATGAGCTATTTCTCCACTTAGTTAAGGAGACTCACAGGGAAGAGAAACCCTGAGGTGAGGAGCTCTACAAGGAGCAACCCACAGAGGGGGCTCTGCCAGCTGTCAGTTCCATGCAGCAGACAGAAGATACTCAGCAGGGACCATGGCTTTGATCTAGGCATCCTTTACACTAAGCACTGGCTTTGCTTCAGAAGCCCAACTGGCTATGTGTGTTTGTGACCAAAATGGTACATGTCATAAGACCATGTGCTTGAAGTCAGGCAAACACAGAGCATTATTGTCCAAGACTGATTCTGTGGCCTCAGGGCAGTCCCTAACCTCTCTGTGTACATGTACTTATAACTCAGTGTGGGGGTGGGGGCAGAGATAGGATCACTAGGGTTTGCTGGATGTCAGACTAGCTCTAAGTTCAGTGAGAGACCTGTGCCAAGGGAATAAGGTGAAGAGTATAGAGCAGGACACTTTACGTCCTCTGGCCTCCCTGAACATGCACAGGTGCATGCACCAGCATACACATGCTCATTCAGAACACACACACACATCACAGGAAAAAGAGGACAAAAACTGGATAACTCTGAGCTAAAGTGTGCTGACCCAGGCCTATAACCCCAATGCTAGAGAAGGGAAGGCAGAATTCTCTGTATCTTTTTTTTTTTGTCTTTCGAGACAGGGTCTCCCTATAGCCCCAGCTGTCCTGGAACTCACTCTGTAGACCAGGATGGCCTTGAACTCACAAAGATCCGCCTGCCTCTGCCTCCCAAGTGCTGGGATTAAAGGCATACACCACCACACCTGGCCCTATTTTTTTAATTTAAAAAAATTTTTGGTCTTTTTTTTTTTTTTTTTTATTTTGTTTTGTATGTGTGTATGAATGTACTTGTCTGCATGCAGGTCTGTGCACCCGTGTCGTGCCAATGCTGCCGCCGGAGGTCAGAAGAGGGTCTCGGATTCCCCTGGAACTGGAGTTCTCCTGGAATTGAGTTACAGACGGTTCTTTAGCCGCCATGTGGTGCTGGGGATCGAACCCGGTCCTCTGCAAGAGCGTCTGTGCTCTTAAACCCTAGCTATCTCTCCAGTCCCAATTTTTGGTTCTTTTTGAGACAGGGTCTCCCTTTAGTCCCAGAAGGCCGGAGCTCCCTCTGTACACCAGGCTGGCCTTGAACTCAGAGATCTGCCTGGATCTGCCTCCTGAGTGCTGGGATTAAAGGTGTGCACCATCATGGCCAGCTCCATGTTCTTTCTTTGAAAATGGAGTTAGGCATGATGGATATGCTTGTAATCTCAGCACTTGTCAGGCTGAGACAGAAGTATCACTCAACGTTCAAGATTAACCTGGTCTATATAGTGAGTTCAAGGCCAGTTTGAGCTACATAGAGAAACTGTGTCTCGCCCTCCCACTCCACAATTATAAATATAAATTATAAAAATAAACAGGACTTGACTACTTACACTGCAGGATCCTTTTGAGATCCGACAGTACATTGGGATGGAAAGGTGCCTGGCACCTAGCAACTGCACCATCAGTAAGATCAAGTAAGTTCTCCTCAACTATGAGTGTCATGCTTACCTTGTGTTGCTCTGTATCCCAGGTCTAATACAGGTCCTGGATCAGCAAAGAATAAGGAGCAAAGAACAAATTCCAGGTACAATCTACCAGCAAATATACTGTTCCATAATTATCTTTGATGGAGTTTCTCTAACGTTGCAACTAAATCTACTGCTGCAATGGGAGAGGTGGGGGAGGTTTAGACCACATGCCAAGAACACCCTTTAGGGAAGCAGGACAAACGGAACTGTTTCTGTGAGATACAGGTATGACGTGAGGTCCAACACACTCTATATACGCAGGGCTGAAGCCAGACCCTTGGATCCTCTAGCAAATGCTGAGGCCTGCAGCTCAGCCAGGGCCAACATAGTAAGTCTTAGCAAACCTGCTAACAGCTTTCTGTAGTGTTACGATCACAGGATACCATGGAAAGATGAGAAGACCTAGCAGGGCCCCTCAGACTTGCAGGGAAAGATAAAAGCCAGAGGGACTCATACTTCGCAGTCAGGGAGCCTGGGTTTCAAATCCTTCTTTTCCACCCCTTTAAGCTATTCAGCTTGGCTACATTACCTCATCCTTGAGCATAGTCCCTAACTGTGCAACAGGTTACTAGCTCAGCCTCAGGCCTTCCAAGTATAAGGTGGGACGGTGCAGGTCTCAATAAGCACTCCTTATATGAGTCCCCTCCTTTTGCTATCTAGGTTCTGTCTTTGAAACTCCTCTTCCCTTCCTGATCCTGCTANTAGCAGGATCAGGAAGGGAAGAGGAGTTTCAAAGACAGAACCTAGATAGCAAAAGGAGGGGACTCATATAAGGAGTGCTTATTGAGACCTGCACCGTCCCACCTTATACTTGGAAGGCCTGAGGCTGAGCTAGTAACCTGTTGCACAGTTAGGGACTATGCTCAAGGATGAGGTAATGTAGCCAAGCTGAATAGCTTAAAGGGGTGGAAAAGAAGGATTTGAAACCCAGGCTCCCTGACTGCGAAGTATGAGTCCCTCTGGCTTTTATCTTTCCCTGCAAGTCTGAGGGGCCCTGCTAGGTCTTCTCATCTTTCCATGGTATCCTGTGATCGTAACACTACAGAAAGCTGTTAGCAGGTTTGCTAAGACTTACTATGTTGGCCCTGGCTGAGCTGCAGGCCTCAGCATTTGCTAGAGGATCCAAGGGTCTGGCTTCAGCCCTGCGTATATAGAGTGTGTTGGACCTCACGTCATACCTGTATCTCACAGAAACAGTTCCGTTTGTCCTGCTTCCCTAAAGGGTGTTCTTGGCATGTGGTCTAAACCTCCCCCACCTCTCCCATTGCAGCAGTAGATTTAGTTGCAACGTTAGAGAAACTCCATCAAAGATAATTATGGAACAGTATATTTGCTGGTAGATTGTACCTGGAATTTGTTCTTTGCTCCTTATTCTTTGCTGATCCAGGACCTGTATTAGACCTGGGATACAGAGCAACACAAGGTAAGCATGACACTCATAGTTGAGGAGAACTTACTTGATCTTACTGATGGTGCAGTTGCTAGGTGCCAGGCACCTTTCCATCCCAATGTACTGTCGGATCTCAAAAGGATCCTGCAGTGTAAGTAGTCAAGTCCTGTTTATTTTTATAATTTATATTTATAATTGTGGAGTGGGAGGGCGAGACACAGTTTCTCTATGTAGCTCAAACTGGCCTTGAACTCACTATAATAGACCAGGTTAATCTTGAACGTTGAGTGATACTTCTGTCTCAGCCTGACAAGTGCTGAGATTACAAGCATATCCATCATGCCTAACTCCATTTTCAAAGAAAGAACATGGAGCTGGCCATGATGGTGCACACCTTTAATCCCAGCACTCAGGAGGCAGATCCAGGCAGATCTCTGAGTTCAAGGCCAGCCTGGTGTACAGAGGGAGCTCCGGCCTTCTGGGACTAAAGGGAGACCCTGTCTCAAAAAGACCAAAAATTGGGACTGGAGAGATAGGCCTAGGCGTGTTAAGAGCACAGACGCTCTTGCAGAGGACCGGGTTCGATCCCCAGCACCCACATGGGCGGCTAAGAACCGTCTGTAACTCCAATTCCAGGAGAACTCCAGTTCCAGGGGAATCCGAGACCCTCTTCTGACCTCCGGCGGCAGCATTGCACGACACGGGTGCACAGACCTGCATGCAGACAGTACATTCATACACACATACAAACATAAATAAAAAAAAAAAAAAAAAGACCAAAAATTTTTTTTTTTAAAAATTAAAAAAATAGCCAGGTGTGGTGGTGTATGCCTTTAATCCCAGCACTTGGGAGGCAGAGGCAGGCGGATCTTGTGAGTTCAAGGCCATCCTGGTCTACAGAGTGAGTTCCAGGACAGCTGGGGCTATAGGGAACCCTGTCTCGAAAGACAAAAAAAAAACAGATAGAATTCTGCCTTCCCTTCTCTAGCATTGGGGTTATAGGCCTGGGTCAGCACACTTTAGCTCAGAGTTATCCAGTTTTTGTCCTCTTTTTCCTGTGATGTGTGTGTGTGTTCTGAATGAGCATGTGTATGCTGGTGCATGCACCTGTGCATGTTCAGGGAGGCCAGAGGACGTAAAGTGTCCTGCTCTATACTCTTCACCTTATTCCCTTGGCACAGGTCTCTCACTGAACTTAGAGCTAGTCTGACATCCAGCAAACCCTAGTGATCCTATCTCTGCCCCCACCCCCACCACTGAGTTATAAGTACATGTACACAGAGAGGTTAGGGACTGCCCTGAGGCCACAGAATCAGTCTTGGACAATAATGCTCTGTGTTTGCCTGACTTCAAGGCACATGGTCTTATGACATGTACCATTTTGGTCACAAACACACATAGCCAGTTGGGCTTCTGAAGCAAAGCCAGTGCTTAGTGTAAAGGATGCCTAGATCAAAGCCATGGTCCCTGCTGAGTATCTTCTGTCTGCTGCATGGAACTGACAGCTGGCAGAGCCCCCTCTGTGGGTTGCTCCTTGTAGAGCTCCTCACCTCAGGGTTTCTCTTCCCTGTGAGTCTCCTTAACTAAGTGGAGAAATAGCTCATCTCCAGAGACCCTTGTGACACCCATGCCCTCAAACTAACGGTTTTGGACTAAATGTGCACCTCCCCGCCCACTCTCCTCACATCCCTACCTCCTAGTTCTTTTTTTTTTTTTTTTTATGTGTATGAATGTACTGTCTGCATGCAGGTCTGTGCACCCGTGTCGTGCAATGCCGTGGAGGTCAAGAGAGGGTGTCAGATTCCCCTGGAACTGGAGCTAAAGATGGTTCTCAGCCGCCATGTGGGTGCTGGGGATCGAACCTGGGTCCTCTGCAAGAGTGGTCAGTGCTCTTAACCGCTAGGCCATCTCTCCAGCCCCTGACCTCCTAGTTCTTATGTTGATGTCCAGAACCCAGCCTGACTGTTAGTGGGTGGGACTTTTGGGGGTAACTAGGTCATGAGAGTTTCAGCTTTGTGAATGAGAATGAGACTTTTTTTTTTTTTAGATAGAAGATAAATGTATAGAAATTAATTAACTTTGCATATTCAAACAACAGCCATACCATTTTCTTGATTTAGATGTCAATATCGAGAATGAGACTTTTCCCTGTATAAGAAGGGAAGTGTAGCTGGGCATAGTGAAGGACCCTATCTCAAAAAGAACAAAAAAAAGAGAGAAGGGAACTGTAGATATTATGTAATCCCAGCTCCCCGGAGGTTCAAGATTGTGAAGCCAGGTTGGGCTACATCCGTCTCAAAAAAAGCTTTTGAGAACTGCTCCAGGGAACTTATCACAGTGCTTTCTTGCTTTCAGAACTATGGGTCAGGGCTAGGAAGCACCCATTACTGATGAAGCCACACACAGTTCTTTTCCTCAAGAAACTTTCACATAAACACTCAGCAAATAGATATCTGTTTGGATTGAGGTCGGCTTGATTTATATATCTTCCAGGTCAGCCGTGTGTGTGTGTGTGTGTGTGTGTGTGTGTGTGTGCGTGTGTGCGTGTGCGTGTGCGTGTGTGTGTGTACGCGCGTGTGCGCACGTGCATCTGTCCGTCCATCCATGTCTGTGTCCCATAGTGCTGGAGTACTTATAACCTCAGCACTGTGGGGACAGAGACAGGATCCCTGGGGCCTTATGGTCACCAGCCTGGCTCCAGGTTTAGTGAGAGATCCTGTCCAAAGGAGTACGGTGGAGTGTGTAGAGCAGGACACCCGATGGCCTGCTCTGGCCTTGAGCCATGCATGGTGTGACAAGCCTGGGCCAACAGAGTGAGATCCCATCTCAAAAAGCTTAAAACAACAACAAACTGCAGAACACCACAACGATGAAGACGCAAAAAAATAACCCAACCCTCAGGGTTACACTTGGCACAGTCACTGTTGCTTGTCTTGGCTGGTATTATTGCTATTCCCCAAATTTGCCACAAAGAATCACTCAAAAGTATTAAAACCCCCTTAACAGTTCCTGTCTTTCAGTTTCACTGAATCAGGACAGGGAAGGATGAATACAAATCAGCAGTACTGAGAGATGAAACATGCTCACCAAGTGAACACCGAGTGGGAATGGCAGAAACAAAACCTTGGAAGTTTTCCTACCTGCCCAGGTATCCTGAAGGCCTGGAGAGTGCTCATTTGTTGGGCTGGTGAGATAGCTCAGCAGATAAAGGGACTTGCTGATGACCTGAGTTCGACCATTGTGACCCACGGGGCAGGAGGGAACAGACTTCAACTTGTCCTTGGATCCATACGTGCAGTTGGACACCCCACCCCTATAAATCCAATGAAGTTTCCATTTGTCCTAGACAGTAGGACAGTAGTCAGTATAAGACAAGGGTCAGGAAGGAGAGGCATAAGGCATTCTCGAATCCTAGCTAGGCCGTCCAGTATCCTTACCAGGCCCGTTTCAAACTGAGCTCCTCTATCTCCTGCAGTTTCCCATCCACCCAGATGGAAGCACTGACCTGACATGCTCTGGGCAAATGGTGACCGTCACTGTGAAAAAAAACTTTTCCAGTGAAGCAGGTGTGCCAACACATCTCACATGTCACCTTACATTACTGTCATAACACTTGTTCCTACCTTGCTTGATTGCATGTGCCCCCCCCATGCTTCTGAGTAGAGGTATGCATGTACATCATGTGCATTTGGAGACCAGAGGACAGCTTTGGTTGTTCTTCAGACATACTATACTTTTTTTTTGGGGGGGGGGGTAACGACAGGTCCCACTGGGGATTGACCTCTGATCCTCCTGCTTGGGAAGCAAGGACACTGTCAATTGAGCTGTTTCTGTTTTATTTTTTTTAATTTTTATTTATTTTTGTATGTGTATGAATGTACTGTCTGCATGTAGGTCTGTGTACTCGTGTCGTGCAATGCCTTGGAGGTCAGAAGAGGGTCTCGGATTCTCCCTGGAACTGGAGTTCTCCTGGAATTGGAGTTACAGACGGTTCTTAGCCACCATGTGGGTGCTGGGGATCGAACCCGGGTCCTCTGCAAGAGCAGTCAGTGCTCTTAACTGCTAGGCTGATCTCTCCAGCCCTATTTTATTAATTTTTTTAAATTTATTTTTGTATGAATGTACTGTCTGCATGTAGGTTTGTGCACCCGTGTTGTGCAATGCCTCAGAAGTCAGAAGAGGGTGTCAGATTCCCCTGGAATTGGAGTTAAAGACAGTTCTCAGCCGCCATGTGGGTGCTGGGGATTGAACCCAGGTCATCTGCAAGAGCAGTCAGCGCTCTCAACCGCTAGGACATCTCTCCAGCCCCTCTATTTTATTTATTAAAAAATTAGCCAGGCGTGGTAGCGCACACCTTTAATCCCAGCGCTAGGGAGGCAGAGGCAGGCAGATCTCTGTGAGTTCAAGGCCAGCCTGGTCTACAGAGGGAGCTCCAGGCCAGCTGAGACTAAAGGGAGGAGACCCTGTCTCAGAAAGACCAAAAAAAAAAAATTAACCAGGTGCAGTGGCACACACCTTTAATCCTAGCACTTGGGAGGCAGAGGTAGAGGTAGGTAGATATCTGAGTTCAAGGCTAGCCTGGTCTACATAGAGAGCTCCAGGCCAGCTGGGATTAAAGGGAGACCGTGTTAAAAAAAAAAAAAAAAAAAAAGATTTGGGGCTGGAGAGATGGCTCAGAGGTTAAGAGTACTGACTGCTCTTACAGAGGTCCTGGGTTCAATTCCCAGCACCCACATGGCAGCTAAGAACCATATTTAACTCAAGTTCCAGGGGAATCTGACACCCTCTTCTGACCTCCTTGGCATTGCACAACAGGGGTGCACCAACCTACATGAAAACAGTACACTCGGGCTGGAGAGATGGCCTAGCGGTTAAGAGCGCTGACCGCTCTTATAGAGGATCCCCAGATGACGGCCGAGAACCGTCTGTAACTCCAATTCCAGGAGAACTCCAGTTCCAGGGGAATCTGAGACCCTCTTCTGACCTCCGCGGCCATTGCACGACACGGGTGCACAAACTTGCATGCAGACAGTACATTCATACACATATAGAAATAAATTAATAAAAAAATAAAAGAAGGGGCTGGAGAGATAGCCTAGCGGTTAAGAGCACCGACTGCTCTTGCAGAGGACCCGGGTTCGATCCCCAGCACCCACATGGCGGCTAAGAACCGTCTGTAATTCCAATTCCAGGAGAACCCCAGTTTCAGGGGAATCCGAGACCCTCTTCTGACCTCTGAGGCATTGCACAACACGGGTGCACAAACCTACACTCAGACAGTACATTCATACACATACAAAAATAAATAAAAATTAAAAAAAAACATTAACCTAAAAATAAAAGAAAACAGTACACTCATACACAAAAAATTTTAAAAATTAAAAATTTTGTCTTATGTGTGCATGTGTACACCTGAGTGTTGGATCCCCAGGAAATGGAGTTTCAGGCAGTTGTGGTTGTGAGGTGCCTGATGTGGGCACTGGCAATCTAATTATATTCTCTGCAAGAGTAACCACTGCTCTTAACTGCTGAGCCATCTCTCTAGCCCCTCCTTTTTTTATTTTTTTGGTCTTTTTGAGACAGGGTTTCCCTGTAGGCCCTGCTGGGTTAGAACACACTATGTAAACCAAGCTGACCTTGAACTCACAGAAATCCATTTGCCTCTGCCTCCCAAGTGCTGGGATTAAAGGCATGTGCCACCACACTGGGCTACTTTTATTTTTTGAGACAGAGCCTCACACATAGCCCAGGTTGGCCAGGAACTCAGATCATCCTGCCTCAGCTTCTCTGAGTGCTGTGATTATAGGTATGCACTGTGCTCAGGCTTATCCCCACTGTGTAGAAGACAAATTGAGGCTTTTAGTAGCTCAGCAATATGCCTAGCAGGCCTTGCCTAGTATTTGTGTGGCCAGTGCAAGAGGAGAGGCGGAGGCAGTCTTAAGGAGCGACATAAATGAACCGTCAAGTAAACCCCAGTCTATTTTGCTACATGACAAAAAGAATCTTGACAGTGACTAGAGGGTGACACCTCAATATCTGGCCTCAGCTCTGCACTGAAGGTGGTAGAAGGGGAAGGTGGGGCGCCATCTTAGCCCTCCAGCTCTTTTTTCTTGGCAAGTGCCTTGTACACACACACTTGCATGTCTCAACCTGCTCTTCTGCACTCTGTTCTGGGGGATCCCATGTCACAAAGGTCTGTCACCTGTCCAGCCCAATGATGACAAAGCCATAGCAGACACATTACACTTCAAAATGTCAGGGACCAAGAGAAAGTTTTAAAAGCTTCCAGAAGTGGGGGGATCCCACATGTGATGACCAATCTTGGTTCTCAACCTGACACCCCTGGGAAGAGGGAACCTAAACTGGATGTCTGAGTTAGATTTGCCTTGGGCATGTCTGTGTGGCATTTTCATAGTTTTTTTTTTTTTTTTTTTTTGGGTCTTTTCAAGACAGGGTCTCCCTGTAGCCCCAGCTGTCCTGGAACTCACTCTGTAGACCAGGCTGGCCTTGAACTCACCTTTGCCTCTGCCTCCTGAGTGCTAGGATTAAAGGCATGCGCCACCACGCCCGGCATGTGTGGCATTTTCTTGATTGCTAATTGGTTTAGGAGGGCACAGCCCACTGTGGGTGGTACCATCCCTAAGCTGGTGGGCCCTCGGGCTGTATAAGTAGCTGAACTTGAGCTTGGAAGCAAGCCAGTAAGCATCTCCATGGTCTCTGCTGCTCTTCCGGCCTTGAATTCCTGCCCTGACTTTCCTCAGTGATGGGCTGTCACTTGCAAGTATAAGATGAAATAAACTCCAAGTTGTTTTGGTCATAGTGTTTATAGCAGCAGCAAAACAAACTAGAACACCACACAAAGAACCAGAGAGCCGGCTAGCATTGTATTAAGACTAGAAGTTAGTTCATAAAATGTGGTTTCTACCTTGCCTTGTCTCGGACTGCTGATCCACTGACAGCCAGTACAGTCTTTACATGGCAATACTCAAATGTTCCAAGCTGGATGTGGTGGCGCACGCCTTTAATCCTACACTGGGGAGATGAAGGGAGGTGGATCTCTGTGAGTTCAAGGCCAACTAGGTATACAGAGTGAGTCCTAAAGTATATCCACATGACAAGGAACTCTGGCCTCCTACCAATAGGCTGCACAAACCCACTCCCATTGAGTGGCTTCTCCAGCCTGTCAGCCCTTCATATGATTTCTGGCTCCAGAGGATCCCCCAGGTCAGAAACAACCCAACTTAGCTGCTCCCAATTCTTGATTCACAAAAATTGTGAGATAAGAGTTCTTTTTTTTTTTTTTGTCTCTTCGAAACAGGGTCTCCCTGTAGCCCCAGCTTTCCTGGAACTTACTCTTGTAGACCAGGCTGGCCTTGAACTCACAAAGATCTGCTTGCCTCTGCCTCCCGAAGGTGAGTGCCACCACACCCTGCCCAAGAGTTAATTCTTAAAAAAAAGTTATTTTTTTTTTTTTTGGTCTTTTCGAGACAGGGTCTCCCTGTAGTCCCAGCTGTCCTGGAGCTCACTCTGTAGAGCAGGCTGGCCTTGAACTCACAGAGATCCCCCTGCTTCTGCCTCCCGAGTGCTAGAATTAAAGGTGTGCACCACCATGACCCGGGGGATTCATTTCTTATACACCAAAAGAATGCAGGGGCTGGAGAGATGGCTCAGGGGTTAAGAGCGCCAACTCCTGCAGAGGACCTGGGTTCAATCCCTGTGGAGAGGGGGCGTTGGCCAAAATGGCTCTTTGGACCCTGGCCAGGTCTTATCGCCTGATTGTCGCTTGACTGCCCAGCTCATTCCCCAGCCAATAAGAGAACGCCAAACCTGAACCCTCATTAGCGTGTCTGCTGACTTCCGTATATTGTGCATACCGCTTACAGACCAATGAGAGACTGCCACAGCGCTCGCACGCTAGCAGGAGGCGGGGTTGAGAGAGGGGATATGAGTAGGGGACACTGGAAGGAGAGGAGAGACGGCGCTCGCACGCTAGCAGGAGGCGGGGTTGAGAGAGGGGATATGAGTAGGGGACACTGGAAGGAGAGGAGAGAGTTGATGGATGAGTTGCCTGAATAAACTGCGTCTGGAAGAACAAGAGTTTGTCCTCTCCTTTTTCCTGCCGGCCCGGAATGGAGAGCGACAAGGAGAGCGACAAGTGGTGGCCCGGATGGGAACCTCCATCGGTGCGAGCACGGTTCAGAACCAGACGCAGGCAGGTGGGCTAAACTGGTCAACCTTAACTACTGCACTGCTGCTGCCCCGCTGCTGCTTTTCTGTCTTCATGTTTTCCACGCACGAAATGCCTGTTTGTGGCTAGAGAGATGGCTCAGCCCCAGCTTCAAGAGGCACCCGTGACTGCTCCTTGCCCGCAGAGCGACCCGGGTTTCATTCGCAAGCCACCACCCACATGGTGGGCTAAGAACAGTCTTTAAACTCCCCCCGCTTCCAGAGGTGTCGCGGATTCCGCCACCACCACACCACCCCCGCTGGAACTGGAGTTCTTGAATTAGAGTAAGCGGTTCGCAGCCATGTGTGGTGCTGGGACGAACCGGGTCTCTGCAAGAGCGTCTAGCATCTTAACCGCTGAGCCATCTCTCAGCCCAACAGATTTATATAATATTTATATATATATAGTATATATATATATATATATTATATATGTAACATNATATAATTATACATATTAATATTCACGTTAATATTTAATAATAGTTTATTCATAATGTATTTATAATAATTATTATTATATATATTAATATGTGCATACTATATTTTAATTAGATTATATTTATTTTCTTTAGACAACAAATATTAGGGCCTACACCGCAACCATATCGCTCACCGCCCATCCCCTACCCCGACCACGAGCTCTATTGCTATTCTTGCTCACTTACCGAGCTATGTGGCTCAGCATCATTTTCATCGCTGTTTGTTTTTCTTTTCTTCCAAAATATTTTTCCATGGAGCAAGAAGCCTAGTTTAACTGTTTGTTCTTTGAGCAGTAAGTTCACTGTTTCATGTCTAGTTTCTTTGATGCAGTCTTTTCTGTTGTTGTGTTTTGTTTTCCAAAATGCGCATTATCTGCAAATTGGCTTGGAGAGAGATGGTAAGAACACCTACATGCGGTAAGAGCCGCCAACTGCTCTGTAAAGAGGACCCGGGTTGGGCGTGTTCGATCCCCAAGCACCACCATGAGGGGGCTCGAGAACCGGTCCTGTAACTCCAGATCCAGGGAGAACTCCAGTTCCAGGGGAATCCGACACCCTGCTCTGACATCATGCGACCTGATTAACAGAAGTTAACACAGTTCCAGAAAAAATCAATACGACAAATGGTATATCCCTCATCTGTGGATGCTAGTGGCCAAAGAGGCAGCTCACCCATAGTTGATGTTAAGTATTTCTTGTGTAGGGCCCGCTGACATTTTGTTACAATAGCAGACAGCTTGAGGAATAAATACATTTTGAAACAACGAACGAGCAAAGAAAAGAGACCTGCATCAAAGAACTGACTGAGAACTCGGTGATGAAGACTTCTGCTCAAAACAAATGTCACAACTTCCCCATGGAAAATACTGAGGAAAGGAGCTGTAGAGTAATGGGAAAGCATGTTTGGGCAGAATGCATGAGCGTCTGGCGGGCTAAAGTGGACGGGGAAATGAACGGAGAGAGCCTGGGAACAGCGGTCTAGATTTGTTAAAAAATAAATAAAATACAGATGTTTATTGAAAAAAAAAGAATATTTTTTAAAAACCGCTCTCTAGCTGGGCGTTATGATGGTGCACGCCTGAAATCCCAGCACTTGGGCAGGCAAGGCAGCAGATCTGTGGAGTGTCTCTCCATGTATAAGGCCAGGCCATGGGTCTCTTACAGAGTTGTGGCTACAGGGGACCCTGTCTAGAAAAGAACCAAAAAAAAATCCCTGCTCATATTAGCCAGGATTGTTCATTGCCAGGCTCATTTTGCATCTTTCTCTAAAGTGAGATGACGCGCCAAACCATTGTAAGATCATTTAAAGTAAACTGCTGTATATGTGCTTCCGCCCACATTACCTTGAGTTCTTACATAGTACTCTCATTCATGAAAGTGAGTAATCGACTAGTTTCTCACATAACCTCCTCTATGTGGCTATGTCCGCAGTCACGAGGAAGCCTATCAAAGTATCTTTAACTTTTTTTTTTTTCTTTTATGTGTGTATCAATGTTACTTTGCATCGCAAAGTTTGTGCACCCGTGTCCATGTCCTGCAATGCCGCGAGGTCAGAAGACATGGAATGGTCTCAGATCTCTCCCCGAACTGTGAGTTCTTTCCTTGGAATCTGGTAGTTTCAGACGTTCTCGGCCCCATTAGTGGGTACTTTGCGTTGGGGAATCGAAACCCGGGTCCTCTGTTGGACAAGAAGCGGTGTGGCGGTCCGTGCTCTTAACCGCGCCTACTATAGATGGTGAGTAGTGCCATCTCTCCAGGCCTCACTTCAACTTCTTTTTATCTTTTTTCTTTAAAAAAATCTTATTGTGCCATCCATCATGCTTGGGTTTTATGCAGTGCAGTGAATCAAATCCAGGGCTAAGTCTTCAGCTTTTCTGTTGTCTCTTGAGAAAAGATCCCTTTACTCTTGTTGTTTAGCCACAAGCTAGCCTCAAAGTTCACTAGTAGACATAAGATAGGCCTAAAAGTCCCAGGCATTACAGTTGTCATCTAAAAAAATAAAAAAAATAAAGGCCAGACAATATAAACACCACACAAACCCCATAATTAGCTGCAAAAACAACCTCTGAGTGGATAAAAGAGACATGTTAACACTAGGCTGGCATCTCTTCGTGATTAAGTTATACCAGACTATCAAAAACTATTACTGACAAGGGGCGCTTTATTACTCCAGTCATTTAAAAACAGAATCCTCTTTGAGCTTACTGGCACGTAAAAAACAGACCTATAGTGCACCAAAAAGAAACCAAAACCGAAAGATCTCCAAATTTGAGCTCATTCAATTTCAGCAACCTCATATCTGACAAAAGGGGCCAAGAAGCCACAAAATTGGCAGAAAAGACAGCTTATCTCAGCAAGTGGTAGTTGGCCACAATACTGGAATCAACCACTTTGTAAAGATATGAAAATTAAACCTCCTCTTACCTGCTCGCCCCGGTACAAAATTCAACTCCAGAGGGATTAAAAAAGACCTCAACGTGGAAACCCCAAACTCTGAAGGTGATAGAAAAGTTGGGGCAGCAGACATACAAGACATAGGCGTAGTAAAAAAACTTCCTAAATTGGACAGCAACTGCGCTGCCCACCAAGAATTCCAAGTTCGAAGCAAATTACGACACACCAAACGGGAACCCATCATTCTCAGAACTCAAAAGCTATTGTACATCAAATAAGGTAAAACCAATCAGACGGAGTGAAAGGAAGAAATCCCACAGGATACTGCCAGTGGGGAGGAAACCTTCACTGCATGATACATCTGACGAAAGGCATTTAATTTATTTCTTTTGCGTGTCATGCAATGTTACTGTCTGCATGCTATGGTTTGTTGCACACGTGGGTCTGTGGGTGCTAATGCCTTAGCTGGTAGACGTTCAGAAGGAAGTGTCAGATTTTCCTTCCGGAACTGTTATAACCAGATATAAGCACACTGTGCATTGTCAGCGCTCATGTGAGTAAGATTAGGTTCACCGTGATTCCTGGGACCTGCGCTTCTCCTCGTCTCTTGCATCTCTGTCTTTCTTGTAACTCTACGGCCCAGGGGCAGGGAAAAGAGGAAAATGAGACGGGAGAGAACAAACTCTTGTTCTTCCAGACGCCTTAGGTTTGACCTACTTCAGCAAACTCAAATACATAACTACTCTCCTCTCCCTTCCGAAGAATGTCCCCTACTACGTCCATAATCCCCTCTTTCTCATACCTCCGCCTTCCTAAAGAGACAGCTATAGGGCGTCGAACATATAGTAGTAAGAACAATATAAATACACGGCGAAGCAAGACGCTGTGGAGCAGTTGATTCTATCTTGCTGCTCAAGCGGTACTGCAACAATTATAACGGAAAAGTCAGCGGACAGGTGATGTAATGCAGGGTTCTAGGTTATTTTTGGTGCGTTCTCTTATTTTGGATCTGGGGAATGACTCTGCAAGTGGCTAAGATTCAGGCAAACAAATCATAGGCGAGTAAGACCTTGGCCAGGTGTCCAAAAGCCCTCACATATTCTTAGGCACATCGCTCTTATTCACGGCTGTAATAAAAACAACCACTTCCGTAATCAAAATCAAGTTTTCGTTTCTGCTCTCCATCATCTCACCCCTTCTTTTATAATATTGGCAGAAAGAATGTCCTTTGTCTTAGGGTTGACCCATGCAGAGGATTCCTTACTCCGTCATGGGGTTTAACAAAACAGCATAGGTTTTGGTTCCCTGTCTTTAGGTTTGCGCTAATCACATGCGTGCGGGTCTCTTGACCCCGTCTTTGAACTACATTCATCTAGCGATTGCCTATAAGACCAAACTTGAGCGTGAACTGCCCTAGTCAAATTAGTGGCAAGAGCTCTCTGCTACGTAAGAAACGTACTTTTCTCTGTCGTAGATTGTTCACGCGTGTCGTTTACGATTGGGAACAGCAAGCGCATCAGACACCACGACACAATGACCCACGCAGGATTATACTGCAACACAAACCCGCTGTTCCAGCCCATTGCTGTGGTGAGACACCGCCTTCGACTCCAGGAGATAAAACCCTCAAATGTGGACAAGTCTACTCTGTAGAGTGGATGTGCACGATGGATGAGCTGGAGTTCTTCCAATAGAGAGTTCAGTTCACCGGACCAGTTTCCTGTTAATGAATAATGTGAGAGAGACTGCTGGATAGATTAGCTTGACGCTGGCTATAGGTTCTCAGACTGAAAGGTACAGAGGTAATATAGAGCCCAGAATGTCTCTCATTCACACCCCAACTGTTGCTATCTGTATAAGCAGTGAAGCTGATCCTGCACCAAATCAAACCTTTAATTGAGTGACATAATGCCTGTTTTGAAATGATTATTAAATATTCTGTTGATTGGTCATATAGTCCTCAGCAACACCAGCCGACAAATGTTAAGTGCAGCCGCTGTCTGAAAGTTGACGTCAGGAAAACTGCCCAGCTGTAGCCGCGGTAGCTGATGCTGCGATTGCCACGAAATACCACCGCTAGAGGAAAGGTGAGACAAAGACTGTTCTGCTATGTATACATAAAGCATAGAAACAAAATGCCTGTTTACCACAGGTGGACATTTATTTCTTTCATAGCTTCCATTATATACAAGGAACACAAAGGGGGGCCATACGCATACAGGCACTGGGTTTGAAAGTGCCAAGCTCCCTGAGCCATGTGGCATTGGACGGCTGGTCCCCGGAGGGGGTGCATCAAACCAGCCTCCTGTCTGGTTATGCATACGTACACAATCACTGTCCTGGGATATGTTAGTAATCATATTGGAAGCACAGTAATCCGTCTATAGGGGCAGGTGTATGGTCCTTTCTATTGTTACTGGCTGCTAATGAAAGATGTGTTAAACATCAATTTGGTAAAAAAAAAGAGAAGATCCTCCATGGTTATCATTGGTTGTAAAAGAGCTGGGGAATACTGAGGCTGATATGGAGTGGGACTGGGATAGGTTTATTGCACTGTCATCAGCCCCCAACGAAAGCTCTCCGTTCATCGCCATGGCATCGCACACTATCATCACGGAGTGATATCCACATCTTCCACATCGAATCCACTCGGATGAGCACTTTCACGGTGGATCCAAAGAGGTTGTTGATGATCCTTCGAGGAAAAACACAGACAGTCTCCTCTCACCATTTGTGTGTAGGTATGTTACTGCCCTTTTGAAGTGTCTGTCTGCTCTGACCGGCGCTCCGTGCTTATTATCTAAATTTAAAAAATAATTAATAGTTAAAGAGAGAGCAATAGCAAGTCTCTTTGGATGAGAGCCAGAGGTATTCCCCCCTTTTGTTTTTGAAGGCACTCCTTTAGTGTACGATGAGCACCTCAATAATGCCTTGTTCCTTGTGGATTGTACGGCAAACCGTGAGTGAGGCGAATGCCCATCATCAAACAGAAGGAGTAAAGGAGCCTGAAGTGTAAACCGGGCCATTGTCAGTCTTTAACTCTTTAGGCTGTCCCCAGGCTGCCAGCCTGGAAACAATGTTCGCGACATGACGGGCCTTTTCTCAAGTCAATGTAGGGAGGCAAAAAATAATTCCTTGATGGCGTATCAACAGAGACATGCACATATTTTAATGTGCCAAATTCAGGGATGTGAGTGACATCCATTCTGCCATACATGTAACGGGAGGAACCCCTGGGGATTTAATCACAATAAGGAGTGACTGTGCTAGCAGAAATGTATATCACTAACAGAGTAACCAAGGGCTCAGAAGTTGGGGCACAGATTTGATTGTACTAATTTAGTTTGGCAGGTCAACAGAATATCTGGCGCTCGTTAGTGCATCGCGGTCGAGAGATGTGAAAATCAGGAGGGCAAAGCGTCGTATATGTTTAGATATTAACATTGAAAGTCGGGGAGTGAAAGGCTGCATGCTAAGTTCTCTGAGTGGTGATGGAGAAGATTAAACAGAGTAATCTAGAGAAGCTACCTGGAACGTGTCGGAGTTATCAAATAGTTAACTTGAAATCACTGCCTTCAGCTTAGCGGAGTTAGATGAACGAAAATTAGAAAAAACTGGGCATCTTGGTGGTGGGCAGTGACACTAAGGACAAACTAATGATATGGACTGAAAAAAAAGAGAAGCCAATGGACGCTCATGGTCTCTCTGGAGATACTGAGTGCGATGTTGTAAAGTATACGCAGGAAGAGACCCGGCGAGACGGGTTGACGCTAGTGAGATGGATCTTTTTCCTGACTACCTCAAGCATGTTTGACTACAGAGGATGTGAATTAACATACATATTAAAGCTGCCATGAAATAAGGTTGAAGGAGGCGAGTATAAAGGTTACTCTCTGAAAAAACAGCTTTGTATAGTTAAGAGAATAGAATTTGGGAGTTCTCAAATGAAAGCTTTTTGAGGGGAGGCGAATGAGAGAAATAGGTTACGTGCTTGATGAGTAGGTGCTACCGCATATCCATAGCAGTTGAATAAAAGATCCTATTTAGGACCTGTCTCTAAGAAGTAACCATTCTCGTGACAATATCTGTAAGCACGGCAGCCTGTGTTTAATAGCAGTGGCAAGAATGTCAGTGAAGTATAGATATATCTTCTACTTTGCTCATTGATTTTCTTTTTATAATTGTCAATTATATTATAGGCGGTCATTTTCCATGGTGACAAAGGTGGGAAAAGGAGCGAATGTGCATACCTAGTCCCTGCCCTAGATTAGCAAGCTGCTCCCTCGATCCAGATTCTGTGCTCAATATGTTGTCTTTTGGATTCGCTTTTTTTCCAAAGTGTGAAGTCTTTAAGAGTAGCAGGCCAACGAGAAACCCATAACCTCAGGGTTTCCATCTGTCTATTCCATGTACAATGGCGCGACAAAATTCAGCTTCAGTAAGAGCCCTACTAGGTGGAAAAACCCAAACCTTGCCCTTCCGCTGGGCCATTTGTGAGGCAATTACTGGAGGAACACCGGCCCTGTCGCTCCAGACAAATGTCTTATTCTCAAACCCCTTACCTGGCCAGGCGCATTGTCCTCATCACTATTCATATATTGTTTATGTAAATGAATGTGAGGGCTTGTAAATATTCTGAACTTCATTGAGTAAGCTTGTAAACCCGCTTATCTGTTCAAGAAGAATCACGGACTCCCACAGAGAAATCGGTAACCTCCTAACTATTATCGGTGTAAACAGATTATTGTGACTGTCCTTCCATCTGGGTTCTTTCCCTAAGATAACTCTGGTCTTGGCACTGAGTCCTAGTGGCTGCCTTGTTGGGCAACTGATATATATCCCAGACCTTGTAATGTTTGAGCAGACTGTTGTAATGGCCATCCTCTAGGCCAGTCCCTTGAAATTATTATGGATCTATCTGCACCAATGTGTCCAAGAGACCTGTTATAAACTTTCCTTCCACAGTCAAAGAAACGACTGGCCTCTGATCCAAACTTAAGGCAAGATATATGCCTAGGTCTCCAGAAGAACCGAACGCCTTATTCTCCCTATCTTTGTTTTTACACAGGAATTGAGAGTGCAGTGTAACGCTGTCTCGCAGAAGATCGGCTGTGCACGAGCTAGATTGCTGTGCCAATCTTCTATTCTCCCAGTAAAGACGAGAATGGCCCCGTATTTACTTTCTTATGGTGCTAGGGTGGGCTGGGCACACATGATAACATACTTACACTACCACCTTTGTTAGTCAGAAATCGGACAGACATCAGGTAATGATAAAATTCAGGCGCTTTTGACATGCTGCAGTACTCTGCCTGTGACCCTAAATGATTGTCTCTATTAGGTAAGGGGCCATGGAAATTTGTTTCCACCACTTGTACTCTTTGTCTTGGGGTTAATATGAGTTTGGTGGTGGAACTGAGGTCGAGTCCTGTGCTCCCTTTGGTAGTTCTCTTGGCCATGTCCAGTGCGTGGGTGGTCTGAGGCTGGGCTACAATCCCTCCTCCATAGCCCAATATATTTGAGGGCCCTGAAGCTGCCGGGCCCTCCTCCAATTTTTTTGCAAAGCCTATGGGGCATTCGACTCAAGCCCACAGTAGGAATGCGTACCATTAAAAGACGTAGGTGGTAATCCAGTGGGACCTCCTGCTTTGATATCTTTGATTGATCCTTGCATTCATTTTGTACCCCAATTGAAATATTTGTAGTTATTTTTTTTCCCTCACCCTAAACCTAACCTTATTTTTTTGGGGTCGAGCGGGCCTTTCACCATCTCATTAGGTAGCCCACATAAATATTTTTGGCATGGGTGTGGGCCTTCTGATTGCGTGCAGCACCATCCACATCACTCACTCCTTTAGAGGGGACGAACATCTACTTTTATAACTGTGTAATACATGTTGTACCTCTCGGCACTGGCCTACGATTTGTGTGCACAATCATGGAAGGCACTGTATGAACCCTTGGCAATGCTAGCCCTAAATGCTTCCCATCTGCCCCTTGTTATTGTTATTTTTGATAATTATTATGACTTTTTGAGCAGCCATACTAGCGCCAGAATTGGTAAGTACGTGCGCCAGGAAAGACCACGCCTAAATTTCCTCGTAACAGACCCTTCAGTCCTAGCACTTCAAAACCTTTAGTGTTCTTAATGTAAGTATGGGTATTTGTCCTGCGCATCTATGTACGACTCCTTGTCCACCATTGTTCAAATTACCCAAGTTTGCTTAATTATACAAAGAAAGCGGAAAATAAAATCCTAAGGCTCTAGGATGTCAGGAGGTCACTCAAATATCTACTTTTACCTGCTGGCCTAATTCCACCAGTGTAGTATGCCACCTCAAAATTCAGAAAATTGGCTTCCGATTTTGTAAGAGAAGGCCTTGTATCAGATATAGTGTTGGTACATAAAAAGTTCAAGTGACCAGAGGTTGAACATTGCCCTCTCTGGTTTTTGGCAGATTTTTTCCAGATAGTGCATGCCTCTTTTGCGAGTTCCATTTCATTAATCATTACACTTCTTGAGATTGTATATACCAGCTTAGGAGAGGCAAGATATTAATTTTGTTAAGTAATTAGTGAAGTTAGAGCTGTATACTCCTATGCGTTCTCCCTAACCCTCCTATAAAAAACATTTGAGTCCAATCCCAGGCGAGATGCTGTGTTTGTTGGAACTCCGTGAACCTTTGGCTTCTTTTGCGCTGCTTGGCTTGCTGATCATAGGCCAAACTCTTTAGACACATAGCTTTCCATCTAAAGGTATTTGCCCTGGTGACAAACCAGAGCTCGGGCTATAATCTGTGGGCGGCAATCCGATCTAGAGTGGTCTCATGCCAGATACCTGTTGGGAGAATTTTCTCGGGATCTACCTGTGAATATCCGGGTAACGGCAGTCATTCCATGATGAGCGCACACTTTTCCGCCGTATATTTTTTAATTGATTTTAAAAATCGAATTGGTTTCGATTTAGATATACGGTTAATTGTCCTGTTGGTTTGGTGAAAGGACTTGTGGATAAACAATGTAAAGAAAACAATTTAGGGCCTGGTCTTTGATTTTGATCCTGAAACCGCGACGCCTTTACCTTCCTCCAGCACTCCAGATGAAAACGGATCTGCTTTTGTAGTGGCCAGGTTACCGCCCAAAAGGCGGAGGGGTCCTCGGCCCTGCTCGAACGGTATAGTAGCGGAATGGCGGTACACTCCCGGAGGCTCCGGCTGCTATGCTAATAAGTGCACTATGCTCCCAAGCAATTGAACGCATTTTGCTACCAAATACTCTCCATAACTCATCAGCTGATATATCCTGCTCTTCGTCCTCAGCCCCTTTGGGTGGCGCCTGTTCCTCTTTTAGCTGCTGTAGAAGTTCTTTCCCTCCCTCCTTTTTTTTTTGTACCTTTCTGAGCCATTGCCCACCAAGCTACCTTCATCGCCAAAGCAATTCCTAGTTAATTCCAAATCGGAGAGACTTCCATAATAAAATTTGGGTGTTCGTGTCCTATGCCAATTCTTTTCCACTTTCAGCATTCCTTTAATGTATTCACACATTTGGCCATACATCTGAATTTGAATATCTCCTCGCCATGGTGTCCATCATCACTTCTCGAGAACTCGGCTATATAGAAGTCCCCATGCCTTACCCTTGGATATGCTTGTCTTACCGGCCCTCACTAGCGTTCCACGTAGTTGTGGAGAGCGGGCGTTGGCCAAAATGGCGCTTTGGACCCTGGCCAGGTCTTATCGCCTGATTGTTGCCTGACTGCCCAGCTCATTCCCCAGCCAACAAGAGAACGCCAAACCTGAACCCTCCTTAGCATGTCCGCTGACTTCCGTATATTGTGCATACCACTTACAGACCAATGAGAGACTGCCACGGCGCTCGCACCCTAGCAGGAGGCAGAGTTGAGGGAAGAGATTATTTAGTAGGGGACACTGGAAGGGGGACGAGAGAGTTGATGTATGAGTTGCCTGAATAAACTGCATCTGGAAGAACAAGAGTGTGTCCTCTCCTTTTTCCTGCCGGCCGGGAACAGAGAGCGACAAGGAGAGCGACAAGTGGTGGCCCGGATGGGGAACCTCCGTCGGTGTGAACACGGTTCAGAACCAGACGCAGGCAGGTGGGCTAGCCGGCAAGTTCCCAGGTAAGGTGGGATTATAAGGTTCTCGGAAGTAGAGACCATGGGGAATTCAAATTCAATGTGGCCAATGTGCGATACCTTAAAGGAACTGCTGAAAGTGAAAGGAATTGGCATAAAGACCCAAATTTTAGATGAGTTCTTAAGAGCAGTAGATGAGATCGTGCCCTGGTTTCTTGTGACCGGAAACCTCACACCACATTGCTGGGGAAAGATGAGAGGGGACCTAATGTTTGGTGAGGAACAAGGAATTCTGCAGAGAGGTGTAGTTCCGATTTGGAAATTAATAGGAAATTGCTTGGGTGATGAAGGGAGCTGCGCAGCAGAAATAAAAAAAAGGGGAAGAACTTCTACAGCAGCTAAAAGAGGAACAGGCGCCACCCAAAGGGGTTGAGGACAAAGAGCAGGATATGTCGGCTGATGAGTTGGAGAGTTTGGTAGAAAGCATGGAGCAAGTGAAGGTTAGCATACAGCCAGCAGCCCCGGGACCTCCACTACTGCTGACGGCCCCGGGACCCCCTCTGCCTTTTGTGGTGCCTGGCACTTCGTTTCATCCGGAGTGCTGGAGGGAGGTAGCTCTTTGTTGCTAAAGCTCTGAAACCAGTCAGAAAGAAATTTATAGTTATAACAGTGTTTCAGACCTTTAATGCTCCTTTCACCTGATTTCTGACAGTCAATATGTTGTTAATATCCTAAAAAGGCTCGAGGTAGTAGGAAAGATCAATCTCAGGTCAACCGTCAGGTCTCTTTTGCTTACTTTACACATGCTCATTCTCCAGAGAGACCACCCATTCTTTGTTCAGCATATTCGGGCTCACACTGGACTGCCCGGCCCGCTAGCTGAAGGCAATGATTCAGTTGATAAGGCATCCAGAGCTCTGATGTATTTTCTCTCCTCCCCTCAGGAACTTGCACGCACCTTTCACTCCCGCTTTCATGTTAATTCTAAAATGCTTGCCTCCCGATTTCACATCTCTCGAGCCGATGCTCGCGATATTGTAAAAAATTGTCATCAATGTGCCCCACTTCTGCCGCAACAGTCCCTTGGGATTAATCCCAGGGGTCTCCTTCCATTACATGTATGGCAGATGGATGTCACTCACATCCCTGAATTTGGCACATTAAAATATGTGCATGTCTCTGTTGATACCGCCTCAGGAATTATTTTTGCCTCCCTACACTCTGGAGAAAAGGCCCGTCATGTCCGCGAACATTGTTTCCAGGCGTGGGCAGCCTGGGGACAGCCTAAAGAGTTAAAGACTGACAATGGCCCGGCTTACACTTCAGGCTCCTTTACCTCCTTCTGTTTGATGATGGGCATTCGCCTCACTCACGGTTTGCCGTACAATCCACAAGGACAAGGCATTATTGAGCATGCTCATCGTACACTAAAGGAGTGCCTTCAAAAACAAAAGGGGGGAATAGCCTCTGGCTCTCCTCCAAAGGAAAGACTTGCGATTGCTCTTTTTACTATTAATTTTTTAAATTTAGATAAGCACGGGCGGTCAGCTGCGGACAGGCACACACAAACAGACAACACTTCAAAAGGGCTTGTAATGTGGAAAGACATACTTACAGGAAAATGGTATGGCCCGGACCCGGTCCTAACATGGGCGAGAGGAGTTGTCTGTGTTTTTCCTCAGGATCATCAACAACCTCTTTGGATCCCGGAAAGGCTCACCCGAGTGGTTCAAGATGTGGAAGTGTGGGATACTCGTGATGTTGGTGCCATGGCCCATGGTGATGACAGAAGAGCTTAGTTGGGGGCTGATGACAGTGTTCCCTAAACCTATCCCAGTCACCCATTCAGCACAAGTATTCCCCCGCCTTTTTTACAACCAATGATAACATGGAGGTCTCTTCTCTTTTTTTACCATTAGATGACACATTAGCAGCAGTACAATAGACCATACACCTGCCCCTAAACGGATTACTGTGCTTCCAACTGATTACTAACATATCCCAGGACAGTGATTGTGTACAGGAGGCTGGTTTGGTGCACCCCCTCCGGGGACCAGCCGGTCCAGTGCCACATGGCTCAGGGGAGCTTGGCACTGTCAAACCCATGCCTGTACGCGTATGGCCCCCCTTTGTGTTCCTTGTATATAATGGAAGCTATGAAAGAAATAATGTCACCTGTGGTAACAGGATTTGTTTCTATGCTTTATGCTGGAATGCTGCCACCTTTCCTCTAGTGGTGGTATTTCATGGCAATCGCAGCATCAGCTGCCGCAGCTACAGCTGCGGCAGTTTTCCTGACGTCAACTGTTCAGACAGTGGCTGCACTTAACAATTTGTCGGCTGGTGTTGCTGAAGCATTGACCAATCAACAGAATATTAATAATCATTTCAAAACAGGCATTATGTCACTCAATTAAAGGGTTGATTTGGTGCAGGATCAGCCCGACGTGCTTATACAGATAGCACAGTTGGGGTGTGTATGGAGACATTCTGGGCTCTGTATTTACCTCTGTACCTTTTCAGAATCTGAGCCATGCAGCTAATCTATCACGCAGTCTTTCATATCATTTAACAGGAAACTGGTCCGGTGAACTCGACTCTCTATTGGAAGAACTCCGCTCATCCATCGTGCACATCAACTCTACACGAGTAGACTTGTCCACGTCTGAGGGTTTTATCTCCTGGATGTTGAAGGCGGTGTCTCACCTACAGCAGTGGGCTGGAATAGCGGGTTTGGGTTGCAGTATAATCCTGCGCGGGTCATTGTGTCTGTGGTGTCTGATGTGCATGCGGAACAATCAGCACAGAGAAAGAGCATTCTTCGTGCAGGCTCTTGCCGCTATTGAACTGGGCAGTTCACCTCAAGTTTGGCTTGGCATGCTAGAGAAGTAGTCAAAGATGGGAAAGACCCGCTGCATGTATTACCAACCTAAGACAGGGAACAAACCTATGCTGTTTGTTTAACCCCATGACAGGTAAGGAATACCTCTGCAGGGGCAACCTAAGACAGGCATTCTCTCTGCCATATTATAAAAGAAAGGGGGAGATGTGGAGAGCAGGCATTGGCCAAAATGGCGCTTTGGACCCTGGCCAGGTCTTACCACCTGATTGTCGCCTGACTGCCCAGTTCATTCCCCAGCCAATAAGAGAACGCCAAACCTGAACCCTCATTAGCATGTCCGCTGACTTCCGTATATTGTACATACCACTTAGAGACCAATGAGAGACTGCCATGGTGCTCACACCCTTGCAGGAGGAGGGGGTTGAGAGAGGGGATATGAGTAAGGGACACTGGAAGGAGAAAAGAGAGTTGATGTATGAGTTGCCTGAATAAACTGCGTCTGGAAGAACAAGAGTGTGTCCTCTCCTTTTTCCTGCCAGCCGGGAACAGAGAGCAACAAGGAGAGTGACACAACATGAAACCCCAAACTCTGGAGGCAATAGAAGAAAAAGTTGGCAGCAGACTACAAGACATAGGCATAGGAAAAGACTTCCTAAATCAGATAGTAGCTGCACAAGAATTAAGGTTGACAATTGACAAATGGGACCTCATTAAACTCAAAAGCTTCTGTACATGGAAAGAGACAATAAAGGAAGTGAAGAGAATACCCACAGAGTGGGAGGAAACCTTCACTGTGGATACATCTGACAAAGCATTGATTTCCAGAGTATATAAACTACTCAAAAAACAAAGAAGAAAGAAAACAACTGAATCACTCCAAAGGTGGAGCAAAGAGTTGAACAGAGACTTTACAAGTGAGGAATTAAAGATGACTGAGAAACATCTTAAAAAGTGTTCAGTGTTGCTAATAATTAAGGAAATGCAAATGAAAACCACTTTAAGGTATTATCTCAGTCCAATAAGACTGGCTAGGATCAAGAAAACAAATGATACCAAGTGCTGGAGAGGTTGTGGGGAAAGGGTAACACTCATCCATTGCTGGTGGGAATGTAAACTTGTACAGCCACTACAGAAAGCAGACTGGAGAGCCCTTGGAAGACTCAAAGTGAGCTTACCATCTGACCCAGTCATACCACTCCTGGGTATATACCCACAAGACTTTTCTTACCACAGAGATACATGCACAGCTATGTTTATTGTAGCTCTGTTCACAATAGCAAAAAGCTGGAACCAACCCAAATGCCCCTGAACTGACAAGTGGATAGATAAAATGTAGTACATCTACACAATTGAGTTCTATGCCGCAGTAAAAAAAGACATCATGAACTTTGCAGGTAAATGGATGGAACTAGAAGATATTATGTTAAGTGAAGTAACACAGTCCCAGAAAAACAAACGTCAAATGGTATCCCTCATTTGTGGATGCTAGTGCCAATGACCTAGTTGTAAATATTACTTGTTGGGAGTGATGCATATTGGAAAGAACAACAACAGAATAGAAAAGACTGCATCAAACTGAGCAATGTCAATGTGATCTGCAAACAACTGTGCTCTTATATTGTGAATCCCTTAAATATAATAATAAAAAAATAAAATAAAATAAAAAATCAAAGAACTGACTGAAATGGTGAATCTGGTGGGGTGGGGGTTGGGAGAGGAACATGGTCTATATTTGATTTGTAACGTAATCTTGTAATATATATATGAAACAATAAACTTAACAAAAAGACTGTAAGCTGATCTGGGGGTCATGCTGGTGATTTCACAAGTGAGACGCATGCCCAGGGCTAGGTGCTGTGCTCAGGATAGAAGGCTTCCTCCAGTGTCAATAGCCATTGCTAATTGGCTGTCTGATGCCATGAAAATGGGAAGATTTCCCTGGGCTTGTTTTCCTGTTTGTAAAGTGAAGGAGTTTGGAGTGCCTGGTGTGGGGGCTGGAGAGATGGTGCAGTAACTGCTGCACTTGCAACCCAATGAGTTTGGTTCCAGCAGCCATGTCTGCCAACTTATAGCTGCCTGTAACTTCAGATGTAGGGGATCTGAAGCCCCCTGCTGGCCTCTGAGGATACCTGCATGCATGTTGCACACACACACACACACACACACACACACACACACTCACTCACACACACAGAGCAAAAGAGAGGAGAGAGAAATAGTATCTTAAGATACTATCTTAAGAAAAGTGTCTGATGTGCTTATTTCTTCTTGCCTCATTAAAAAAAGATAATTCTGTGGCTTAAAGCATTGTAAGTTTATTGCCTTATATTTCTGGGCATCTGTTGCCATTTAAATGAGAATGTCCCCCATAGGCTCTGAGTATATTTGGATATTTTGTCCACAGTAGGTTGCACTGTTTCGGGAGATCTTAGGAGATGGGCCCTTGCTGGAGGAAGCATGTCACTAGGGGCAGGCTTTGAGAGTTCTTAACCCTTGGCAGATTTCCAGTGGGCACTCTGCTTCCTGTGCTGCTTGAAGATGTGACCACTTGGCTTTCTGCCCTAGCCAGCTCTATTGCCATGTCTCCCTGCCATTATGGACTCTGACCCCTCTGCAACTGTACGCCCAATAAACTTTTCCTTCTGAATAAGTTGCCTTAGTTGTGATGTTTACCACAGCAACAGAAAAGTGACTAATTCAGCACCTAAGTCTGAGATGGATCCTGTGAGTCTAAAAGAATGTGTTGGCAGAGGTGTTTCTCTAAAGTACAAGAGAAAAATCTACTTCTAGACTTTCCCACCTTCTGGAGGTAGTTGGTGTAGCTTGAATCTATTCGCAGGATGCCTTACAAAACCTGAGAGCCTAGCCTTCACCCTGACTACAGCAACATGCCTAGATAGTTGATCCTGGGCTCTGGACCACCACCCTGTGCCCATGTATTAAGGTCCATTTTTGTAACTAGAGGGTGTGACAGTGTGGTAATGGTTTTCACAATATGAGTGTACTTTAGACAAATGACTTTTACTTAACCTTACATCCAAAAGGTTAATTTTCTCTTTAATCCTTGCAAAGTCTTGGGCCCCTCTGTGACCTGGGCATATGCCCCTAATCCTTGGGTCCCTCTGTGACCTGGGCATATGCCCTTAATCCTTGGGCCCCTCTGTGACCTGGGCATATGCCCCTAATCCCTCATGACCCATCTGGCCTCCACCTATAACGATGTATTAATGTATGTGGTTTACAGATCCAGGCTTTAAACCACGTGGTCTCATTGGAAGCAATGAGAGATAATTGATCCTATTTGTGTTCCAAACAATTCATGAGATGACATCGTTTGTAGTTGTGTGTGTCAATAGGTGTCACAGGGTCATAATCCTCTGACAGGACAGTTCTCTTCCTTCCTGTTTCCTACTGATCCACAGTTTCAATAAAAGAAATAGCAAGGTCTCTGGGTAATCTGAAGGAAGAGGCACTCAGAGCAGCTCTTACCTAAAATCGATGCTAAGAGAGTGTCAAGCTGTGTCTGCTCCAGCAGCAGCGTGATGTGGCATCGTGTAATAATCACCACAGTACAGGCCATGGAGGAGACCAGTAAGGTGTTGACTACAGCAACAACGCAACTCCCTGGAATGGCAAATCCCACTGAAGGACAGGACAGCAAGGATCCTGGGACACATGAACCCCAGCCTCTTCTGCTCTCAACTGCCATCGCTGTTCAAGCCGACCTTCCTGTCTGTGGCACTCAGCTCAGGTCAAGGAGCTCAACTACACAGGTCTGAGACTAGGGAACTCAGAGGAACTTAGATCCCCAAGGCCTCCTTCTATCAGGGTTTGGCTCCTGAAAGCTGTCTTCAGTGAACTTGAACTTGAAGACAGAATAAGAAGACACACTTTATTTATTCCAGTTGGTATCAGATTTTCTTTCTCATTAAATTGTACCTCTCCTAAAACCTCCAGTCAGAAGCAAGGTTGACAATGGGAGCTAAGGGAGTAAAATGGGTTAGGGACAAGATGAGGACAGTCCAGGCTAAAAAGAGGCTGTGGAAAGCGTGCCTTTCTTCTTCTCCTGGGAAATCTGTTATTTTTGTTGATTGACTTGTTGATTGGTTGATTGATTGATTGATTGATTCATTCATTCATTCATTCATTCATTTTGAGACATGGCCTCATGTACCTCAGGCTGTCTTCAAATTCCCCATGTGACTGAAGTTGGCTTTGAGCTCCGGACTCCCCCCTGGGATTACAGCTATGAGCTACCACACGTAGCTTGTCTTGGGAGTTTAAATCTGAACCAATGCCAGTCTTTCAGTATGATCATTTGAGTGCTGGGAGGTGGATGCTTGGACTTTCTTGAGTTGTGGTTGTTTCTGGTCAGATCCAAGGTGCAGCAGGGCGGAATCAAGTGGCCAGTTTTGTGAACTGCTTTATCCTCTCCTTTGTCAAGCACGGCCTCCTAAGTGCCTGGAATAAACCACCTTGTGGAGTGACCCCCACCCCCGTGTCAAGTGTAGATTGTCAGTTTCCACTCCTGTGGGGCCCACGATGCTATTCCAGTTTCTCGTAAGTCACGAAATTTGATGGTAGAAACTTCAGTGACTCTGCTGGGAGTGACGGGCTTGGAACAATATGGGTGGGAAAAAGCATAATGATATGATTCTGTCCCTTCTTTTCGCCTCCAACTCATTTTCAATAAGCAAAGCTGCACTCTGGACTCAGGAGGGAGAAACCAGCATGTCAGCTTCTACTTGAAAACGGCCCTGCAGAGAGTGAGCCCTTCAATTACTCAGAGGAGAATGGAAAGTGCTGGGCAGAGGCAGGCTGTAAGAACTTTAAAGAAAGTCACCGTGGAAAACTTGGTATTATTGCAAATAAAAGCTTATCAAACACCAGGAGGGAGACAGGAGCATGCCACCTGACTTACTTCTTTCCCATCAACAACACAGGAAAAAGAACCCAAGGGTTCATTTTTTTTTTTTTTGTCTGAAAGTTGGAGAAAGATTGGACAGCAGGTACCAGCTCCAGTTTTGTGCTGTTCACAGGCCTTTAGTGCGCGATTACGAAGAGATGCTATATGGGTGCGCTTTCTGTAGATAGGCGCTTTCATTTCAGGCCACCATTGATGGTTGATTTTTTTTAAAAAGTGGAGGTTAAAGAGTAGTTACTTTAAATGATGATTATGCAACCTGTGCACCACATAGGTTAGTTCATGTGACTGTCCTCTCAGACTCCCATGTCCAATTTGTGGGTGGTAAACTGAGGCACAGACACATTCGATAGTTGGTCATCATGCTAAGCTAGAAGCTGAAACGGGGTTTGAATTCCCATAATGTGGCTCAAGGTGTCCATATGTTTAACTGCAATCTAAACTAACTCTTCAAATTAAACAAAAAGAACTGTGGTGTAAGCGCATATCCAACCTCTTTTTATTCGGTGCTGCTTACCTTAGGCAGTCAATAGCATCTGTTTATAAAATGTGAGCTGTGGATGTTTGGCAATGACAGTGAAGGAGAGCAAAGAGCGAGAAAATCTTAAGCAACATCATGTCTCAATGCTCACTTTACAGAAAGTGAGACTGGCACTCAGAGATTGGGAGACACAGCCGGCTTCACACAGCAGGTTGGTGGAGCAGAGCTGAACCTCAGACCCACACTTTTCACGCTCCATCACAGTTCAGGTAAGAGGTCAAGGAATATCTTAGGCCTAGAACATTTTAGGAAGATTTGGGGGGCAAGGCGGACACCCACCCAGTCTGCCCATTTCCACTCACCCCTGCTCTTCTTCCCCGAACCTGGGGACTCCAGGATTTCATGTCTGGATGAAGAGCTCACCTTCCCCCAGCCTGAGGCCTTCCGTGCTGGCCCCCGATCCCTGTGTGCAGGATCCAGTGGACCCTACAGGCCGGTCCCCACCGTCCCAGACCCTCCATCACCTGCTCTTTGGGCTCCTAATGGGTGTCCCCATGTCATTGCCACGTGTCAGGCTGAGTGTGAAATGTTTCTGGTGCATACATTTGAACAGCTGTTTTGGGGGCATTGTGGAAGCTTTAGAATGTGAGTTCTAGCTGGCGGAAGTAGGGGCCCACCACCCCAGAACTGGTGACTTTTCCTACTTCCTGCCAGTAGCAATGCCAGCTTCCAGCACCAAGGATCAAGCAGCTCCTGCTGGAGCCTCCTAACCATGACAAAGAAGCCCCTGGGAAACTGAGACAAAATACCCCCCCCACACACACACCAATCGCTTCTGCCAGGTATTTCTGCTACTGTTGAAACCCTTTCCGTAACGTGCATTATTTTAGGAGAAACCCCGAATCTTTAAAAAAATATTTTACTTATTTTTATTTTATGTGTATGCATGTATTGCCTGCATGCCTGTGTGCTGTGTAGTGCGATGCCCTTGGAGGTCAGAAGAGGGCGTTGGATCCCCCTGGAAGTGATGGTACGGATGGCTGTTAGCTGCTAAGCAGGTACTGGAGATCGAACCTCTATAGGAGCAGCCAGAGCTCTTAACCACTGAGCCATCTCTCCAGCCCTCAAACCCCCAAATCTTTAACCTCTGTCGCAAGCTAGCTAGTCCTACCAGGTGGGAGAGTTGGAGAAAGGCTGTTTAAGGGTCTACTGGTGATTGCTGTGGTTTGGGTGCGATATGTGCCCCGCTCTCCCAGCCCCCCAGAATTTCTACATTTGAATGCATAGTCCCCAGATGGTGGCGCTGTTTGCAAAGCTGTGGAACTTGAAGCAAGTGAGACCTAGGGGAAGTAAATGACAGGGGCTGGGACCTTAATGTTTATAGCCCCGTCTCCCTCCTCTTCCCTCTGTGCTTCCAGACCGTTGACAATATACAAGGCACCTCCTGTTCCCAGGGCCGCAGCCACAAGCCACCCCATTCTGACACCCCTGCCATGATGGACCATGCAGTCTCAAGCAGTAGCCCAAACAAGTCCTCCCTCTGCTAAGCTGCTTCTTGTTAGAGGTCCTGCAGTTAGAACACAGAGGTTGGTTTGTTGGGATGGAGAGTGAGGAGATGAGTCTGAGTGGCACAGATACAAAGACGCAAAAGAGAGTGAGATCACGCCCCAGAAGCTGGAGAGCCCCACCATGCAAGGCACATGATGGCTCTGGGAGCAGCTGGCTGGGACCGTGTTATTTTGGCTACTGCAAGTCTGTCTCAAGAGTCGTCTAAATTTACATTCACCACACTGAAAGACCTCAAGGAAGAGTTGTATCTTCTTCTGGGATTAAGAGCCAGATAGTTTTAAATCTTAGAATAATTTATCATGAAAATAAAGACCAACTGACGTCAGCGGACCAGCGCTGCTTGTGTGTCATTGGGGGGGAGGGGCGGCAAGGTCAATTTTCCCTTCTGATTCATCAGCAGAAGTGCTCCATTGATCTGGGAAGACAGTTTTAAAGCAGTGATCAGTTCAACCTTTCAGAGACGCCTCCTCCAGAGCCATACTGAGGCGGAGATGCGTCCAGCGTGGTAGCTCACACTGGTAATCCCAGCACTTGGGAGGCTGAGGCAGGAGGATTGCTCTGAGTTCCAGGTCAGCCTGGGCTGCAGTGAGACCCTGTCTGAAACACAAACACAGACACAGCTGGGCATGGTGGCGCACGCCTTTGATCCCAGGACTTGGGAGGCAGAGGCTGGCAGATCTCTGTGAGTTCAAGTCCAGCCTGGTCTACAGAGTGAGTTCCAGGCCAGCTGGCGCAACAGGGAGATCCTGTCTCAAAAAGCCCCTCCCCCCCCAAAAAAAATAGACACACGGATACACACACACAGACAGAAACATTTTCTTCTTGTATTTAATTTTTAGAAGACTCAGCCTTTCTTTGACCTTCGTACCACTGAACTTGTGTTCCTCTTACCCTTGGTAGAAGATAGGGGGTGAAAGATCCCAATGATTCAAAGACAGCTTCTCTTCTTTCTACTTATTAGTGAACTACAAAATCGGTATGTCGAGCCGGGCATGGGGGCGCACGCCTTTAATCCTAGCACTTGGGAGGCAGAGGCAGGCGGATCTTTGTGAGTTCAAGGACAGCCTGGTCTACAGAGTGAGTTCCAGGACAGCTGGAGCTACAGGGAGACCCTGTCCTCAAAAAGACCAAAAAAAAAAAAAAAAAAAAAAAAAACCAAAATCAGTATGTCCCCAAAGAGCACCGACCTCAGCTGCAACTGTCCTGCACTGGCATTTCACAGGGGAGGGAGCAAGACTCAAAGGGACAGATGTCAGCCTCCACGAGACTACCTGGGTCTGCTCTGACGCATCGCTCAGGACTATCACAAAATTTACAAGCCATTGAACATCGCACTCCTCAGTTATAAAAACTATGTGTTTGTCAGACGGCATTTTGTGTTTGAGTAGAGAGCCAGGGTTATTTTGCTAAAATTGTGCAGATTTTTATGTTATTAGGCAGAAGAGGAAGTAAATCCAGGGGAAGAGATGCTATAGTGGGTTCTTCTCTCCCGTGTGTCTCTGGCAAGAGCTCTGGCCTCCTGGGAACCTGTGCAGCCTGCTTCTGGAAGGTTCAAGAATTTTAGAAGGCTCCTCTGTTACCAGAACTTGCTGGGAAGCTTAGGTTGTCAATTTACCATGCCTGAGAAGGGGAAACCTCAATTGGGGGATTTCCTCTATCAGACTGGCCTGTGGCCATGACTTGATTGTTCAGTGATGTGGCACCATGAGGGGGTGCGGCCCTTGGGCAGGTGGTCCTGGGTTGTATAAGAAAGCAGGCTGCTGGGCTGGAGAGATGGCTCAGCAGTTAAGAGCACTGACTGCTCTTGCAGAAGGCCTGGGTTCGGTTCCCAGTACCCACATGGCGGCTAAGAACTGTCTTTAACTCCAGTTCCAGGGGAATCTGACACCCTCTTCTCACCTCCATGGTATTGCACGACATGGGTGCACCAAACTACATGCAGGCAGTACACTCATACACATAAAAAAAAAAAAAAAAAGAAAGTAACTAGAACACAGAATACTACAATTCTTTTTTTTTTTTTTTAACATAGCAGTAACCGCTGGACAGAGATGGGTTTGCCCCCAATGCCCTTGAAATCCAGGGAATACATGCAGAAGTCCAGTAACTGTTGTCAGAGCCAAAATTGAGTCTCCTGGGCGCAGAGAGGGTGCAGAGCCGGGCTCAGCAGGAGGCCGGAAGTCCAGGCAGATTTGGGAGGTGGCATTAGGGCTGTGTCTTCAAAGACAGCCACTGTATTGAGGTGGAACAAGGCTCTCTAGGCCAGAGGTGCGCATGAGCAAAGGCTCTGGGGGAAATTATTGGGGCAAAAAGATGGAAGGTGGGGACCGAGGGCAGCCTCCTGCCTGTGGGGAGCCATAGCAGAGGAACAAGCCCCCTGTCACGGCCGGGAAGGCGTGGCCGCAGGAGTGTGGGGCAGCTGGTCACATCGCATTCAGTGAGTAAGCTGGGGCCCAGCTGGCTTTTTCTCTTCTCTTTTCATTCACAGGGTCTCCCTCCCACAGTTAAACTTTGTTTTGTGACACTGTTCCTGGGAGAGACGAACAAACATCTGCTCACTCCAGATAGGGAACTAAGGACAAAGGAAGGCCACCACCAAAGTCCGATTTGGTGGACGCTGAGAATTGCTGGGGTTATTCACAGGAGTATGGGTGAGGTGTCAGGGTGTGAGCTCCAGAAGCCCATCCGAATGCAGTCACCTAAGATCCACGTTGCCCAAGAACCTGCAGTACCAGGCATAGCCTTTGGTTATGCTAAAGCAGGCCACCACCAATTACCCAGGAATCTTCCGCGTCGCCCTTCTGGAAGCCAGATTCCAGATTCCGACCCACCCCACTCCCACTGAATCCTACTCCCACCTTCTCCCTTAAATTCCCAAGCCAGACGCCATTCTGTGCTTGGCTCAGTTCTACCTCTCCTCTGAGCCCAACCCCGGCTACTCTGAATTAAACTTTGCTCCGAAGAGCTTAGACCTCGTGGCTTTTCATTCCGGGGGGAGGGGGGGGGGCGCCATAACCTTACATGAGGGACTCCTTCCGGGAGCAGGAAGGACGCAAGGACAGCTTCACCACCAACGCCCACCCCAGCATGGGTGAGCTCACGAAGAGGGGAAACCTGGAACGCCCTGCACAGCCTACAGGCAGCTCAACAGACGGGCGAGAGTAGTTTCCAGGTAGCTCAGTTGGTCTGAGCCTCTTCCAGGCAATTTTAGCATGCCTGAAAGAGTCTCTTAGCTGCCCTTAGGGCTTATATAGGGTGGAGGAGGGAGGGCCTAGTGAATCTGCTCAGGTTCTGGGACTTCCTGATGTTATTTTGTGTGTGTGTGTGTGTGTGTGTGTGTGTGTGTGTGTGTGTGTTTGAGGCAAGGTCTCTCTTTATCCCAGCTGGCCTGGAGCTCGGTATATAGTAGGCTGGCCCTGAACTCACAGAGACCTACCTGCCTCTGCCTCCAGAGTGCTGAGATTAAAGGCGTTCACTCTCTATTGAGTTCTTTATCTCCTTTTAGAACACCAAGTTGTCTTAAGCCTCGCTCCAAGATTTGTTTTTATCTCAGAGGAGATTGCTACACATCAAACCTCTACTGAAAACCTTCACAGATGTCCCCAGAGGTGTATCTCCTAGGTGACTGCACATCTGGTCAGGTTAACAACAAAGCTGCCACTCAGAACAGCTTTATTTATTTTTTTAATTTTTTTTGGTCTTTTTGAGACAGGGTCTCCCTGTAGCCCCAGCTGTCCTGGAACTCACTCTGTAGACCAGGCTGGCCTTGAACTCACAAAGATCCGCCTGCCTCTGCCTCCCAAGTGCCAGGATTAAAGGCGTGCACCACCACGCCCGGCTCAGAACAGCTTTAAAGTCATCAGCAAGCTTCCGTGCTGGGGCTGAAGTGCAGAGTGTAACAAGAAAGCCCTGCCTTGGGGGACTGCCTAACACCAAGCAAAACTTCAACAGGCAGCAAGCACCCAGTGTGTGAATTACCCAAATAAAATACTTGGGTGAATGTGTTTTAAGAAATGAAACAGATATTTGTTTGTTTACTTATTTATTTATTTGTTTGTTTGTTTGTTTTATTTGTCTTTTGAAAACAGGGTCTCCCTGTAGCCCCAGCTAGCCTGGAACTTGCTATGTAGACCAGGCTGGCTTTGAACTCACAAAGATCTGCGAGTGCTGAGATTAAAGGCTTGTGGTTAGATAGTATGTGTGATAATTCATTTTGATTGTCAACTTGATTCAATTGAGAAGAAGGGCTGGAGAGATGACTCAGCAGTTAAGAGCATTCACTGGCTGCTCTTGCAGAAGACCTGGGTTTGGTTCCCATATGGTAGCTAACAGCTGTCCGTAACTCGGCTACAGGGAGTCCAATGCCCTCTTGTGGACATTGCGTGTGGTGCACATACATGCAGGCAAAACACAAATAAAAATATAAATAAATAAAGAAGCACCAGAGCTTTAGTGAGACACACCTCTGGGTCTCTCTTGAGGGTGTTCCCAGGGAGAATTCATTGACTGACAAGGCTGCCCTAGGGGTCGTGCTACCACACAGGAAATTCGACTGAATAACAATGGAGAGAAAGGAGACAGCTAGGCTCCCAAGACTTCCGCTCTCTGCTGCCCCCTCGGCCCAGATGTGGGCATGCCACCCCAGCTTCCTCCACATGGACCTTCGAAACCACCAGCCAAACGAATCCTTCCTCCCTCAAGTTCCTCTATCAGGCGTTCTGGCACAGCAACAAGAAAAGTACCTAGGGCTGGCTAGAGGGCTCAGCAGGTAAAGGCACTTGCCCCCAAGCCTGACATCCTGGGTTCAATTCCTGACGCACATGGAGGCAGGCGAGAACTGACTCCTGCAAGTCGTCCTCTGGTCTCTTTGTGTGCTCAGGGGCATTCATGCCCCCCACCCCCCACATAAATTAATAAAATTATTATAAAATTGTTTTAATAAAAGAAGTAATACAGTGTGCCTTAAGTGCTCTAAAGGATTTTATGGAGTATTAGCTCTTTTTTTTGTTGTTGCTAATATAACAAAATACCTGAAACTGGGTAACTTTATAATGAAAAGAGTTTATTTTGGCTCAGAGTTTTGTCTCTCTGCATTTGGACTTTGAGGCAAAGTCCTTAGGCCTTGGCAGCACAGGGCATCACGTGACAGGAGATAGGGATGTTCCTCTGTGTCCCCTTCCCTCTTTTCTTAAAAAGCCACCAGAATTCAGTCCTGGAGGCTCTACCCTGACGACTTTATGTCATCCTAATCACTTCCCAAAGGCTCCTCCTTCAAACAGCACAGTCATATTAGACTTCCACCCTCCTAATCTCTTCCAGTAGAGATTAAATTCCACTCGTGAACCCTGTGGAACAACACCCAAACCACACCCAAAACACAGCATAAGAGCTGTCCTGTCATCCTGGATGAATTAGCTGGAGGATCCTGTCATTTCTGACAGGGACAGTCACTAGGCATGGCTGTCTATGGATAGATGGCTGTCACATGCTAAGAGGCATCCAGGCTCCCAAAGAACTGGAGAGACCTCTGCTGGGAGATGGGGAGAGAAAGGGAGGCAAGAAGGTGGCGGGGAGTGATACCTGTGGTTAAGGCTTTTGACAAAAAAATATATACATATATATACATATATACATATGTATATATATACATATAATTTTTCTACCTTACCGTTAAGTGCACCTTCTTAGTAATTCATTTATTTATGAGTTTAATTCTGAAACTCATTGGTTTAATTTTTTTATTTATTTCTAAGTATGTGTATGTGTTTGCATGCATCTCTGTGCACCGTGTGTATGCACTACTCCAGAAGAGGGCAGCAGATCCTCTGGAACTAGAGTTATAGGTGGTTGTGAGCCATATGGGTGCTGGATACTGAACCTGGGTCCTCTGTAGGACCATCCAGTGCTCTTAACCACTGAGCCATCTCCCCAGCCCCACCTATGATGATTTTTGACACAAAGGATCAAATAATAAGTGACATAAGTTTATAAATGCTCTTTTGAAAGTGTCTTGCTCAGAAAAGATAAAGGAAGATTAAGAATATTTACATTTTATCAAGCATCATGCAGTCACTACACACACAGTACTTTTTTAGATACTTCCTTTTTTTAATTTTTTAAATTTACTTTTGTATGTGTATGAATGTGCTGTCTGCATGTAGGTCTGTGCACCTGTGTCGTGCAATGCCGCGGAGGTCAGAAGAGGGTCTCAGATTCCCCTGGAACTGGAGTTCTCCTGGAATTGGGGTTACAGACGGTTTTTAGCCGCCATGTGGGTGCTGGGGATCAAACCCGGGTCCTCTGCAAGAGCAGTTGGTGCTCTTAACCGATAGGCTATTTCTCCAGCCCCACACACAGTATTTATATATACTAGAGTTCGAATACATTACAGTTCTTCAAAGGAAGGTATTAGACAAAAAAACAACAATCACACTCAAGTTTAAATGCATAGATTCTATGTTCTACAATCAGGTAATGACTCCCCCTTTAATACTCAATAGTTTTGGGAAAAATGTGATTATTTTTCTTTTTACAAATATTAGCTGGCATGGTGGTACATGCCTTTAATCCCACCACTTGAGGCAGAGAGGCAAGTGGATGTCTGTGAGATGGAGGTCAGCCTGGTCTACATGGTGAGTTCCAGGAACGCTAGGGCTATAAAACAAAAATTTATTATATTTGTGTGTGTGCGTATGTGTATGTGTACACACACACACACACACACACACACACACACATTACATGCTCATGTGGAAGTCAGAGGACAACTTGCCTGAGTCAGTTCTCTCTTGCCACCCTGTGGATCTCTGGAATTCAACTCAGATCCTCATGTCACTAAGGACCTTACCTACTCAGCTATCTCACTGGCCCATGATTAATTTTCTACAAAGTTTATACTGTGTGCTTATAAAAGGAAACTGTGTTGTTCTAGTGGCTATGGAATATGACTATTGAAGAAAAGTGCACCAACTTGCCTGAACTCTAAATGAAGTCATCCTACTTGAACTAGTGTCCCTTCAACTCTATACATCACTCAGGGTCTCCAGTTAGACAGCACTATGGCTGGCTTCTCCACAGCAGCAGAAAAAGAACACTCGTTGGACCTGATCTAAACAGCACATGGATGAGTTCTTCTGAAAGTTTGTCCTTCACTGGTCTGTCCTGAGGCAGTTTCTTTCTTGGAGATATTTCGAGTTTCCTTTTCACAAGGCCAAAGGTTGCCAAGAGTCAGAGGTCACTCAGCTGTCTGTACTGCATTTGTCTGAACACACACTAGAATCCAACGTGATGAAAGTGATCCCCTCCCCCCCTGCACTGCATCCTTCCTGGAGCCCGAGGTGGGAACAGGAACTTTTAGAATTGGAAAAAACTAGCCGGGCATGGTGGCCACGCCTTAATCCTAGCACTCGGGAGGCAGAGGCAGGTGGATCTTTGTGAGTTCAAGGTCAGCCTGGTCTACATAGCGAGTTCCAGGACAGCAGGAGCTACTGGGAGACCCTGTCTTGAAAAAGACCAAAAAAAGAAATAAAAAAAACAAAAGGAAAAAAAGACTGTAACCTCCCTAGGGAAGGGGTAGTATTCATTTTGATATCTATTATGCACCAGACTCAGTGGATTTTAGCTTGTATTTGGGCATAATCCTCATGGGCAGAGGCTCTACAATTAAACTACTTAAATGTGAAATCAGACCCCCAATATTTACTGTTGAGTTAACTTTAAGCAAGTTATTTAACTCATTTATGCCTGTTTCCTGTCAAAAATAGGATANAAAAAAAAAAAAAAAAAAAAAAGAATTGGAAAAGACTGAAGACAATCTCTTGTGTTTCTGTTTCATTTTATCAGAAGATGTCCTTGCCAAGATTCTTTGAGCTTCAAGCAATGGAGAGCCACTGTTAATAAACTGAAATTTTAAGTGTTGGGAAGAAAAAGAAATAAAAGATCCAGACAGAACAAAAAGCAAGTTGTGCTTATTCACAGATGACATGATGGTCTAATATAAAAACCCTGAAATACTTGACAAAAAAGCACCCGTGCACATACAGAAAGGTTAATGCACCCAAACCAACCACTTTCTTCTATGCTGTCAGTGCAGAGTGGAAACTGCTGTTGAAAGCACAGTACCATTTGTAGGCTATGGGGGAGCCATTTACTATGAGTGTGAGCAAGTGTGTTACGCCCGCAAGAACCCTGTGGGCCTTCTCTGCTCTTGAGAGCCACAAGTCTGACCTTACCTGGGCTTCCAACTTGGCTGCCCCAGGGCCTGTGGGCAGCACTGACTTTGGCCTGGGGCCGACTGCTGGTCACATCCTTTTTTTATTTTTTTTTATTGTGCATTTGCACATTTCATACAATGGCTCTTATTCAAATTTAGGCCCCCCCTCCATACCCAAACCCACCATCAGAACTCATGAATTACACCATTCATGTGACCACATCCTTTAAAGCTGCGTGATTGGGTTATTTGCTAACCACTTTAGGGCTATGCATTCCACATTGGGATGAAAGTCAGTAGTTTCTACCCTGAAGGACTGTGGTAAGAATCCAGTAGGCTCGAGGTATGGACACAGTGCTGGAAATACGCCCAGACCTTAATAACTAGCTATTAATCTGCTTATATCGACAAGCCTTCCTCCTGCTTTAGCTCTCTATGGCTTGGTTTCCTTCAGTCCACTGGACCTAAATCCTGTCACTTCCCATTGGTGGCCTCATTTTGTAATCCACAGTTCCTCAGTCCAAGGCAGCAGCCAGATTAAGTAGGATTCACTGTCCAAACCCAGTTCTCAGAAAGACTCTTTCACCCAACAGTGCTCACGAGGCATGTGAACTCAGCCATGGACAGCGATTGAGCTGTATATGGGAAGGGGCAAGGTAAGGTGGGGGACAGAGTGGAGATGATAGTGGGAGGGGATGGTGGGAGATGATGGTGGGAGGAGATGGTGGGAGGGGATGGTGGAGATGATGGTGGGAGGGGATGGTCAGAGAACTTGATGGTGGCAACACTTTGGGGAAGGATGACTTTCTTTTGTCTAGTGGTTTTAACTGTGAAGGGGGCAGACGCAGCAGCTCTGGCACTGGGATGTCAGGAAGGTTAGCTGTGGAGATGGGTGGTGGGGATGGTGGTTGGATAGAACTGGGCATTTTGTACTGTTTTGTGGTGATTTTGATGAGTACTTATGATGGTTGACCTGACTGGGCTATGTGTCTGCAAAGAACTTTCCAGAACAGATCAGCATCTGAGTCAAAAAAACAGAGCAAAGATCTGCCTTTACTGATGCAGATGGTGGTGTCACCCAACCCACTGTGGGCCTGATTATAACAAGACAACAGACAGTGAAATCTTGGTTCCTGGGTTTTCAGGTGTGGCTGACCCCACAGCGCTGTCGTTCCTGAGCCTCCGGAGATAATGGACAGCCGGGCTTCAGCCTCTGAAACTATGTGAGGCCATCCTGTGTCAGGCTCTTCGTTAGGTATCTGTCATCTCTATGTCTACCTGCTGACTTATATGTTCTCTGTCTGCATATCATCTACCATGTACACATCTACCCACCTGCGTGTCCTTTCTTCATTCCTGTACATCTGTGTTTATAACGACCTCTCATCTACCTACCTGTCTAGTCAACAGTTTATCTTCCACCCTCTCCCCTCCCTACACTCTGCCGTACACCGGCCCTGGGGAACCCTGACTAACACAGCTCTCTTTTCGCTCATCCCAGTGGACTGGTTACTTGTCGCAAGGGTGAAATACCTGACAGCACTTTAAGGGAGGAGGGGTTCAGCTTAGCTCATGGTTTTAACCCATCATGGTGAGGCAGGCGGGTACGGCTGCTAGGGTTGTGGGTTCACGGTGGTGGGTGACTGTGCATGGCTTGCTACATCTTCATAGATCAGGATGCAGAGAGCTGGGGCAGGAACCAGAGGTGGACAACTCCCTCTCCTCCCTCTTAGGCGACCCAGCTCTATCAGCTCAGCCACTCACAAGGGTTCCACCCCCTCCACAAGCAGCGCCACCAGCTGGCAGCCAGGCGTGCAAACATATGAACCAACGGGAGGCCTTTCACATTCAAACATAAAGTAACCTTCATGCCTCCTATAACATATCTGTGTACTTTTAATCCCGTCTGTCCCCTCCTCTCTTAGAACCACATCTCACAGCACTAGTGCCAGAAGGCTTAGGACCTTGCCTTCCCTTCGTCCAAGGCAACCCTTTCCCTAGAGAGTATCAGTGCCAGAGATGGAGACTGACAGCCCAGCTCTTCTGGCATGGAGACCCACTCACAGGTCTAACATACACTCTGCAGTTCCCTGTCCGGACCTGCCAGGCCTGGGGATTAGCCTGAGCAGGCACATGGCTCGGTCTCTTTCTCCAAGGTATTCTCCTTAATAATCACACCAGAATCCTGGTTTCTTTCGGAGACAGTTTCTGGAACTCCATTGGAAACTATCTCACAATGTCACAGTTCTACAGTTGGGCTGAAGTCACTGTGAGCTGTGATTGAGCACAGATGAAGTCCACATGGAAAATTCTGTGAATGCTCTGAGATTTGATTCTGTGTCTCACCCTTGCATTCTTCAATGGGTTCCACCTACCAAGAGGAATCCTGCTTTCTTGGCCTACAGAAAATGTTCTTCCAAAGAAAACAAGATAGGAACTCTTTTTTCTTTTGTAATTAGTCTAGTATGTGGTGTGATCATCGTTGTTCCCCACACCTGCCTTCTGCTTCCTTTCCCTGTAAGGAGAGAAATTTATTTACATTGGCATGTTTATTCCAAGTCTTTATCTACACACACACACACACACACACACACACACACAAATACACAAATGTATATTCACTATGTATGACTACACACATTTATTATCAATGGATGGATGGATACATGGATGGATGGATAGATGGATAGACAGATGGATAGATAATCTTCACTGTTGACTTGATGGGATTTAGAACCACCTAGGACGCAAGCCTCTGGGTCTATTTGTGAGGACACTGCTAGGAACATTTGATTGAGGTGGGAAGACCCCGTAGGTGTGCTGAGACCGTTCCCTGGGCTGGGGCCTCACACTGATTCAAAGGACAGAGCAGGTGGAAGCCAGCCATCATCTCTTCATGTCCTGACTGCAAACGCAATGTGCTGGGTCACTTTATGCTCCTGCCACCCTGTCTTCCCCACCAAGATGGACTCTACCCTCAGCATGAGCCAGATTAAGCCTTTTCTCAAGTTGCTGCTGTCAGATACTTTGTCACAGAAATAAGAACAGCAATCAATGCATGCGTATTTAGAAAACTGCAAGCATTCGGCAAGCACTGCCCTGAAAACGGCTCTCATTTCCCTGGAAATCGTGGACAATATATCTACTTGTTTTCCTCCATTTGCTTTGTTAAGATATAAATTATTTTACAATGATTTGTAAATTTTCAAGGTGATTTGATATGGATGCAGGCTGTGGAACAATCACTAGGTAAGTTAACATGGCCTCTGTCTTCATGGCTGCCTTTTTTGTTTTGAATGGTGAGAACAGTTGAAACCTAATCACTTAGAAAACTCTAATCTGTCAATTATTGTTAGCCATAATTACCTGTGAGGCAGTAGGTGTTCAGAACTTGCTCATTTGTACAACTCATACAATGGTTCCCAATCAAACACAGTCCCCCCTATGCCCCAGCTCTCAAAAATAGACTCGTGGTTGGCATGGTGGTACACACCTTTAATCCCAGAACTCAGGAGACAAAGGCAGGCAGATTTCTGAGATTAAGACTAACCTGGTCCACATAGCAGGTTCCAGTCCAGCTGGGGCTACAGGGAGAACTTCTCTCAAAGAATAAAAACCAAAAAAGGACTCTTGTGGTCAACATGAAGCAGTTGTCTGAAATGTAGGCATAGAAGGCCAGTAATCAGAGGTGGGACAAGATGCAGCATTTCTGGGCCGAGATGCAGCCCAGCTGATCTTCTATTGGTGAAGCTCTTTTTCTTTTTTTTTCTTTTTTTTTGTCTTTTTGAGACAGGATCTCCCTGTAGCCCCAGCTGTCCTGGAACTCACTGTGTAGACCAGGTTGGCCTTGAACTCACAAAGATCCGCCTGCCTCTGACTCCCAAGTGCTAGGATTAAAGGCATGCACCACCACGCCCGCCTTGAAGCTCTTAGTTCTAACCTCCGGGGCTGCCGGCTGTAGGAGGAGCAGTCAGTTTATGGTGCCCCTGAGATCTCTCCTGGGAGAGAGCAAAGGCAGCCTGCTTCTACAGGCCTGAAGTCAAGGGAATTGCTGCTTTGGGCCAGTGGGGACAGTCCTTGAGCTGGACTAATCTTAGTATCAGGTTGATATCTGATTCTAAATTTTAAAAATTGTTATTATTTTATGTGTATGAGTGTATTGCCTGCATGTGTTCAAGTGCACCTGCTTTGCGCAATACCCAAAGAGGTCAGAAGGGGGCATCACATCCCACGGAACTGGAGTTATAGATGGTTGCCAGCCTCCATGCGGGTGCTGGGAATAGAACCTGGGTCCTCTTCAAGAGTGCCCTGAGTTCTTAACCACTGAGCCATCTCTGCAGCCCTGGGTTGAACATTTCTAATTCATAAGTTCACAGCAAATGAAAACGTGGTGATTTGAAAGAGGAATGTCCGCCATAGGCTCAAGTCTTTGAACACTGGATCTCCAGACGGTGGTGCTGTTTGCGAGGTCCTGGAGGGGGCAGCCTTGCTGGAGGAAGCACGTCACTGGGGGGCAGGAGCGGGGGTTTTTAAGAGATACTTGTCTCCCCTTCTTTCAGCTCTCTTTCTCTGCATTGCACTTGGGTTGCAGATGTCCGTTTCTTGCTCCGGAAGCCTGCTGCCTGCCTCCTGGATTTATGGCCTCTTCCTCTGGAACCGTAAGCCCAAATAAACTCTTTCTTCTGTAAATCACTTTTGGTGATGTGTTTTATCACAGCAACAGGAAAGTAACTGACACACATAAACACAATAACGTGTATGCTGAGAATGAATGATACAATTCAAGCCCCAACAGGGCTCGGCCCCAGTTGGGGTAATTGTATCGACCATCACCATGGAGGAGGGCGGGAAGAATGCAAGACCAGAGGATGGGGAGATGGCGTCTGGCCTGGCCTAGCCTGGGCCCTCCATGAGGCCCTACCCCTCCATGAGGCCCCGCCCCTCCGTGAGGCACTGTGCTAGTTAACCAGGTGTCATTTCTTCCATAGACGTGTTCGAGGGAAACTCTAATTCAACTCAGTGGGCCACAGGCAAACAGAAGACAGGAAGGAGGGGAACTTGGGAAGAAGGTTGCAATGGGAACGGAGGGGCATGAGAGAGGAGACTGAGGTGATGGAAGTGACTAAAGTTGTCGTTTAAATGTAAGAAGCTGTCGGAGATCTCCTGAGACCAGCGCAGGAAGGTAGGTAGGAGCTGGGTGCTTCAGCAAGGCTGATTGTTGATTGACTTAATCTAGTTAATCCGTTAATCCAGCCTTGAGCTACTTGCTGGATTTAGGTTTTGTTTGAGTGTGCCTGATTCTTCCCTTTGAAATAAGACAGTATTTGTTTTGGATTTTACAGTAGCCCACAGTTAAGAGACTTTTAACGGACTGTGAACTTCTAAGTATTTGGACATTTTAAGGACTGTGGGGCTTTTAAGGTTGTACTGTCTTAGGTTGTGATTAATGTTAACATCATACTTTGGGGATAAGAACTGGAAAGGTGGTGGTTTAATAGTAATGTGTTTTGTGTGTCAAGTTGACAATGGGTCAATTGTGATGGATAGCTTTAGTGTCAACTTGACACACCTGGGTTGAGGGAGCCTCAGTTAGGGAATTGGCTCCATTGGATTGGCCTGTGGCCACATCTGTGGAGTATTGTCTTTATTGTTGAGCAGTGCGGAGGGGCCCAGCCCACAATGAGTGGTGCCACCCTGGGCACCATATAACAAGGTGGGCTGGGCATGAGCCAGGGGAGCAAGCCAGTGAACAGCATTCCTCCATGGCCTGTGCTTCAGCTCCTGCCTCCAGGTTCCTGCCCTGAGTTCCTGCCTTGGGCTCCCTAAGTGATGAACTGTGACCCAGGAGATGTAAAGTGAATAAACCCTTTCCTCCCCAAGTTGGTGTCGGTCAGAGTGTTTTGTCACAGCAATGGAAGACAAACTAGAACAGAAATTGGTACCAGAAGAGTGGGGTATTGCTGTGACAGACCTGACCTTGGTGTTTTGGGGAAGGATTGTGGAGGCGTTTGGAACTTTGGGCTGGGAAGATCATTGAATGCCTAAAGATTGTTGCTGTGGAGCTTGGAGCAGTTTTGCTGAAGGAGTTGTAGAAGATGGAGGCCTGGCTTGTGAAGTTTCTAGTTTCAAAGGAGAGCAGAGATCATCAGGACTGTGTAATCTGTGGGTTCTGGTCAGCTGGGGCTGTGGAGAATCAGCTGTAAGTAACAAGAGACCAGAACCTGAAGTGAAACTTTTGTGGTACTGGGGCAATTGATGCTGGTTAGCTGGGGCTGAAAAATCAGCTGTAAGTAACAAGAGACCAGCATCACTGAGGTGAAATCTTCTGGGGAGAATATCTTCAAGGTCAGCACACAGAAGCTGTGACCCAGAAAGGGCCTGAGCCTCCATCTCGAGCCAGAAGCCGGACTTGGTAACGTGTAAGAGTCTCCTATATGGTTCCGGTGTTGAAATTTGAGGGGGTCACAGAGAGCAGCCGAGGCTTGGCACTGTGAGAGGTCAGGAAAGACCATTGGTGGAAGTGCACCTCGGTTGCTGTGAAGACCCCAGGATTGCAGGGGTCATGGAGAGAAGCTGAGGCTTTGCACCAGGAGAGGTCAGAAGAGACCATTGGTGAAGGTGCTGCCTCAGTTTCAGTAGCGACCCCAGCTTTTTGGAGATGCCGGTACCCTGGGACGACCACCAAGAGCAGC
>VZQC01004831.1:4268237-4319852 GCA_009823505.1 Rhizomys pruinosus
AAAAAAAAAAAAATAAAGAGCACAGTTGTTTTGCCTGTCTTACTGGCAAGTGCAGCTACCCTGTGGCTGCCACTGCTTTTGCCATCCTTCCAAAGACAATGAGACACAGCTTTTCAACCTCCCAATATGGACTGAAGACTCATGTCTCTTCAAGAACCCTCTGTGCTGGATAACTTTAGTGTCAACTTGACACACCTGGATTGAGGGAGCCTTAATTGGGGAATTGGCTCCATTGGATTGGCCTGTGGCCACATCTGTGGAGTATTGTCTTGATGGCCAAGCAGTGTGGAAAGGCCCAGCCCACAATGAGTGGTGCCACCCTGGGCAGGTGGTTGTGTATGGTATAAGAAGGCAGGCTGGGCATGAGCCAGAGGAGCAAGCCAGTGAACAGCATTCCTCCATGGCCTGTGCTTCAGCTCCTGCCTCCAGGTTCCTGCCCTGAGTTCCTGCCTTGGGCTCCCTAAGTGATGAACTGTGACCCGGGAGATGTAAGTGGGAGATGTAAGCTGAATAAACCTTTTCCTCTCCAAGTTGGTGTCGGTCAGAGTGTTTTGTCACAGCAATGGAAGACAAACTGGAACACCCTCCAAATCTTCAGTGCCAGATGGGGACTGCTGAGAGACATCCAACTTGTGGACTAATCTAATACTGGGGTTTCAGCCTCTTCAGAGTATAGACTGCCATTGTTGGACTACCCAGGCTGTATCATGGAGACCAGTACAAGAGGATCGAGACAGGACATGGTGCTTACTGGACCTCACTTGGTGACAATGAGAAGGGAAGACCCCAGTGTGGAGCACAAGGGCAGAACTGATGGTTTGGGTTTGCCAAGGAGGAAACTTCAAAAATGACATCTTTCAGCCTAATAAAAAAATCATAGGCTGAAGATGCTACAACCTATGATATATGTAGTATGCATATGTGCATATTTTGGAGTGATGCATATTAGAAGGAATAACAACAAGACTGGGTCAAAGAACTGACTGAAATGGTGAACTTCTGCTTGGAACAGTAAACTTCTGCATCAAGAATTTTGAGAGAGACTGAGAAAAAAATGAAAAACATGTTTGGCAGAATGTATGAGCTCTGGTGGGGTAGGGGGCAGGGAGGGGGTAGAGTTCTAGATTTGATTTGAAATTTTGTATGAAATGCACAAATCTTCAATAAAAATTTGCTTTGGAAAAAATAAAAATAAAAAAAAGAAACAATCTGTGATGGTTAGTTGTAATTGTCAATTTGGAAGAGAGTCTCAGGGAGACATTGTTGAGGTAAGGCTGCCTTCCCTGTAGGCATTTTCCTGTTTCCTTAACTGATGTGGGCAGATTGGCCCATGTGGTGCTAGCATTCCTTGGGTTTGGGTCTTGGGAGGGGCTGAGCACCAGCTGTTTCCAGGCTTGACTTCTGCGTGATGGTGGACTGTGTCCTGGACAAGCCGAAGACACTTCCTCTCTGCAGCTGCTTCTGTCAGGGTATTTGATCACAGCGACAGGAACAAAACTAGAACACAGTCTACGAGCAATGTTTGCAAATTCAGGGAGAGGAGTCTCTGCATACGTGACACCATGGAGCTCCATGGAGAATCAGCATTGAGGACTGTCCATGCAGGGGAAGACTGGGGGACCCCATCAAATGACATCATGGGGCTCCATGGAGAATCAGCATTGAGGACTGTCCATGCAGAGGAAGACTGGGGGACCCCATCAAATGACATCATGGAGCTCCATGGAGAATCAGCATTGAGGACTGTCCATGCAGGGGAAGACTGGGGGACCCCATCAAATGACATCATGGGGCTCCATGGAGAATCAGTATTGAGGACTGTCCATGCAGAGGAAGACTGGGGGACCCCGTCAAATCCCATGTCCTTTGATTCAGTAATCCAACCCCAGGGATTCTGTCCAAGGAAAGAATCCAAATGTAATACGCATGAGAGATACTCTCACACTGTTTTTTCTTTTCTTTCTTTTTTTTTTTTTTTTTGTCTTTTTGAGACAAGGTCTCCCTGTAGCTCTGGCTGTCCTGGAACTCACTCTGTAGACCAGGCTGGCATTGAACTCACAATCATCCGCCTGCCTCTGCCTCCCAAGTGCTAGGATTAAAGGCATCTGCCACCATGCCCGGCATCACACTATTGTTTAATGTTCAACAAGAGATGTTGAAATTATGGTTCACTCTGATTAGAATGTTATAAAGACAAAAATGTTGGGGGATGCAGGTGCATGTTCCTGTGGGTACACATGTGTATATACATGAGTACATAGGTATACATGTATATAGGCCAGATGCAAGCCTGGATGGTGTTTCCTCAGGCACCGTCCACATTGTTTTTTGAGACATGTCCTCTGAATGGCTCGGCGCTTGCCAAATAGGCAAGGCTGACTGCCCAGCAGACTGGGGACTCCCTGGTCTCTGCCTCCCTTCCACCATGCCTGGCTTTCTTTACACGGGCTCTGGGGGTTGAACTTGGGTCTTTATAGTTATTCAGCAAGCAGTTTAGCAATTGAGCTATCTCCTCAGCCCCCTGCCCAATTATTTTAACATGTAGTTATACGGAAAAAAATCCCAAGAAAGTATAAATAGAAATATTTTTACATAAATAGGTAAAAATAGAAATATGGAATCCAGCTGGAAAAGAACACTGAACACACCACAGATGAGTTAAAGGTGGATTAAGGTGGATGGTGTTGAATGTACTTGAATTGTTCTTTCAGCAATTGCAGAATGAAGACAAAACACTTTCCTGTAAGATGTTTAAACGAGGCAGATGTACATCATGCAAGAGGCAGAGGGCTCCATTTCTTCCTACTCTGGCCTCTCTGTTCAAGGTCAACAGGTCATTGTGACCACATATCTTCCTTTTAGTCACCACACATGCATGTACATACAGAAGCAGGCATGTGCACTCATACATACCCACACACATGCACACATGCATGCATACACATATGCATGCATAGATACATGCCTGCTATTTTTATATAAAAATTCTGCTATTTGGACATAAAAATTTCTTATAACATGACTTTTCAAAATGTGCATTATATCTTTCTGGATCAATAAAGAACTACATTGGTTTTGATGGGTAGACATATAATGTGATCTATTGGCTTCTTCTAGGCTTTGAAATAATAATTCTGGAAATAATGTTATAAATTTAGCTTGATGAGCCCTATTCATGAATTTAATTTTCTTTTTACTTATCCATTGGCCATTTGTGAATCCTCAGAAAGATTTGTATTTCTTGGCAATTTTCATTGGAACTGTCTATGTTTTTATCTATTTTCAGGAGTGCTTTGTGGATTTTGGATTTTTAGTGAGATCTCATTAAGTTTGGAGATCATTACCATGCAGGCTATTTCTACTCAGGACCATCTCTATCTCCCCAGTCCACTGAGTCTTTTTTTATGACCCTTGCAAAATTTTATTATTTTATTTGTATCTTTTTAAAAAAATTTATTATTTTTTATGTGTATGAGTGTACCGCCTGCATGTAGGTTGGTGCACCCATGTCGTGCAATGCCACAGTGGTCAGAAGAAGGCATCGGATTCCCCCGGAACTGGAGTTAAAGACGGTTCTTAGCCATGTGGGTGCTGGGAATCGAACCCGGGTCCTCTGCAAGAGCAGCCGGCGCTCTCAACCGCTGAGCCATCTCTCCAACCCCTTTATTTGTATCGTATACAGTTGTTATCGTTTATGCTGTATAGGACAGAAAAACCCAACGTTTGCTTATACAGCAGAAATAATTTTCAATTGGAATAATTAGTTACAGGTGAAATCATGGCAGTTTTTAAAATTGAATAATTCAAAGATGTAGAAATAATTACTAATTTAATTGTCATTCAGGAAAATCAATAAATTTATTTCATTTCCTCTAATATGTCAAAACATCAGTTAGATACAAAAAAATAAAACACAAAAACAAAAAACAAAAAAGAGTCAAAGAAAGAGAGTGAAGGCAAGTGTGGAAAGCAGGCTGCATTCCGCCCCTCTGGCTGGTGGCGAGCACTCACTGGGAAGCGGGGAGCTCAGTTAGGGTGTGAGTCCTTGCAAAAGTGGTCATCAGGTTAATGCCTTCAGTTACTGACGAGTTTTCCATAACCTCCTCAGTGTGTGTGTGGTATGTGTGTCTGTTCCTGTGGGTGTGTGCGCATGTGTGTGCACATGTTGGGTGTGTGCAGGGAGGCCTGATGTCAGTATCAGGTGTCTCCCTCGATCACATTCCACCTTTTGTTTCAGAGGGGTCTCACTGAACCTAGAGCTCATCAGCTGAGCTAGATTGGCTGGACAACGGTCTCCAAGGATCCTCTGGCCTCTGCATCCACGCCCCACAGTGCTGCATTTACAGATGCGCACTATCACCCCAGGCTGTTCCACGGGAGCTGGGGATCCGAACTCAGGGCCTCATGTTTGCACAGCAGACACTATCCAGTGAGCTGTCTCTCAAGCTCCTTCACATCCTCTTGAGCTTCTAATGCTCAAGACTTCAATGGGATTCCCCACAGTCCAGGGGTACCCTCCTCGGGGTCCTCGCAGGATGCCCACTCCATCTAGGGTGCCCTCCTCAGTGCCTTCTCTCCATCAGACCCCACCTTACCACTTCCCTTACCAGTCACGCTAGGATCTCTAATCTAGGCTCATATAGACAGGGTAACAATTGGTAATAGTAACTTTTCTGTTACAATTTTCCTTTTTTATGGTATATATATAGTGGTATGTATTTTTGTATGGGGGAGCAGGTGCCCTATGGAGGGCAGAGAACAACTTTCAGGAGTGGGCTCCCTCCTTCCATCATGTGAGTTCTGGAGATCAAACTCAGGTCATTACATCTGGCAGGAAGCCTTTCTTCACTGAGTCATCTCAATGGCCCACAATTTTCAAGCTAAGTGTGATGACCACACCTGAACTGTTGAACCTGAGGGTCTGAGGAAGGAGGGTCTAGAGTTCAAGGCCAGCCTGATCTGTCATACATACACACATATACATACATACATACATACATACATACATAAGTAAATGTCTTGGAAGTTTGGGTAAAGGAGAACAACAGATGCCCTCCTTTACCTACTTTCAAAACATAATATGGATCTATGTACACAGTAAACATTAGTGGAGAACAGACAGGTGCATTGCTGGGTAGTCAGGACCTACTGTGTCCTGTGGACCTATTGTGTTGCTTCATGTGACCCTCTGCATTGGCTGTGGGCTTTTCAAAACTCACATTTTTAATTGAGTAAAAGTTATCATGCTCCAGAAACGCTGTCATCTGTTTTCCTGGAAGTGACAGGCTCCTTTCCTGTTAATCAGCACATCTGCCTCTGTTGCCGGGCGTGGTGGCCCATGCCTTTAATCTTAGCACTGGGAGGCAGAGGCAGGCGAATCTTTGTGAGTTCAAGGCCAGCCTGGTCTACAGAGTGAGTTCCAGGACAGCTGGGGCTACAGGGAGACCCTTTCTTGAAAAGACCAAAAAAAAAAAAAAAACAAACCAGCACATCTGCCTCTGTTGAGGCTGGGGGCGAGTCCCTGTCCCCATCCCCTATGCCATCCAAGTCATTCACCACCACTGTTCATTTAAAAACTGTACTTTCTTTTTAAAAAATTTTTATTATTTTTATTATATGTGTATGAGTGTTTTGCCTGCATGTTTGTAAGTGCACCCATGTCCTGCAATGGCCATGGAGGTCAGAAGAGGGCATCAGACCCCCTGGAACTGGAGTTATGGACAGTTGTTAGCCACCACGTGAGTGCTGGGAATCGAACCCAGGTCCTCTGCAAGAGCAGCCAGTGCTCTTTTTTTTAATTAAAAAAATTTTTTAAATTTTATTTATTTCTGTATGTGTATGAATGTACTGTCTGCATGCAGGTTTGTGCACCCATGTCGTGCAATGCCACGGAGGTCAGAAGAGGGTGTCGGATTCCCCTGGAACTGGAGTTCTCCTGGAATTGGAGTTTCAGACGGTTCTCAGCAGCCATGTGGGTGCTGGGGATCGAACCCGGGTCCTCTGTAAGAGCAGTCGGCGCTCCTAACCGCTAGGCCATCTCTCCAGCCTTTTTATTTATTTATTTTTTTATTTATTTATTCTTGTATGTGTATGAATGTACTGTCCGCATGGAGGCCGGTGCACCCGTGTCATGCAATGCTGCGGAGGTCAGAAGAGGGCATCGGATTCCCCTGGAACTGGAGTTAAAGATGGTTCTCAGCCGCCATGTGGGTGCTGGGAACCGAACCCGGGTCCTCTGCAAGAGCAGTCAGCATTCTCAACCGCTAGGCCATCTCTCCAGCCCCGCAGCCAGTGCTCTTAACTGCTGAGCTGTCTCTCCAGCCCCAAGACTGTCCTTCCCCATAGCTCCTAGCACCTTTGGCTCTGTGTGTTCGAGTTTGCTTTCCATTGCTGTGACAAAACATTCTGACCAATACCAACTTGGAGGGGAGGAAAGGGTTTATTTAGCTCACATCTCCTGGGTCACAGTTCATCACAAGGAAGCCCAAGGTAGTAACTCCGGGCAGGAGCTGAAGCACAGGCCCTGGAGGAACACCGGTTACTGTCTTGCTCCCCTGGCCCATGCTCAGCCTGCTTTCTTACACAATACACAACCACCTGCCCAGGGGTGGCACTGCCCAAAGTGTGCTGGGCCCTCGCACATCACTCAACCACCAAGAAAATACCCCACAGACATGGCCACAGGCCAGTCCAATGGAGGCAGTTCCCCAACTGAGGCTCCCTCCACCCAGGTGTGTCGAGTTGACGCTAAAGCTGTCCGGCACAGTGGGTGAGGTGATGCCTGCTTGTAACCTTAGCACTGTGGAGAAGGCAGGAGGACTGTGAGTTCAAGACCAGCCTGGGTACATAACATGTCCTTGTCTCAAAGCACAAAAAAACATAAAAGGTGTCCATGCATGCTGGGCTTGTATCTGTGCCGTTTGTTTTGTTAATTCAACCTTTCTTGGGAAAAAATGATTTGGGTTGTTTTCTTGTGGAAAATAATCCTTCCTTGATCGGGTTACCAAAAAGTGGATTTTCTTTGAATTACACAAATGGATATAAAAAATATACTAATTCTTTGTTCACTTATACTGAGATGTCCCTATAACCTTTGTCCTTTGTTCAGTCATGGGATACAATACGTTAATTCATTTTTTTAAATTTTATTTATTTTTGTATGTGTATGAATGTACTGTCTGCATGTAGGTCTGTGCACCCGTGTCATGCAATGCCGTGGAGGTCAGAAGAGGGTGTCGGATTCCCCTGGAACTGGAGTTAAAGATGGTTCTCAGCCGCCATGTGGGTGCTGGGGCTCGAACCTGGGTCCTCTGCAAGAGCAGTCGGTGCTCTTAACCTAGGCCATCTCTCCAGCCCCATGTTAATTCACTTTCATATGTTAAACAAGCCTTGCATTCTGGGTACCTTATAAAGAAAAGAGGCGGATTTTAGCCCCTGGCTAAGGCTTCCTTCTGGGAGGACACTGAGCGAGGTGGCAGGGAGAGCTGCTTTGCTACAGATCCCCTGCTGTGACAAGCCAAGCACCTTCTGACATTTACTCACAAACGGCCACCTGCTAATGATCCCACCTCTTAACACATCACAATGAGGCTTAAATTGCAATTTGACTTTTGATGGAAACATTCAAATAGGAAGAAATTTTGGCGCGGTACCTCACCTGGTTCTGTAAATAAGTCCAATAAACTCATTGGTTCCCCAGGGTGCACTGTGGTGGAATGGTACTTTGGTTTGTTGATGGGACCTTATAAAGAGGAGGTAGACGTTGCTCATGTCTCTCCCAGGGAGGGGTTCTTGCATTAGAGGGCCTAGTGTTGTCACTAGGAATTGTCAGACTCCAGATATCAGAGAGAACTGTGGAAGTAACACCAAAATAGACTTTTAAATTAATGTTTCTAAGAGTTTAGTTAAAGGACAGTTCTTCCTCCACCCACTCAAAATACAGATAGATCTTGGGGCTGGAGAGATGGCTCAGAGGTTAAGAGCACTGGCTGCTTTTGCAGAGGACGTGGGTTTGGTTCCCAGCACACATCAGCTAATAACCATCTGGAACTTCAGCTCTGGAGGAATTCAACGTCCTCTTCTGACCTCTGTGGGCATCCAATGACACCAGCCTACTTACATACATGCAGGCAATACTGTCATACATATACAATAAAAAAAATAAATACTTAAAAATACAGATAAGTGTGGTGAGTCCTGTAACCTCAGCACTTGGGAGGCTGAGGCATAAGAATTGCTACAAGTTTGAGGTCAGCCTGGGCTACACAGTGAGAAAACGAATTCCTATTTTAATATACTCTTTTATTTGTTCATCATAGACATTTTAATATATTTTGTTGATATACATTAGATTCATTTTTAGCAGTAACTGAATAATTTACTATATAGTATAATTCACAGAGTACAATTCGTCATTCCAAGCATTTCTGTTTTGCATGGTATGAGGTAAGGCAAATGGTCTGTCATTAGTGGCATTAATTTTAGTGAGAAAGAGACAATCAACTTTGGAATGACTGGAGTTGAAGGAACAGACTGGACAATCACATTCTTGTGTCTAGAGAATCAGAGGTAGATTCTAATCAAAAAGCACATGTGATCAAAACATCAATATGTAAAACTGGAAACAGGGGTAAAATTAGTTTTTTACATGTTAATTGGCATGTCTGACACAGTCATATGAATATATGTTTGTTAAAAATAGACACCCCCAAACCACATTAAAATTGGTTGCTTATTTTAGAATGCTTCTAAAAGTTCAGGAAATGGCTTTTTGTTTGTGAGGTTGTTTTGAAGATACAGATCTTTATTTTCTATTGATTATTAAATATTTTTCCTCCAAATCATTTTGTGCTCATGTCTTCTCTTAATTAAAATCTACCTAACTGCTAGAACTCATAGGCTTCAATAAGTAACAAAATTTGTAATGGACTCAGAATCGTTTCCATCTCAGTGAAACGTGGCCTTTAGGGCAGCCCGTGGGCCCCCTTTTGGTAAATAGATGACTCCAAAAACACATTCTGGAAAACCCAACACAGCTCCTGAACATTCTCAGTCTATGGACTTCACCCCACTGTTTGTGGAATCAATTAAGGAACAAAGGACCGTTTACTATGCTCGTCTTTTTAAACTCCAACACCTTTTCTCCCACTTTCTCCTAGTCTCTCATACATTGACTTCTCCTCTTCCCTCCCCTTCCCTCTTAGCCCTCCATCTTTCCCCCTTCTTTCCTTTTTTCTCTTTTCAGTCTCCAAATTCTTCCTCTTTCCATATCTGTGCTTGAATCCACATCTCCTTCTGTGCATCTTGTCCGTATATGGGTAGCTCCTGCTGGTTTTCCTTGGTTCTTCTGGGGTAGGGGAGTATGGATGGGGTAAATTTGTGGGGTGCTGGAGATGGAGCCCAGGCTCTCACACATCCTAAGCACATGCTCTACTGAGCCACATTTCCAGCCCCAGTGAGGCTGCCCTGAGTCAGTTTGTGTAGTGTTCACAGAGGTGTCCGCTGCTACTACGGAACATGAGCTCTTTGGTATAAACTGTCGTGTTCAAGATGTAAGGCTAAGTTCCCGAATTTTCAGTGTCGTTGGTATCTCTGAATAAAAGAATAACGCAGTTATGAGCATGTAAAGTAGAGCATTTCCAGAAAAGTTCACCTGAGCTCGGGCGACCCACCTTGAATGTGGGCGGCTGCCTCTTATAGGCTGGGGTTCCGGGCTGAAGAAAAGGGGGCCAGGAGCCAAGCACCAGCACTCTTCCCTCTGCTCCCTGACTGTGGACACGGTGTGACTAGATAGCCACCTGCTCCCGCCACCACGCCTTCCCTACTGTGGATTGTCTGTTTCCCCTCAAACTTCGAGACAAAGCAAAGCCTTCCTTCCCTAAGTTGTTTTTTGTTTTCTTTTTAATTATTTTAATTTTTATTTATTCTTATATGTGTATGAATTCTGTATACTGTCTGCATGTAGGTTGGTGCACCCGTGTTGGGCAATGCCTCGGAGGTCAGAAGAGGGCGTTGGATTCCCCTGGAACTGGAGTTAAAGACGGTTCTCAGCCACCATGTAGGTGCTGGAGATCGAATCTGGGTCCTCTGCAAGAGCAGTCGGTGCTCTTAACTGCTAGGCCATCTCTCCAGCCCCCCCTAAGTTGTTTTCATCAGGTCTTTTGCCACAGCAGTGAGAAGAACAACTGATACACAGTGCGTGTCTCCCTGTGATAGGTTTCCACTCCTTCACTGCACTGGGCACATTTTACTTCTATTCTTTAGTTAAGGCTGTGTTGCTACTTTAAAGCAAGAGTCTGTTTCCATCTTCGTGTGTCTAACCCCATGCCCAGTGCGGACTCCGAGGCTTCCCTAGCAGGGCATGAGGTTGCTTATCTGCGTGTGCCTGATACTCTTCGAGACCTCCCTCTGCTATGCAACACTGTGTGGATGTGCTATCACTGTAGCCACTTACCACAAGCAGCCTGGGATACAGGGGGAACAGAGTTTCCCCAGGACACACAGCAGGTAGCCGAGCGAGAGTGAACTTCAGTCACATCTCAGAGTAGCAGGCCTGCCGGCACCTGCCGTTGCCTCCCGGTGAGCAGCTTGCAGTGTTCTGTGCTCTCTAAGACCTGTTGATCCCACTGCCTCTTCCTGGCACCTCTGCGTTCACCTGCGTATGCAGAAGTGCCTCGACTCTTCTTTCAGTCTCTATCTACACTCAGCTTTGGTTCTCTGACTGCTGCTCACTGACCATCCAGACCTCCTGCTTCACAACCTCAGAACCTGCTCGGCATCCACACTGGGCCCTCCGGAGTCTCCCCGCACTGTGCTGTCACCTTCGAAACATCCAGTTTCCACTGCAGTGCTGGTGATCAAACCCAGAGGCCCGTGTGTAAATCAAGCGTTTTTTTTGATTCTTCCTTCTTCTGGTCCTCCTTCATCTGCTCTCGGTCTCCCGGCCCTTGGCCCTCTGCTTCCCTGGCCATCTCAAAACATCAGTCACAAATAACCTTTCCACTTACAGCACTGAGTCCGCCTTGGGCTACACGGTGTGGATTTTCTTTGCATCCCTTTCAGCTTATAACCACAACTGAAAGGACCTAGCCCAATGTCCTGTACAAATCTACAGCCTGAAACACAAGAGTTAATTCTCGAATAGAATTCTCTGATTTGATCTTTAATCCTACTGGTAAAGACACTGAAGTCTATTTATCAGGCAAGGGGGCCTGATAAATGGCCTGGGACAAAAGCCAGTGTTCTTTTCTTATGTGTGTGAGGCTCTGTGTGGTGTCCATGGCTATCATGCAGCAGTGTCTGCTTTTGTCTGTGTGTACATGTGTGTACATGTGTATACATGTGTGTACATATATATGCACATGTACTTGTGGCTCACCCACCAGAGGTCAGCTCGGGGTATCTTCCTCAAGAACCATCCCCTTTGTTTTGAGGCAGGCTCTCTCATTGACCTGAAATACCCGGATAGTCTAGGCTGGCTGGCCAATGAGCCCCAGGGATCTACCTGGCTCCTCCCCAGCTCTGGGATTATAAGCATATGTAAAGTGTGTGCCTCGTGTGTACACCGCCTTGTGCCTGCCTTTCTACATCAGTGTGGGGATTGAACAAGGTTCTCAACCTTGTGTGGCAAATGCTTTCTCAATGGAGCCGTCTCTCCAGCCTTGATGGTGTCTCCTTTTTTGTGGTGTTTTTGAGACAGTTTCTCCCTGACGCTCCAGCTGATCTGGAACTCACTATGTAGATCAGGCTGGCCTTGAACTCATAGGGATCCCCCTGCCTCTGCCTCCCGAGTGCTGGGATTAAAGGAATGGGCCACCACACCTGACAACAGTGTCTACTTTTAAGAAACTGACTATGTACTGGGAGGGACATTATCAATTATTAATGTATGCAATAAAAGGTGAGTGGGTGGCCATTGGTGGGATAAATGAATATAAATGCAGGAGCTCTTTCCCTTTTTGTATGATACTGTGTGGTCCTTTTGATCAAATGCAGGTGGAAAAAAGTTTTGTAAAGCAGCTGATGAACCCTGTGTTGGGCTTCAGGAAGAACTTGCTCCAGTGAAGCTGATCTCGGCCCCGGTCATCCCTGCCACTTTTAGCTCTTCTCTCCTCACTTTATTGTCGTTTCCCCTTATGCTCGGACTTCTCTCTGGAACAGAGTGTTTCCTTATTGATAGGCTGTGTATTTACCTCAACCCATGCAAGGGTTCCATGGACTTTGGCAAAGATTTGTTCATGTCTTATTTGCTGATTTTAAATGTCAATACTTTTCTTATAATCTTCTCTCTCAATCCCTTGAAAGTCATACTTTCTGCAATTTAGGTGACAGGGTGTCATGTGATAGGTGGCTGAGTATACCCCACCCCACCCCCAGATACTTACCTGGGGGGGTCCCAGGTGTTCTCTAACTACAGTGCATCAAGAATGACTTCCAGTTTGGTGGTATTAGGGGGAGTTTTATCTGAAAATGATTCCAAAACCTAAGAGAGAGAGAGAGAGAGAGAGAGAAAGAGAGAGAGAGAGAGAGAGAGAGAAATTGTACCATGGGAATGTCTTTGCCTTGTGGTTGGGTAGGATTTATTTTATTTATTTACTATATTTATTTTATGCCTGGTACTCGGCTCTCCCCCAAAGACAACATTGCTGTGCTTCTAGAGATGTTTATGTAGCTGAGAATTTTCAGTCCTTTAAAACGTGATGACTATGCCTTACTTTCTGTGACCAGCTGTGTTTTGAGGAAACCCCATCTGTGAACATCTCTGTCTGCCTGAGGTATACAAATGGCCATCTTGTAGGAAGCAGCTCAGGCCCTCAAGGGATGATGTCCTCCTGCTATCTCCCAGGCCAGAGCTGGAGCAGGATAGCTCGTACACATGCCTCCCCACTGCCCCTGTCCCAATTCTTCCTCCACTAAACCCTACAGTGTGTGACCTCTTAAGATGTGGCTTCTCAAACAATAGCCTGGATGACTGCTACACTAGTTGTTGGTCTAGACTCAGTAACAACACGCTTGGGAATTCACCCGAAGGATATACGCAGACCGTGCCCAATGATCACTTCAAAGAGTCAAAACTTAAAACAACTTGAAGGCCATTCTGGTTAAATGAAGTCTGAAACTGGCATATGGTGCCAGATAAGCAGGCATTAAACTGACAGTGTGGGCTGGAGAGATAGCCTAGCGGTTAAGAGCACCGACGCTCTTACAGAGGACCCGGGTTCGATCCCCAGCGCCCACATGGCGGCTAAGAACCATCTGTAATTCCAATTCCAGGAGAACTCCAGTTCCAGGGGAATCTGAGACCCTCTTCTGACCTCCGCGGCATTGCACGACACGGGTGCACAGACCTGCATGCAGACAATACATTCATACACATACAAAAAAAAATAAATAATAAAAAAAATAAAAAATAAACTGACAGTGTGAGAAAACACACAGTGTGGGGAGTGCCCAAGCCAGCCCAGCACTGCCACGTTTATAAAAAGCATGTGTGTGCCCTTGGAAATAGAAACACGCTTACTAGAGACCAAAACACACATGCTACACTGAGCCAGAGAATTAGTTCTGGTTTTAATTTTTTTTAATTTTTTAAATTAATTTTATTTATTTCTGTATGTGTATGAATGTACTGTCTGCATGCAAGTTTGTGCACCCGTGTCATGCAATGCCGCGGAGGACAGAAGAGGATGTCGGATTCCCCTGGAACTGGAGTTCTCCTGGAATTGGAGTTTCAGACGGTTCTCGGCCACCATGTGAGTGCTGGGGATCGAACCCGGGTCCTCTGTAAGAGTGGTTGGCGCTCTTAACTGCTAGGCCATCTCTCCAGCCCCTGGTTTTAATTTTTTATAGCTTAACTTTGTTTTCAAAATTTCTGCAGTGACTATTAATGTTTTAGGGCCCGGCCTTCCTCCACTTAAATGGAAAGCTCCTATCAGAGCCCAAAGATGGCGTTGAGTCACTGGGCTCTTCATCTGTTTTCCGTGTGGCCACACTGAGGACCGCTGCCTCTTTTTCTGTTGCTCATCTTGTTAACTGGCCCACTGAGATGGGGGTGAGGTGAAAGTTTGGAGAGTATGGGAGCCTGGGCTTTCACTGCAGGGCTCTGCTTGCATGTACTCTGTTGATGGTCTCTAACACAGAGAACACAAAACAGGCTGAAGAAAAACCCTGGGTCACAGCTGGGAGCAGAGTTGGAGTTGCTGGATGTCTGCCCTGCTGTGGCATTGAACTAACTAACTAACTAACTAACTAACTAACTAACTAACTGACTGACTAACTAACTGACTTACTGACTGACTGACTAACTGACTGACTGACTGACTGACTCACTGACTAACCAACCAACTAATAGCTAACTAACTGACTAACTAACTAACTAACTAACTAACTAACACTGCTCCTCCTGCCAGTATGTGACATTTTATGGAAGTCAAATATATCCACAGAAATGTGGGTCTGTCCAGAAATAGGCTGGGGGAAACACATTCTTTTATCAAGGGTCACCCTGAGAGAGGGTGGAGGGAGGGGGAGGAAACAGGCTTCCTGGGAGGGACTGGGTGAGCTGTTACCTTGCACTTCATGAACTTCTACATTCTTTAAATGTAATTTTAGCCTTTAATCCCAGCACTCAGGAGGCAGAGGCAGGCAGATCTCTGTGATGGAGGCCAGCCTGGTCTACAGAATAAGTTCCATCCAGGCCAGCTGGGGCTACAGGGAGACCCTGTCTCAAAAATAGCAAAAAAAAATTTTTTTTTAAGTAAAAGTATAAAAAGAGGGCTGGGAGCACTGTTGAGACAGGTTGGCAGTTAAGAACATCGACGGCTCCTGCAGAGGATCAGTGCCCAGGCAGTGCCCAGGTACTCACAGGGTAGCTAGTAACTGTAATTTGCATTCCAGGGGATCCACCTCCCTCTTCTGGTCCCTGAAGGCACTGCAGGACACATATGTAAGGTGCACTTACATATATGCAGAGAAAGCACACACACACATAAAAAATACAAATAAATAAAATCAATAATAAAAAAGGACGGGTATGGTGGCTCATATATACAATCCCAGCATTTGGGAAGCCAAGCCAGGAGGATTGTGGTAAGCCTGGAGCCAGCCTGGGCTACACAGTGAGTTCCAGGCCAGCCTTGGCTATAGAGTGAGGGCTTGTCTCAATCCAAAAAAGAATAACAAAAATCAAGCAAACAAGTACAAACAAAATAAACCTCCACCAACCACCATTAGAAAGGAAAAGCGTAAAACTACATGCATTTTTATTACTTTTATTATTATTATTGCCTGGAGCTCGCTATGTAGACCAGGCTGGCCTTGAACTCACAGAGATCCGCCTGCCTCTGTCTCCCAAGTGCTGTGATTAAAGGCGTGTGCTACCACACTCAGCCAAAACTACATGCTTTTAAAATGCAGTGGGGGTTTGGACACAACAGCCTGTAGATTGGTTTTGCACGAAGGATGCTTGTACTTGTGGATTATCACTTATAGCTAAAAAAGGAAAAAAAAAAAAAACAACAGAGAAAGATGCAAGACAGTTATGGCAGAATACATGATCTGGGATGGGGTGGGGGTGGAGGGGAAGGGAAAGGGAAAAATGAAAAAGTAATAAAAAAAAAAAAAAAAAAAAAAAAGCCAGAAAAAAAAAAAATTAAAAAAAAAATGCATGGAATTGTAACTCACTAGCTAGTGGATTTCACTTAAGCATTTTAATTTTATAATATATTTTAACTCTATTATGGGGGCACATTCATGTTGTCCTGTGCATGTGGGAGTCAGTGGATGACTTGTAGGAGGTGGCCCTCTCCTTCCATCACATCTGAGATGGAACTCAGGTCACAGGGCCTAATAGCAGGTGCCTTTACCCACTGAACTGTCTCAGAAGCCCAAGATAGCTTAAATAATTGGAATTTAAATATCTGCATTTTCAGAAGATGAGTGGTGATAATAAGACTACTCTCCATTGGTTTCGCACATATAAAAATGGAAAGTTGTTCTTTTTAAGATTTTATTTCAAGCATTCCAAATACTATCTCTTTTTTTTTTGTATTTTTGAGACAGGGTCTCCCTTTAGTCCCAGCTGTCTTGGAACTCACTGTGTAGACCAGGCTGGCCTTGAACCCACAGAGATCCGCCTGCCTCAGCCTCCCAAGTGCTAGGATTAAAGGCGTGCGCCACCACACCCGGCTAGAAATACTATCATATAAATGGATGCTGCTTAAAAAGCATGAACAAACAGGAATATAGCAAGCCACTCCCATGAACTCCCAGGTCCACCACACAGCTCAGTTTCCTGTTGAAAGAGCAGAGCCATGTCTGATGGCCCATGCCTGTAATCCTGGCAAATGCGTCAGGGCGAAGCTGACGTGTTATAAGTTTCAATCTGAGCTATAGAATGAGGCCCTATCTTGAAAGAAAAAAAAAAAAAGAAAGAAAGACAGAGTGTACTGTAGTGAGAGAGCCCTGGGAAGCACAGCTAGTTACCCACTCTGCTGTCTGCCGACACTCTCCACAGTGGCCCAGGGACCGCATGTGTAGACTTACAGATGGTGGTAAATGTCGGGATCCCGCTGAAGCCGGGTCTGGAATCCAATGTACAAATCATCCCACAACAGGCCGTGTTTGACCACATACCTGATGACATCCACGCGGCTGCGGATCTGAAACACACATGCAACAGCTTTCGAGGAGGCCCTGGCGCGGGAACCCACACCCTCCCGTCCCCAAGGGGGGCAGCTAGAGCACTGGGAGGGCAGGAGGAGTGAAGGAGATGCAGACAGGAGAAGGGGAGGGAGCCGGGGCAGCAGGAAGGGGGGACAGCTGGGGGGCACTGGGCTCAAACCCAGGGCCCAGCTGTGCGATCCAGTGCCTCCACCTCCACATCCATCAAACGCAGATACTAAGGTAACATCCCTCATAGGATTGTGGAGAGGACCACGAATATGAAACACTTAAAACAAGGCCGGGCATGCAGAAAGTGTTCAATAAATACATCTTTCATGGGTACTTCTAAAGTGTGTCTCTCCACCTGAAACTCTGATAGAGTTTCTCATAGGCCTGGTAGAGCCTATGAGTTCCTGGCAGCCTGTGTGTGTTCAGCCTGTCCCAGAGCAGGACTGCCTTAACTCGGGTGCTGGGGGGTCTTAAGAAATCCCCACCACAGACACTGGAGTCTCTGCACAAAAAGACACAGGGTTAGAGGCAAGCTGTGACTGTTTGACCTCAGTCCTGCATTGACTGGCTCTGTGGAAGCAAGTTAGGCCATCCTGTGTGTGTGAGTGGGAAGCAAGTTAGGCCATCCTGTGTGTGTGAGTGGGTGAGTGTGTGCGTGTATGTGTGTGTGTGTGTGTGTGTGTTCCCTCCCTCATACCCTCCTGCCCTCCTGCCCTCCTGCCCTCCTGCCCTCTCCTTGTCCCTCCATCCCCCCCCCACCATGGCTTCAGTGTGTAGCCTTGGCTGGTTCCATACTCATGATCCTCCTGCCTCAGCCTGTCCACAGCTGGGATTTGCAGTGCTCCTCACCATGGCTTTTCTCTATTACGTGGGGTTGTTGTGGGACAGAGAGAGGAAGGAGAAAGGAATTTATATAAGCAGCTTGAAATGATGGCACCCTGAGATTGGCCTTCTTGAACTGTAAGCCATGCCTCCATGGCAGGGGCAGGGTCACATAACTGAACGTGGGGATTGTGAAAGGCTTGGCCTCATAAAAGGTTTCTGAATGTGCAACGAAAACAATTCAGCTCAAAGTCAAACTTGTAATGAATCTAAGGCGTTTCTGGCAACGCCGTGTATTACGTGCCTTGGTTCTGAATGCATGCTTGCTGCACAAAACCAACAGAGGCTGCCCGAAACACATCGGCTTGATTTTGAGATTATCGTATTATATGAATTGTAATGTTTTTACTGTACAGAACTCTCTGTTCTGATAGAAACAGAATTACAGAAAACAAACCCTTTTTATACTTTCCCTATATATTTGGATGTGGATTATATTGGGATAGAATGCTTGATATTAAAAAAATGTTTTTTTTTTTTTTCTGGATTTGGTGGCATGCACGATTAATACTAGCCCTTGGGACTCAGAGTTAGGCAAATCTCTGTAAGAGCAAGGCCAGTCTTGTCTACAAAGTGAATTCCAGGCTGGTTGGGGCTGGGAAGACCCTGTCAAAAAAACCAAAAACAAACAAAAAGACCCCCAAAGTGTTACTCAAGTTGCTAGCTTGAATTTCATTATTTTAAGTTATTATTTTTATTTTATATGTATGTATATTGTCCAAACGTATGTAAGTTCACCTGTGTCAAGTAATGCCCTCATAATAGGTCAGAAGAAGGTCTCGATCCCCTGGAACTAGAGTTACTAACAGTTGTTAGCCACCATGTGGGTGCTGGGAACTGAACCCTGGTCCTCTGTAAAAGCAGCCAGTGCTCTTAACCACTGACCCATCTCTTCAACCTCCACCAAGTTTCATTTTTTTTAAAAATTCAATAAATTGCTAGGCATTGGTAGGCACCTTTAATTCTAGCACCTAGGAGGCAGAGGCAGGTGGATCTCTGTGAGATCGAGGCCAGCATGGTTTATGTAATGAGTTCCAGCCCAGCTGGGGCTACAGGGAGACCCTGTCTCAAAACAAAACAAAACAAACAAAACAAAACAAAACAAAAACAAAACAAAAGCAAAAATGTATTGATCTGTGATTAGGACAGGATTTTCTGAAACAGCCCTGAGTATTTCTGTCCTTTTCACTACGTATCTATGCGAAGCAGCAGTTAGCAGTGATGAGTAAATCAAGATACTAATCAACTCTGAAAAACATAGATGATGCTTTCTGTCTCACAGCATCAAATATTCACCCAACTTTTAATTCCTTATGTAATAAACAAGCTCTGTCTCCAGTATGGAGGTACGTGTTCATCACAATAAATGGTAAAGTTATGTGTATGGCAAAGAATTGCTTTAAAATAATTTTAATTTTATGTGTATAAATGTTTTGCCTGAATGTGTGTAAGTACAAGCATGCTGAGCAATGTGTGTGCAGAGGTCAGAAAAGAGTGTTGAGTTCCCCGGAATGGGAGGAACAGATGGTTGTTAACCACCAGTAGATGCATGGGAACTCAACCTGGGTCCCCCAAAGGAGCAGCCAGAGCTTTTAACCTCTGAGCCACCTCTCCAGCCCCTAAAATAAACTTCAGTACAGTTTGTTAGCAGGTGAGTTCACTTATGAAGACACTGGAGAAAAACAATGGTTTGAGCAGAGTTCTGGGGGGAAAAAAGACACTGAGGCTACCGCTTGGAGAAGAGGGAACTCCCGACGAATCCAGAAGAGCAATCAGAGTGAGATGGGAGACGAAGCCATATCACCGACAGAGCACAGAAGAGGATTCTGGTCCTGAATGATGGGCAGATCACATGTGTAACCTGCCTTCTTGTTTCTAACCAGATGCTGACAAAGCAATCAAGAAGGTAAAAGCTGACCCGGAACTGGAAAGGAGAGAGGGCTTGACTGAAATCAGCCACTCAGTCAGCTCTGAAGATCGGCCACCAAAGCCTGAAGCAACGAGGAAGCAACAGGAAAGCGACTTTTTTTTTTCAAATTAAATATTTTCTCTCATTTTTTAATTTTTTGAGACAAGTTCTCATATAATCCAGTCTGGCCTTGATCTTGTTATATAGCTGAGGATGACACTGAACTGAGCCGTCTGCATCCACCAGCTGATTACCATGAACACGGGCATGTGCCATCATACCCACTATCAAAGTAAATATCTCAAATGGCCTTGAACAGGTGACTGTGCCCTCAGGCTCACAGAGACTTTAATCTATAGGTTTCGCTAATGACTTTGGGGCTAGACTGCTGCCAGTGTGCGATTACTTTTTGTCACTAGACACACTTGGGAGGAGGGAACCTCAGCTGGGGAGCTTCCTCCGTCAGGCCGGCCTGTGAGCACGTCTGTGGAACACTTTCTTGATCACTGGTTGATGTAGGAGGGCCTGGCCCACTGTGCCCAACTCTGGACCGGCCGCAGCTGGGCTGTATGAGAAAAGCAGCCAAGAAGCCAGGAGACGCAAGCCGGGAAGCAGGCTCTGCTATGGCCTCTGCTTCCACTCCGGCCTTGGCTTCCCTTGATAAAGGACTGTTCTGTAAGCTGAAATGAACCCTTTCCTCCCTAAGTTGGTTTCAGTCAGTGCTCTACTGCAGCATAAGAAAGCAAATGAATACAGCCAGACACCACCATTGCTACCTGGTGACCTTGGGCCAGTGATTTTAGCTCCTGGGTGCTGCGCCATAGAATGCAGCAAACAGCAACACCTAATCATAATATCTGCAAAAACATCTGCAGAGTGTTGGGTACCGAACAAGATAAGCACGCACCTGGTATATGAAAGCACAAATGAAAGGCTGATCTTGTTTAAGTGGGGTGAAGCCTCGCTGGGTGGAGCACTGTGCAACTATGGTCCCCGCCATTGAAGGCTGAGGCAGGGGATGGCTTGAGCCCAACAGCTTGTGATAGGAATGAACAAGTAAGAGAAGAGCTAAGGAGAGAGGAGAGGAAGGAAGGAAGAAAGGGAGAGAAGAGAAAGGGGAGGGAGGAGGAAAGGAATATTTCCCCCTGAGACTTTAGTACATGTGAAGTCAGTTTTCTAAGATGCATAAGTCAGATAGATGAATATTTCCCTAAAGTTTTAACACAGCAAGTACTTTACTAAACATAAGATTCAAGTCAGTTTACTAAAGTATGGTTCACTAATGCAGCTGTTAGGTTTAGTACGCGGTCTTGTTTACGCTCTAAATCAGGCCCTTGCACACTTCCATGGCTCATGCAGTAAACTCAAGTGCAGACTGCAGGCCCTGGACTGTATGTAGCTGAGGGTTCTCTCACTCTGTGGACTGTACGGCTGCTCACATGAATTAGCACATATGACTAATCCATCAATCTGGCATGGTAAGGCTAAGCCCTGCGGAAGGAGACACGACAAAGGCTCCGACAGGCTAAATAACTACTCAAAGCCTCATGGTCAGCACTGTGCTCAGTGGGGCTGGGAGCTGGGCTGGGAGCTGGTCTCTCCCTGGCCTGTCTCCAAAGCCAAAACTCTGTCCTCCACACCATGCAGACAAGAGAGCGGCTCCCTAGGCCTGGAGCCTCGTGAAACGCTACCTTGATTAACTAACTCCTTTTCAGAGAAGCTCACTGAATTCCCTTGGGGAAGTAGACAGAATACTGGTATTGTCAGACTATTCAAACAAAGGGTCCCAAAGAATTAAAATTTCCTCAGAAATTCTGTGCTAGGGGAGGGGAAAGCCTGAAGCCTGGTGCCCAGGAGGAACCTGCCTGGAGGCAAGAGAGGTCGTACAGTTCTCTAACTTAGTATGTGCTCCTTTACTTCTTCCTCTCCCTCAGTTCCTGTATAAAGTGATAGTGGCTGTAGGAAAGGGGGAGGGACTCGGACTCTCCCTCCCTGTGGTTCCGCCTAATGGAAAACAAAACCAATTTCCTTTGTTGATTTCTGTTTGCCAATTTCTTTTTAAAGATGTGATAGATTAGATGAATGTAATCTAATCTCCAGATAAAATTTTTGGCAGTTAGCCAGATGACAGACATGTGGCTCACTGACGTGGGTGGGTGGCTGCAGGGAGATTCCCAGGTACTGGGAGTTTTCCTGGTTTCCTGACCCTGGGCGCAGGTGTCTGTAAACACATATGGATGAGTTCACACAGGAAAAGGGCTTTTTGGATTCTGAAGTTGTTTGTCAAGAGTCCACCAGCTGTCACGGCCTGACCCCTGGCTGTTTTCTGATCTTGTGGCCAATTTCTAACGAAGGAACATTTGAAGGCTGCCACTTTGAAGGTCCTGTTGAGCCATTTGCTGACTCTGGGACAGGAAAGCTGGGCTATTTGACAGAGCGCTCACTCGGCTTTTCTGAGGAGCCCAATTTGGCATTTGCCTTGAGATTTTGACTCACTCTTTATGTTTGAGGTATAAAAGCCTCATCTTGAGTCACTTTGCAGTGTCACCTAACAGGAGATAAACTGTACATGAGGGTCAGGCAGCCATGGGAATAGGGTCTTTGTTTTGGGATAAAGATTAAGATTCTTAGTAAAATGCCCACTTTCATTTGAATTTGAGTGTGCTTCTGAGAGATCTCTAGTGTAACTCTGAGCTTGAGAAGCAGTGATTCCTTGACATTTTGGAGGTCCTGGGGGCGAATTTCTGCAGACTAGTCCTTTTATTTTTATTTTTAAATTTTTTTAATTTATTTTTTATGTGTATGTATGAATGAATGTACTTACTGTCTGCATGTAGGTTTGTGCACCTGTGTTGTGCAATGTCTCGGAGGTCAGAAGAGGGTGTTGGATTCCCCTTGGAACTGGAGTTAAAGACGGTTCTCAGCAGCCATGTGGGTGCTGGGGATTGAACCCGGGTCCTCTGCAAGAGCAGTCGGCGCTCTTAACTGCTAGGCCATCTCTCTAGCCCCAGACTAGTCCTTTTATGATCTAAGAGTCACTCTGAATTAACATAACTTTGTGTGTCATCTTGTATTCTAGTCTGCATTTATGTTAATTGGGTTGAGGGCTCCTAAAATTTCATGGCTGTAGAAAATAGTCCAGCACAGATTTATCTAGTCAAGACTCTCAGGAAACCATGAAGCACCCAGAAAAACAGACACATCTGTGTAAAGATTCTACAAGGCTGATTAGCTGGTTAGAATTTCAAGATTTTGGAAGGCTGTAAACCAGAACCAACCTTATTTTGGGAGATCTTTAGTTCCTTTGATAAGGACAATTTGTATTCTTTTTGAAAATATTTATTTTTAGTTTTTGTGTATGAGTGTATTGCCTGTGTGTGAGTGACTTGTGTCTTGCAGTGCCCATGGAGGTCAGAAGAGGGTGTCAGATGCCCCTGAAACTGGAGTTAAGGACAGTTGTTAGCTGCCATGTGGGTGCTGGGAATTGAACCTAGGTCCTCTGCAATGGCAGCCAGTGCTCTTAACTGCTGAGTCATCTCTTCAGCCCTGGAAAAGTTACATTCTTATAATTTTCCGTATTTGTATATAAACTTCTTTTAAGCTTAGACTATTCTGAAGTTTCCTTTGTTTTACTTACCAAGTAGATACCTTGAAATGCATCCAGGGATGCTTTACTGTGTTTCCTTGCTGTGGTGTTCTCACTACCCTGGGAGGTTTTGTTACTCTATAAAGTCTTGAAGCTGTGTGATGTGAGATGTTTCCACTCACTATGTCTGATTGTTGAAAGATGAAAACTAAGAGAATGGAAAGTTCACCAAATGGTTTAATAAGGCACCTGGTCCAGTTGGTCTAAGATAAGTATAGATGAAACATGTCAGGTATTAAAGCTTCTGCTGGGGATACCTGTTTTTGCAAACTGCAATGCGCATTTGATGATGCTTAGCCCAATTAGCCCTGCCTCACTATTGAAGCCTTCGTTGCTGATTCTGAGACCTCGTGCATGAGCTTTCTGACTCTCCTGGGTAAATGCTTTCTCTCTTAGCTGTTCAATGAATTCTTCCCATAACACCCTTAAAAGCCACTTGCCGCCCACTTCTGTATCTGACCTAACATCTTTTCAACTATCAGGTAAAACCTTTTGGGATCCATTAACTTAGCAGACCATTAGTGTCCATCAACCCAAAAGCTAAGGCATCATCAGGGAGCCCATGAAACATAGGGCAGAGATTTCCCTGCCCTGGCATATTCCCATTTGGAAAATCCCTTGATAAGATTTTCTTTGGTTCTGTAACTATAAAAGCTTCATTCAGTTGATTTCACATTGGAGCATGGGATTTGGAGCATTTCGTATCTGTGTTGCCAGGCTGTGCTCACTCATATTTGGCTCAAGAATAAACTTTCCCTTATTTTCTTCCAGTCCTGAGTTGTTTTTGAATCGACAAAAGGAAAAAGGGAAGGGTGAAGGAAGGAAAGAAGATGTAAAGAGGGGATGGACAGGGGATAAGGAAGAAGACAAAGAGGAAGAGGAAGGCATTCCCACAGGACTGCTTACTTCCTCATAGGCGTGCTCCCGGCTGGGTCTTTCTTTTGGAAAGGATAAATCTAGAAAGTCGACCAAATAGTCGTATCCTCCAGGGAAAGGCTTAAAGTCTTCATCTGTCTCAATCATCTGTGCAAATGGAAACATGGTAAATGGAAGAAGAACTCTCATCAGGGAGCTGAGGTCTTCAAAAGATTCTCAGAATGGGGAAGACTCAAGCACCCTAGAGTAGCAGTAAGCTTGAATTCTCTCTTCCCTCCCTCTGTCCCCCTTTCCCCCCAATGTCTCTCTCTCCCCTCACCCTCTGCCTTCCTCCCTCCCTTCCTCTCTCATTCTCTCAGTCCCAATTTCTCCTTTCTCTTGAACTGATACATTACAATCTTCATCTTCTACATCAGAAAAAACACTCCCTTCACTAACATCAATGGCATAGAAATGGTTAACATTATCTCCTACACTGTTATTAGTAAATAAGATGGCAAGTGCTACAGGAGCCTTCTGATAGAGACGTGCAATGTGGAACTCATCTCATCAGCCAGCAGCTGGGTAGAAATACTCTCACTGAAAATTCTAAAAAATTTTTTCTCATTTTCAAACTGATTACCTAAGTGAAAATATCATTTAGTCTTCCAAGGCTTTGGATATACATAGGAGAGGTACCATAAGTACCAACTGACAATATTTTTTCCAAGTGAGGGCTTGTTCTTTTATGCCATTAAAGGAAGAACGTTTGAATGCTTCAAAAATAGAAATCATCTATCCCAAAACAAGAAAGGAGGATTTCTGTTTTCACCGGGACAAGAGAAAACGTTGTCGCAGGCTGGCATGGACCCCTGGTAGGTTCTTGAGGGGCACAGGTGTGAACACAGCAAGTGTGGCATGGTATCGATGGTCAGGGGCTGGAGGTAAACTTGGGAGAGGTCATCCCCTGAGAGTAGCCAGCATGTGCTGGTCACTGTGAGTGGTCTATATCCTAGTACCTCTGAGACTATCTTTCAGTAACCCTCAGACACTAAACCTAAGGTAGGGGTGGGTGGTGACTTACCACCCTGACAACTGGTTCACTTCAGTCCTCCTCCTTCTCCTGCACTCTGTCTGCTAGTGCTTGGTTTGACTGTTGTTGTGCTAGGAATCAAACCTAGGGCCTCTTGCATGTGAGACAAGCACTCTATCTCCACACTACGTCTCCAGCCTGGTTTACTCTGGAAACACCTCCAGCAGTGGTGACTAGTGTCTAACCTCAACTCATGGTTTGTTGCTCTGTGCATGTGTGCTGGGTTAGTGCGTTCACAGCACCCAGGCCTGCCTCCTGGTCCATGCCCTTTGCTGCAGACAGGAATTACCCGCTTCTACCTCACCTGGCTCCAAGTCGCTGTCCCTCTGAGTGCATTGCACCTTCTAGCCCCACAGTTTAAATAGGTGTTTCTGACTTGACAGGCACCAAAAGCAACACAAAATACCCAGAAACCCAAGGGAGGGATGTGGAGAGGAACAGGCTTACGTGAAAATGGAAATGGGAATGAAAGGCACTGAAGGGTACAGAGGGTGGTCTGGGGATGAGGGAAGGAGAATAGACCCAAAACAGTACGAATGTGTCACAAGGAAGCCTCTTATTTTGTATACTAATTCAAAAAAATTTAATTCACTGTGATAGAAGAAAAAAATAAGAAAAAGGAAAACCACTGCGTTTCAGAATAGTCCCTGAAGTTTCAAAGGAGACAATTAGTTTAATTTAAAAAAATTTTATATGTATGGGTGTTTTCCTACATGTGCGTATGCGCAATGTTAGCAAAGGCCAGGAGAGGGCTTAGAGCCCCTGGAACTGGAGTTATGGGTGGTCGGTAGCCGCCTGTGGGTGCTGAGAACTGAACTCAGGTCCTCCAGGGGAGGAGCAAGTGCTTCTAACTGCCGAGCCATGTCCGTCCGCAGCCCTTCAAAAGAGATCTGCTCATCGCTCTGTCCTTTCCTGGACAGTTCATGAGGCTTTGTTTGTGAGTGCTTATTAGGAAACAAATGGGAAACCTGAGGGGACTGCGAAGAGTCCCAGTAAGCAGAGAAAGCAGGGATGGAGTCGAGTCAGCACTTACCCTGATGACCAAGTTGTAATCCTTAAATCCAGCCCACATGAAGTATTCTTCTATCCAAGATGAGTTAAGGAAGATTTCATCTCCCACAGCAGCATTCAAAGTGTTCAGATATGGCTCAAAGTCCCAGAAGTCCTTGTAAATTTTCGTCCCTTCTGGAGGCTCCACGATGCCCTTGCTTAAGATACCAAGTGGGAGAGGAGCAAATAAGGAAGGGAAAACCTACGTCTCCAGGACAGAAGCGGCCCCAGGGCAGCCTCCAGCCGGCCAAAGGCAACTCGTGGGCCCAGACTCTGCTCAGTGGGAAGGGTCCCTATGCTGGATTTCACTGAATAATGTAGTCCATCTCTGGAGAAACAAAATCCCTGATGTTGACTGTGACCTGTTTATATTGATTTTATGGGAGTCCACTCTGCAATCCCACTTGGGTTCTGGGGACAAAACTTGGGTCCTCTGAAAGAACATCGAGTGCTCTGAGCTGTCTCTCAAGCCCCTTATTTTTTTCTCTCTAGTAAGGTTTGGAAGGTAAGGAAAACGCTTGCATAATTACATAGGATGAAGAGCTCGAGGCCAACTGGCTGCTCTCTTCCCTTCAATTTGAACATTATTTATTTGGTAGTTTATTTAAATAGTAACACTTCTATCTTTTTTTTTTTTCTTAAGACAAGCTCTCAAATTGTCCAGTCTGGCCTAATCCTCCTGCCTCAGCCTCCAAAGTGCTGGGATTAAGGTGAATGGCACCCTACCTAGCCCTAAGATTTTTATTTTAAAAAGTGAGATGTGGATATTATCATGTATGAAGTTTCATCTGTTATTCCATGAAACTTAATATTACTATGAACTAGGGATCTGTCAAGAATCTGGAGGTGAGCTTTTTATTATAATATTGGAGCATGTGTGTGTGTGTGTGTGTGTGTGTGTGCACATTCATGCATATGTAGGTATAAACGTGTTTTTTAATCCCCCCTAAATATTTAAGGCAAACCTGTCTGCTGGGTCTTTTAGCACCCTGCCCAGGTCCAACGTAGCTCCAGGTCTCGGAGTCCATGTCACCACATCAGAATTTTTCTTGATGAGATTGTTGAGTTGGCTGGGGTCATTTTTGGTGTTTGTTTCCTTAATATACCTAAGAAATAAGAGTGTCCCCAGGTACAAAGGTCTGTTCAGACATGCCAACTGGCAGCATTGAACATTTTCTTACTCTGCTTTCCCTGTTTCGAAACCTTCCTCACACACACAGAGGTATGGGGGTGTGGGGGGGAGTGGAGACTAAACACCTTCCTTAGGTTAATTAATGTCCTAGTCAGTCACTGAAGTTATGAATATATGTGCTCCAGGGGAGACTGGAGAAGCTAGGGGAACAGTGAGTATTCTAAGTAGACGACAACTATGACAATTATACAGTCTGAAAACTTCTGCATTCGAAACCATCAGAACTCCACCTCTCATCTCTAGGGGTTACTGGCCAGCCTGTCTAGCATGGGTGAGCTCTAGGAGAATGAGAGACTGTCTCAAACAACAAGGTGGATGGTACCTGGGGAATGGTACCCAAAGATGACCACCTGCACATACACACACACACACACACACACACACACACACGCACACAAAGAGGTTTTTAATCCACCTGTTTTGTCATTCAAAACCCTTCCTGAGTTATAGCTTGTTTCTTTTTTTATTTTCTTTTTTAAAATTTATTTTATTTATTTTTGTTACATATATATTTTTTGTACAAGATTATGTTACTAATCAAATCTAGACCCATGTCCCCTACCCTATCCCCCCACCCCACCAGAGCTCATGCATTCTGCCAAACATGCATGTAAACACACACATACACACACACACACACACACACACACACAATGTAACTTTATAAAATGCTAAAAAGAATAATTGTGCTTTTCTGGAAACAGAAGGGTGACAGTCTGGGCAGAGGGCCATCATAAGCCAAGAACAATCAGTAACCACACCAACGCAAATGTCATCATGAAATCCACTATTTCATATGCAAGTTAAAAAAATTAAAAAGTACCAAGTTTGCCTTTTGTCCCTTAACTTTTCAAATGTATTTAGATTCGATTCCCCGAGTTTCTATGGGGTATAGTTCCATGGGTTTCGGCTGTGGATAGCCTGGTCAGGACAGAGAACAGCTCAACACGCCCCAAACTTCCCTTCAATGCCCTCTCCCAACCCCTCTCTGCTGATAAAAACTGGTTTCTTTCTCCATTGCTTGCTCTTTCTAAATTTCCATATAGACAGCTGCTTTCAAAGCTGCTTTCTGTCCTTCGATGCCTTTGAGACCCACCCCTGATGCACACAGCAGATGGCCCAGCTTGTAAAGACCTTTTAGCTAGGGGGTTAGTCACTGTGTATTCAGAATCAACTAAATTGCACATGTGACCAGCAGAGTTTTATGAACGAAAATTGCAAACATCCATAAAACTGTGTCAATGAATGCGTATAACCCTGACATTCAGAAAGCTGAGGCTGGACCATTGCAAGCTTCAAGCTCTGTTTCCATGGCTTGTGTATCCTCCTGACATATGGTTGATGTGGCAGTTATTAACAAGGCTACTATTTATACTGAGAATGACTCAGTTTTCTGTCAATAAAAGTTTGGATTTCTACAGGGTTGATACCTAGGAGCAGAATGGGTAGACACAGGATAAGGTCCGGTCTGAAGCAGCCTCCAAACTGCCTTCATGACCCCAGGGCATCTGCTTCACAAATGGCAGGAGGGATGCCCTGTTCCGTATTCATGCCTTGCCTCTGCCTTCCCCATTTTCAGAAAGCTGCCAATCCTGACAGCTAAGCCTCTTGCAGTCTAAACGTCCACTTCCCTCCCAGTTCCTGCCATTGTCTTTTCATGTCTTACTCTGTTCTTTATATGTCTTCTTGGTAAAAACATCTATTAAAAATGGTTTCTCTTGGCCAGTGACATGGCTCAGCAGGAAAAAGTGCTTGCCAGACAGGATGATCTGAGTTTGAGGCCCGGAACCCACATATTAAAACAGCCAGATGTGGGGCTAAAGAGATAGCTCAGTAGTTAAGAGCACATACTGCACTTGCAGAGGACTCCAGTTTGGTTCCCAGCACCCATGTCTGGCAGCTTGAAACCTCCAGTAACTCCAGGAATGGGGATCTAATGTCTTCTGGCCTCAGAGAGCACCTACAGTCACAAGAAAATACCACTCCAGCTCTTGGTGTACATCAATCATATTTTAAATACTGAAATCCATTTCCACAATAAACCATAGTTGTTCTTGTACACATCTTTCTGTAGACTGTTGGATTTGCTAACTTTTGAAGATTCTCTGCTCTACGTGAGGTATATTGACCTGTGGTTTTCTTGTAAGGTCTTTTAGGATAAAGCAAGCATAATAATGAAGGGATGGTGTTTTCTCAGCATTTTTGGAAATGAATGTTAGAACTGGTATCACCTCTTGAAATAATCTGGGCTTGCACTGCTCATTTGGATGGGGTTTTAGACTTGAATTCTGTTTCTGTAGAAACCCTCACCTGACTGATGAGATTTCCTGTTCTTGATAATGGCTCCTGAGCTCTACTGTTTCCTTCTTTTGTTTTTTGCTGTGGGTTTGTTTACTTTTTCTCTGAAGCGCTTTCTTCCCTGTCCTAGAGGCTGGGCCTGGCCTTGAACGTGCTGGGGAGAGTCCTACAACTGACTTCCTCTTCCCCTAAAAAATTTCTCTTTAAAGTGGGAGCTTAGACTGTTGACTTAAGACATTAAAAAAAAAAAAACTTTTTTATACTGCTGGGAATTGAACCCAGGGTCCTATAAACACTTTTTTTTCTATTAGGCTATAAGCATTTAATGATATGAATTTCTGTGGAAATACCATTTCAGCTAAATCCTAATTTACTTTTTTTTTTTTTTTTTTTTTTGGTTTCTGAGACAGGGTCTACATTATCTGGGCTGGCCTTGAACATCTCTTACTTTGATCTCTCAGTAGCCACGGCTATAGATGTGTGCTGCTGTGCCCACTTCATATTCCACCAAGCTTCCCCTTGGAATCACGTCTCTTTAATCAGAAGTTCCCTTAAGTTTCTTCTAAATCAGGGCTGCCGGGATGAACTGCCAGCTTCTCCGCTGTCTGAGATGCTTTTGTCTCACTTTTCTCCCCAGACTCCTTTCCCTGGACTCAGAATTGAGATGCAGTTTCTTTTTTGTTTTGTAAGCACATTTTAAAGTGCCACCCTACTGCGTTCTGGACTTTAGTGGCTTCTGGTTAGAAATCTAGCTGTTCGAATTGCTTCCTCTATGCAAGTCACTCTTCTGATCCAACTGTTTTGTATCTGGGGTCCTTACTGTTAAATGTCCAGGCTTCTCTCCACTCCATTCATCCTGCTTGGGGCTCGTTGTGCCTCTGGAGTCTATGTCTGTGTCACTCATTAGACTTGATTTCAGCCACTTACTCATTCACCATATGCACCTGCCATGACTTTTTCTTCTTCTCTGGGACTGAGGGGAGGTGGATACTTGGCGTTTGTTGTGGTTTCATGGGTCTCTCTGTGTTACAATCTTTCTCTTCTTGTCATGTCTGTTGGTCTATCATCAAGTTTGCTTTCTCTCTATCAATTCTCTTGTGTGTTTTGAGCTCAGCCAATGTGTTTGGGTGTTCCACTTTAGTGTGAATTTTCCATTTAGTTCTTTTATGTTCTATCTCTTGGCTGAAGCTTTTTATCTTTATATTCAAGAGGTTTTGCCATTGCTTGATGGAACACAGTTATCATAGCTGCTTAAAGTTTTTCTGATAATTACAGAATCTGTGTCATTTCAGGTCGGATGCGTATCTTTTCCGTCATGATTACTAAGGCCTTCCTGTTTTTTTTTTCCTTTCTTTTTTTAATTAATTTATTTTTTTAATATATACTTTGCACAAGATGTTCAAATATAGACCCGTGTCCCCCACCCTATCCCCCCACCCCACCAGAGCTCATGCATTCTGCCAAATATGCTTTTCATCTCTTTCTCAGTCTTTCTCGATATTCTCATGTGGAAGTTGACTGTTTTGAGCAGAAGTTCACTGTTTCAGTCAGTTCTTTGATGCAGTCCTTTCTGTTGTTGTTGTTGTTGTTGTTGTTTCCAATATGCATCACTCCCAACTGCTTGGACAAAAGCTCAGGGGGCCATGCACTACAACTAGGTAATTGGCACTAGCATCCACAGATGAGGGATGCCATTCGTTGTTTGTTTTTCTGGGACTGTGTTACTTCACTCAGCTTGATGTCCTCTAGCTCCAGCCATTTTCCTACAAAGCTCATGATGTCATCTTTCTTTACTGCTGCATAGAACTCCATCGTGTAGATGTACCACATTTTCACCTTCCTGTTTTTTTTCTACACTGAATAGTTTAAGATTTTATCATGATCCTTTTGAATATTACTCTGTGAAACTCTGGGTCTTTATATTCTATGGGCTTTAAGCTCTTATATTTAAAAGTATTTTATTACTTTTATTTTATGTGTTTGAGTGCATTTTTTGTATGTACACACGTGCTCCTGTGTCATACAGTCCTGATGGAGATCAGAAGAGGATATCAGATCCCATGGAACTGGAGTTACAGATGTTAGCCACTGACATATGGGTGCTGGAACCTGAACCGAACCTGGGTGTTTTGCAAGAGCAGTCCATGATCTTAACCACTGAGCCATCTCTCCAGCCTGTAAGCTCTTGTTTTAACAAGCAGTCAACCAGGTTGGGTTCATGCTACAAGTTTGCACCTACCCGCTCTGGGCTGAGCTTTCTTAGACCTTTTCAGCTCTGTCCCCTGTGTGCCACCACATAACCAGTGTGGGACCTGAGTGGTGGCCTCTTCTCTACTTCCATCTCAGAGGCCTGGCCTTCTGTTCACAGACACATCCCTATACAAACACAGCCTGGAAGTGAACCCAGGAGTCTGCACACAATCTTCTGGGTCATTTACTCACAGATCCTCCCTACAGCCTTGTGACTACTTTGTGCCTTTCAAGTGCCCTGCCCTTATCTTCCACTGAAAAGCCAGGGCCTTTCTCTAATGGACAGGTTATCTGGACAAAGAATAAACAAAGAAATATCTGAATTCAATGATATCAAGCATCAAATGTGCCTAACAGATATTTATAGAATATTCCACCTAAGCACAAAAGAATACACATTCTATTCAGCAGCCCATGGAAGGTTCTCTAAAATAGACCACATACCAGGGAGAAAAAAATCCTCAACAAACTCAAAACACTGAAATAATTCATGTATTCTGTCAGACCACAACACATTAAAATTTAAAATCTACAGCAAAAGAGGCTATAGTAATTACACTACTCATGGAGATGAAACACTCCTGAATGATAAATTGGTTGAAAAAGAAATCAAGAAAGAAATAAAAGTACTTCTAGAACTGAATGAAAACAATAATACAACACACATTAAAAAAAAAACCCATGATACATTTAAAAGAGGATAAAGATCTAGAAAATACAATAACTCAAAAACAAAGAAGAAAACAAATGACTCGACTAAAAATGGGCAATGGATCTGAACAGAAAACTCTCAAAATAAGACATAAAAATAGCTAAGAAACACCTTAAAAAGTGTTTGGCATTCTTACTAATTAGGAAAACGACAATCAAAACTACTTAAGATTTCATCTTGCCCCAGCCAGAATGGCTAAGATTGAGAAAACAAATGACACCAAATTCTGGTGAAGATATTCGGAAAAGAGAACCCTCATTTACTGCTGAGGGGATTGCAAAATGCTCAGCCACTGTGGAAAACAGCATGGAGAGCTCAAGAAACTAAAACTAAATCTACCATATTATCTGGTATACACTTCTTGGTATGTACACTGTAAAGAGGAACTTATAAGGGAACAAGTTCTATTTTGTGGAACTACACCATCTGAGAAACAGCTCCCCAACCTCGGATTCCAGGAGAAACCACAGAATATCTCAATAGCTAGCAGGGAAGGACTAAAGGTTGTTTGCTGAAAATAACTAACAGGGAAAGACTGCTGGTTACACATTTGCTCTTCAGCCAGGCTGTGCTCAGTGAGTAAAATTACCCCACCCCATGGTGCCACCAAAGCTGCCAGGTGACCCCAACCTATCAGTCTAAAAATCATGCTTCCTCAGTTCCTAGGAATCAATAACAAAATGCCAGAACTGGAAAATTCCCTGTTTGCAGTTTTTCCTTTTAAAAGACCCCTCCCCCCCACCCCCAGCTTCAGGACCCCTTCTCCCAGCCTGCTGTCAGGAGGGGGGCGGTCCAAGCTCAGCTTGAATGAAAGACTTTGCATTTACATCAGAGCCGCATGTGCTGGTGGTCTTTTGGGGGTCCCAGTGATCTGGGCATAACGTACACAAAGGACTTAAACTTTGTGTAGAGATACTTGCATGGCTATATTTGTTGCTGCTTCTTTCACAATAGCCAAGCAATGGAAGCAACCTAAAAGGTTCTCAACTGATGGAAGGATAATTAAAATATGGTACTTTTACACAATGGATTTCTACTCAGCTGTAGAGACAAAAATCATGAAATATGCAAGTAAAGAGATGGAATTAGCCAGGTGTGGTGGCGCACGCCTTTAATCCCAGCACTTGGGAGGCAGAGGCAGGTGGTTCAAGGCCAGCCTGGTCTACAGAGGGAGTTCCAGGACGCTGGGGCTACAGGGAGACCCTGTCTTGAAAAGAGCAAAAAAAAAAATAAAATAAATAAAAAATAAGACGAATTAAAGACTGTTAGACTAAGTGAAGAAACACAGATTCAGAAAAAATAATTATGTATGTTCTTTCTCATTTGTGGATCTTAGCTCCAAATCCTTAGATGTGAGGGTATATACTGATGTAACCCTAAAAAAAAAAAAGAACAGCCAAGGCCTTTGTCTCTCTGCTTGACTGATAGCTTTCTGAGAAAGGCATCCACTTCTGGAGCCAAGTGGTGACAGGTTAGAGAGAGAGAAACAGCAACAGAGCCAGGCACAGTGGCTCCTGACTGTGATCAGAGCATTGAGAAGCTGGGGCATGAATCTCTGCAAGTTCAAAGCCAGCCCGAGACACTGTATGAGACCCTCTCAAAGAAGCAAATGGAGGTGGGGATTGGAGGTTGGGGGTTGGGGAGGAAGAAGAGAGAGAGGAAGAGGAGGAGGAGGGGAAAAGGGAACGGAATGGGGAGGGAGAAAAAGGTGGGAGAGAAGAGGAGGGTGATTGGAAGGGGGAGGGGAGGAGAGGGGAGAGGAAGGGAGAGGGAGAGGAGGAGAAAGAGGGAGGACAGGGAGATGGAGAGTCACTCTGACCCCAGAGAAGGCTTCTCTCCCTTGGGACTTCAGTTGCCTGTGCTGGCGCAGCCTTGGGACTAGGAACAGAAAAAAAGGAAAGAACTTAAGCACCAGTCTCCCGAAGCCGAAGCTTCTCCTACTTTTTCTGAGCCCCCCTCCCACCATCAGCCAGGGTCCAGTGCCAGTTTCGCCACGCCTTGAGTAGAAAATAAGAGAGACTATTTTACTTATTAATGGCAGCACTGATGATGGCTCATCCAGGAGAACCGCAAGTTCCAGGCCAGCCTGTGCTTCATAACAAGACCCTCTTTCTAAATAATCCAAGTACTGTGGCCGGTCACCATTGCTTCGGGTTCCCATTTCCTCCATGGTGCTGTCTGCTGGGGCCACTGTCCAGAGTCTGGAGCTCACAGCACCACTCATTTTGCCCAGTGTGTGCCACTGCACTGTGTCGGAGTGACTGGGTGAGCTCAGCAGAACTCAGAATACAATGGGTGGGTGACCATGCGCTGTCCTTACTCTCTATACAAAGTATCAATTTGTCTATAATCCCACTAAGAGGTGAAATAGTCAAGGTCCTTTCACTAATCTTAGAATTATTTTTCAGAAAATTTGCTTTCAATATTTCCCCCTAAACTATTAAAGAGTCAAGAGGGAGAGGAAAAAGAGAAAGACCAATTCTGGAAACCTTCCGTATTTCCAATATTATGTTTTGGAGAGTCTGAGGGTAGCCTGGGCTATATAAGGACAAAGCAAAATGAATAACCCATTTAAAGGCATTCATTTATGTTCAATTCACAGATCTCTGGGGTTCAGATTGATGTCAGCCAGGGACTCCACTATCAGAAAGAGCTAGATCATACACCCAAACTTTAAACAGCCTAAAATCTGAACTCCAGAGTGTCCGAGCTATACCACACTGTAGACCTATGAACTATGTACTATGCCGCACACATGCCAAAAAGCATGTGTGCCTGTATTTGTTTTTACCACTGATAAAAACCTAAATTCAACAAGAAAGACCATGTGTTTTCTCAGAAGTCTATGACGTTGGATGGAACTGGTAAATGAAAAGCCAAAAGGAGCCAGGAGCTCCCCCCCCTGCCCCCCACCAAAACCTGAGTGACCCTTGAGGACCAGATCCTTAAATGACCTTGAGAAAATGAAAACCTTGGTTAATCTGGGCTAACTGTGTGGACTTAAACATCCAAAAAGAAAATATAACCAGAAATAAATAAATAGTAAGGCCTGATAAATTGTACTTCAGGTATAAAACTTGAGATCTTAGTAAAAAGACAAAAGAGCACAGTTGTTTTGCCTGTCTTACTGGCAAGTGCAGCTACCCTGTGGCTGCCATTGCTTTTGCCATCCAAAGACGTGAGAAGACACAGCTTTTCAATTTTCCAATATGGACTGAAGACTCCTGGCTCTCCAAGAGTCCTCCAAACCTTCAGTGCCAGATGGGGACTGCTGAGACGTCCAGCTTGTGGACTGAGTTACTACTGGGGTTCCAACCTCTTCAGAGTATAGACTACCATTGTTGGACTACCCAGGCTGTATCATGGTGACCAGTACAGGAAGATCAAGATAGGACTCCATGCTTAATGAACCTCATTTGGTGACCATGGGAAAGGAAAACCCCAGTGTGGAACACAAGGGCAGAACTGATGGTGGTTTGGGCTTGCCAAGGAGGAAACTTCAAACATGACATCTTTCAGCCTAATAAAAAAAATAAATAAATCATAATCTGAAGATGCTAAAACCTATGATATATGTGGCATGCATATGTGCATATTTTGGAGTGAGGCATATTGGAAGGAATAACAACAACAACAACAGAAAAGACTGCGTCAAAGAACTGACTGCAATGGTGAACTTCTGCTCGAAACAGTAAACTTCTGCATTGAGAATTTTGAGAGAGACTGAGAAAAAGATGAAAAACATGTTTGGCAGAATGCATGAGCTCTGGTGGGGTGGGGGCAGGGAGGGGGACATGGGTCTAGATTTGATTTGAAATTTTGTATGAAATGCACAGAGCTTCAATAAAAATTGGCTTTGAAAAAAAAAAAGAAGTCTTTGACGTGACAGCTATGAACTCTCGGTTTTTCTCCATTCTTTTTTCCATTGGTGACAGAATTAATACGTAGCTGATTAGATATGACAGTTGTTAAAATACTGAAAGCATTCTGTACCCCGGGGCTGAGTGCTTGCTTTGCTACGCTAGCACCCACTCTCCCCTGGACCTCCCACAGCTCCGAGAATCCAGATGGAGGATCAGAGACCAGCTGCTCATCCTGTCTCACTCTGCACCGTGGGGGACGTGGACCCCACCTCTGCTGGGGGAGGCTGCTGTGTGGTATCTGGTCTTTCCCTCCTGGGTGCTGAGGGGTATTTTGTTTGGGGATGACTTCCCTGCAGCTCCACAGGGAGGCTGAGTGTGTGGAGCTGCTGAACATCTCCAGCCCTCCTCTTCTCTCTTTCTTTCTGTTGTTTTGTGTTTTGTTTTGAAACATGGTCTCAATGCATAGCCCGGGCTGGCCTAGAACTGGCGACCCTCCTACCTCAGCCTCCTCAGTGCTCAGATTACAGGAGGAGGTGGCCATGCCTGGCATCTAATCTCCTTAGGAAACTAGAGAGCCTTAAAGAAGTTTCTTAGGCCATGAACTTACTCAGTGCCCTTGTCCTGTACTGCTATCACCTGACACAACCCTTCCTGATCCCCATGGCCCATCACCGACTGAGAACCTTTGTTACGGCCATGTCCCCTGCTCCATCTTTGATCCCTCAAGGTTAACTGTTCATGATTAGAAGCTGACATATGGCATCTCCTATGTGGCCCAAGGCTCTTAATTTTAATTCTGTCAAGATGATAATTTCTTAGGGGAAAATTATTTTTGGCTTATTTTTGGAGGCTTCAATTTACCCAGGGAAAGAGTACATCTGAGTTTTTAAATTTATGAAATATGAGACATAAACCAGGTGTGGTTTGGCAGCTCATGTTTATAATCCCAGCACTAAGGAGGCAGAGTCAGGGGGACTGCTTCAAGTTTGAGGCTGGCCTGATGTCCATCATGAATTGTAGCCCAGCTATGGACTAGATAGCAAGACCCTGTTTGGGTCTTGGTTACAAAGAATACAATTAAGGATACTCAAAACCAAAAAGTCTCAAGAGATGTAATCCATGAATAAGGTCCAGTCAGGAATATAGTCTATAACTAGCAATCCTTCCCTACAGAGCTGCACAGATGTACCCATTGTACACATACCTATGTGCATCTGCCTGTAACCTTCTGTCCTAGTTTGTCTTCCATTGCTGTGATAAAACACTCTGACCAACACCAACTCTGGAAGGAAAGGGTTTATTCAGCTTACATCTCCTGGGTCACAGTTCATCACTCAGGGAGCCCATGGTAGGAACTCAGGGCAGGAACCTGGAGGCAGGAGCTGAAGCACAGGCCATGGAGGAATGCTGTTCACTGGCTTGCTCCCTTGGCTCATGCTCAGCCTGCCTTCTTATACGGTACACAACAACCTGCCCAGGGTGGCACTACTCATTGTGGGCTGGGCCCTCCCACATTGCCTGACAATCAAGACAATACTCCACGGACATGGCCACAGGCCAATCAAATGGAGCCAATTCCCCAATTGAGGCTCCCTCAACCCAGGTGTGTCAAGTTGACACCAAAGCTATCCTGCACGATTGACCCCTTGTCAACCTGACACAAAAAACACATCACTATTAAACCACCACCTTTCCAGTTCTTATCCCCAAAGTATGTAAACATTAATCACAACCTAAGACAGTACAACCTTAAAAGCCCCACAGTCCTTAAAATGTCCAAACACTTAAAAGTTCACAGTCCGTTAAAAGTCTCTTAACTGTGGGCTGCTGTAAAATACAAAACAAGTACTGTCTTATTTCAAAGGGAAGAATCAGGCACTCTCAAACAAAACCTAAGTCCAGCAAAGTAGCTCAAGGCTGGACACCTGGGATTCACTCACGATCTTCTGGGCTCCAAAGGGTCTCGGCAGCTCCCCCTCTCCGACTCTGCCGTCCGTGGCACACTCATCTCGCAGGCCCAGGCCGACTCCATTCTACACCTACCGCTGCTCTTGGTGGTCGTCCCAGGGTACCGGCATCTCCAAAAAGCTGGGGTCGCTACTGAAACTGAGGCAGCACCTTCACCAATGGTCTCTTCTGACCTCTCCTGGTGCAAAGCCTCAGCTTCTCTCCATGACCCCTGCAATCCTGGGGTCTTCACAGCAACCGAGGTGCACTTCCACCAATGGTCTTTCCTGACCTCTCACAGTGCCAAGCCTCGGCTGCTCTCTGTGACCCCCTCAAATTTCAACACCGGAACCATATAGGAGACTCTTACACGTTACCAAGTCCGGCTTCTGGCTCGAGATGGAGGCTCAGGCCCTTTCTGGGTCACAGCTTCTGTGTGCTGACCTTGAAGATATTCTCCCCAGAAGATTTCACCTCAGTGATGCTGGTCTCTTGTTACTTACAGCTGATTTTTCAGCCCCAGCTAACCAGCATCAATTGCCCCAGTACCACAAAAGTTTCACTTCAGGTTCTGGTCTCTTGTTACTTACAGCTGATTCTCCACAGCCCCAGCTGACCAGAACCCACAGATTACACAGTCCTGATGATCTCTGCTCTCCTTTGAAACTAGAAACTTCACAAGCCAGGCCTCCATCTTCTACAAATCCTTCAGGAAAACTGCTCCAAGCTCCACAGCAACAATCTTTAGGCATTCAATGATCTTCCCAGCCCAAAGTTCCAAATGCCTCCACAATCCTTCCCCAAAACACCAAAGTCAGGTCTGTCACAGCAATACCCCACTTCTGGTACCAATTTCTGTCCTAGTTTGTCTTCCATTGCTGTGATAAAAGACTCTGACCAACACCAACTTGGGGAGGAAAGCGTTTATTCAGCTTACATCTCCTGGGTCACAGTTCATCACTCAGGGAGTAGGAACTCAGGGCAGGAACCTGGAGGCAGGAGCTGAAGCACAGGCTATGGAGGAATGCTGTTCACTGGCTTGCTCCCCTGGCTCATGCCCATCCTGCCTTCTTATATGGTACACAACAACCTGCCCAGGGTGGCACTATTCATTGTGGGCTGGGCCCTCCCACATTGCCTGACAATCAAGACAATACTCCACAGACATGGCCACAGGCCAATCCAAAGGAGCCAATTCCATTGGTGGAGGCTCCCTCAACACAGGTGTGTCGAGTTGACACTAAAGCTATCCTGAACACTGTCTGTTATGACAGTGAAGGCTGACAGCATCCTAGCAGAGTGACTAGATTACACTGCATTCTGCTGTATAGCCCCAATGAATCATTGGTACATCGAATTATTATATCAGTTCACAGAACTTTGAAATGATGGTACTGGACTGGAGATATGGCCCAGTGGTTAAGAGTGCTGACTGCTCTTGCAGATGACCCGGGTTCAATCCCCAGCACCCATATGGCAGCTGAGAACCGTCTGTAAGTCCAATTCCCAGAGAACTCCAGTTCCAGGGGAATCCGACAGCCTCTTCTGACCTCCATGTCATTGCACAACATGGGTGTACAGACCTACATGCAGACAGTACATTCATACACTTAAATAAATTTTTAAAAAAGTTAAAAAAAGAAAAAAAGAAATGATGGTACTAAACAATGAAGAAAATATAAATTATATTCTAAGAAGAACACAATTCTACTAAAATCAAGTTTTTTGTGTGTGTCTGGAATGGGGGGTGGGGAGGTCAATGCTGGGTGTTGACCTCAACTGTTCTGCATCCTGTTTTTTGAGACAAAGTCTGTCACTGCACCTGGAGTGCACCTGGAGCACACCTGGAGTGCACCTGGAGCACACCTGGAGTGCACCTGGAGCATACTTGGATCACACAGATTGGGCTACACTGGCCTCGGGGCCCTTTAGTCTCTGCTCCTCAAGAACTGGGATTGCATCTACACTGCCATTCCTGGCTGGTTATGTGGGTACCGGGGACTCAATACTAGGTCTTCACGCTGGCATGGTGAGCACTTCGTCAACAGCACTGTTGCCCTGGCCACTCTGTTAATTTTTAAAATTTAAAAATACTAGTGGATTTGTATATTCTCCACTTCATATTTCACATAGTGTGCCTACTTTAGAGTACATCACTCCAGACACTAAATTCATCAGAAATACTTGATCTACATATAGATTTCACAAAATTCATGGTTCAAAAAATTAGATATGCTCAGGTGACTGAGACACAAAAGTTTTCTAATCACATAATCAAGCATCAAAAATTTGTCCTTGTGTAATATTCAAATATATAGCAGCAAAACTGGTTCATTTATTCAGAATTGATTTGATTTTGAAGCAAAAGCATGTCACTTTCAAAACTACATCAATCTTAGAGTAAGTTCCCATGAACACTGACTTCAAAGGAATAAGTAACTCTAGATCATAAATGCTAATAGAGCATGTACTACTACATGTTCACTGACTTCAAAGGAATAAGTAACTCAAATCATAAGTGCTAATAGAGCATGTACTACTATATGAACACTGACTTCAAAGGAATAAGTAACTCTAGAGCATAAATGCTAATAGAGAATGTACTACTACATGAACACTGACTTCAAAGGAATAAGTAACTCTAGATCATAAATACTAATAGAGTATGTACTACTACATGCAGTACTAATAATGCTAATATAGCATGTACTACTACATGCAGTACTGTTGAACTAAAATAAATCGTGGGCCAGCAACATGGCTTGGACCATAAAGGTACTTGCTGCCAATCCTGATGACCCAAGTTCGATCCCCAGAACCCACATGGCAGAAAGAGAGAACCAATGTCCACAAGTGGTCCTCTTGCCTCCACGCAGGTGCTGAGGCATGCATGTGCACCACCCTCCACAAATAAATGTAATTTTCAAAATTAAAAAAGAAAATCTTTCCATATCAAAGGTCCCAAGTTCTATCCCCAGAACCCACATGGCAGAAATAGAGAACCAATGTCCACAAGTGGTCCTCTTGCCTCCACGCAAGGTGCTGAGGCATGCATGTGCACCACCCTCCACAAATAAATGTAATTTTCAAAATTAAAAAAGAAAATCTTTCCATATCAAAGGTTTTGGAAAATATATAAAACCATGATTATTAAGTCATGCAAAGTTTTTATTTTAACATAAGTACTTGGAACCGGTACTCAAAAAAGATGTCAGAGTCCTAAAACTCTAGTATCACAGAATTCGATCTTTGCTTGGAGAGACCATCTGTGTAGAAGTATGCAGGGAAAGTGAGGTCAAAAGGGGGATCCTAATCTGTCCTGACTCACTTCAATACACAACAGAAAAGTATGGGCACAGAAGGGCACACACAGAGAGAGGATGTGAACAGAAGAGGACAGAGGGGGGTGTGTGAACAGAAGAGCATAGAGAGAGAGTGTGTGAATAGAAGAGCGCAGAGAGAGAGGGTGTGAACAGAAGAGGACAGAGGGGGGATGTGAACAGAAGAGCACACAGAGAGAGGGTGTGAACAGTAGAGGACAGAGAGAGAGAGGGTGTGAACAGAAGAGCAGAGAGAGACGGTGTGAACAGAAGAGCAGAGAAAGAGAGGGTGTGAACAGAAGAACAGAGAGAGAGGGGGTTGTGAACAGAAGAACAGAGAGAGAGAGGGTCCCGAGCAGAGAGAGAGAGAGGGTGTGAACAGAAGAGCAGAGAGAGAGAGGGTGTGAACAGAAGAGGACAGAGAGAGGGAGAGGGTGTGAACAGAAGAACAGAGAGAGAGGGAGAGGGTGTGAACAGAAGAGCAGAGAGAGAGAGGGTGTGAACAGAAGAACAGAGAGAGGGGGGGTGTGAACAGAAGAGGACAGAGGGAGAGGGTGTGAACAGAAGAGCAGAGAGGAGAGGGTGTGAACAGAAGAGCAGAGAGAGAGGGGTTGTGAACAGAAGAGCAGAGAGAGAGAGGGTGTGAACAGAAGAGGACAGAGAGAGGGAGAGGGTGTGAACAGAAGAGGACAGAGAGAGGGAGAGGGTGTGAACAGAAGAGGACAGAGAGAGGGAGAGGGTGTGAACAGAAGAGGACAGAGAGAGAGAGGGTGTGAACAGAAGAGCACAGAGAGAGGGAGAGGGTGTGAACAGAAGAGGACAGAGGGAGAGGGTGTGAACAGAAGAACAGAGAGAGAGGGGGTGTGAACAGAAGAGGACAGAGAGAGGGAGAGGGTGTGAACAGAAGAGGACAGAGAGAGAGAGGGTGTGAACAGAAGAGCACAGAGAGAGGGAGAGGGTGTGAACAGAAGAGGACAGAGGGAGAGGGTGTGAACAGAAGAACAGAGAGAGAGGGGGTGTGAACAGAAGAGGACAGAGAGAGGGAGAGGGTGTGAACAGAAGAGGACAGAGGGAGAGGGTGTGAACAGAAGAGCACAGAGGGAGAGGGTGTGAACAGAAGTACATGGGGGTGGGGGGGGGGGGGGGGTGGTGAACAGGTCACTAAAGTTACCCGGAGGCAGGGAATGCCTACGCAAGCAGAAGCAGACAGAAAAGTCCAGAACACAGCCTTCTGAGCCACTTGATTTGAAATTCCAACTTCTAGATCTGTGAGGAAAGAGTTTTTGTTATTCTGAGTGCCATCGAGATGTTGACATTGGGATTTTTTTTATAGCCCTACCAGGTTAATAATATAATACACAATCTTTTCACTAGAGCTTCATGCTGAGCCTTCTATTAGGTGTTCTGATAGTGATGGGAGGATGTTTGTCTTGGAAAACTCCAGGTGGAGTGAACAGAGTATCTCCAGTGTCCTGGCAAGGAGCCAGGACGCTCAGTTTCTCTCTGACCTGAGGTGCAGTTTGGTGTGGAGAAAGGTTAGAACACGGACTTCCCGGCTTCCTTCTGCAGGGTCATATCCTTCTTATTTAGAAAACATGGGCCACCTTCCTATAGTGCCACGGGGGAAAATTATTTAGGATTAATCTTTTTTTTTGGTCTTTTTGGACAGGGTTTCTCTTTAGTCCCAGCTGGTCTGGAGCTTGCACTGTAGACCAGGCTGGCCTTGAATTCATAGAGATCGACCTGGCTCTGCCTCCCAAGTGCTGGAATTAAAGGTGGGCGCCACCACGCTCAACACTAAAGATGGTTTTAGCCCCCACGTGGGTGCTGGGAATCGAACCTGGGTCCTCTGCAAGAGTAGTCACTGCTCTTACCTGCTGAGCCATCTCTCAGCCCCCGGGAAAATCACTGAGATCACACAGTTAGAAGTCCCCATTCACCTCCTGGCAGGTGCCCTCCTCTGCCCCTGGGACCTTCAGCTTTCATACAATGTCTATTTGTATTGATGGTCACGATTCATCTTCTTTGTTGGCAACTGAATGAAAAGTTCTGGCGTCTTGGGCTCAGTCAGTAAAGTGCTGGTCTTGCAAGCATGCAGACCCGAGTTTGATCCCTAGGAGGACCCATGTTTAAAGAAGCAGATGCAGTCCCAGTACTGGGGAGCAGAGATGGACGGATCCCAGGAGCTCCCCGGCCAGTCATCCAGCCTACTTTGCAAACTGCAGACCAGCGAGAGAACTTGTCTCACGAAAAGACTGTCAGCACCTGAGGAATGGACACCCTGGCTTCCACATGCACACACATACATGTGGATCTGCACACATGCAAACAGGTGCACACATGCAAACAGGTGCACACATGCAAACAGATATGCACATAGATATGCACACACAAATGTTATGGACTCTTACTAATATCTTTCTCGCTTTACATTAGGTTCACAGCAAAGTCACTCATCCTAAGTTAAACATCATGCATGTACCTGTCAGATGGGTGGGACTCCACAAAGTACCCAGCAAAGGGACAGTAGATCCGGGGCTGCAGGTCCTTCACCAGCTGAGCTTTGTAGTTCAGAAGTTTCCTCCTCTCTGACTTAATGAATTGAGCTTTCCATTCCTCTGAAAAGAGAGGGCTGGGTTAGTGCTCAGTTCAGAAATCGCTGGAAGTGAATGCTTAGTTCTCAGTTCATAAAGTGGGTCATGATTCCATGGAAAACTGCATAACTCAATGTGGAGGACACACACACACACACGTGCGCGTGCGTGCACAAACACACACACACACATGCACACACACGCACACACACACACACACACACACACACAACCTGGCAGCAGTTTTCTCAATATCCAACAAACATTAATTCAAAATAAAGCTCATAATGCCAGTGCTACCCTATGCTGCATCCCGTGGTTTCACCGCAGTCTTGGTTCTGAACAGCATGCACCTTGCATTGTGCATGACCATGCCACACCATGCAATGCCAAGCCCCAGCTGTCCTGGAACTCACTCTGTAGACCAGGCTGGCCTTGAACTCACAAAGATCCGCCTGCCTCTGCCTCCCAAGTGCTAGGAGTACAGGCGTGCGCCACCACACCCAGCGAGTTGCAAGGTTTTTACTGCCGATGCAAAGTCTTCTGATCTTATAGAAACAGAATACTTTAATTATGGACAACCAAGAATTTTCATATTTTTCTGTCATAGTCCCTCAGCATCTACCAAGTCACTACAGCTTTGGGCTGTATTGTGCTAGAATCTTTGGTTAAAAACAAATAGTAGCAATGGCTGACTTGAGTTCCATAAAAAAAAAAAATAGTTCAATGATTTTTGGCTTGGAATTAGGACAGACTTTTCAACTACTCCTGAAATTATTGTAAACATAATTCTGTTATGCTATAATATATATATTTATATGAAGCAACATTCTCTGTGTTGATGATCATAAAATAAAAAATTAATCAACTTTGAAAATTATTGAAAATGCCCCATAGTATAGTATCAAATATTCAGCCCAGATTTAATTCTTTAAGTAAAACAAATAAGCACGTCATCTTGCAGTGTACAAATTTTTGTCTTTAATAAGGAAGAAAGTCATATGTGTAGCAAACACCCATTTTAAAATCAACCTCTTTCTGATTCAGTGTCTGCAGATGTCTGCATCCTGATTTTATGTACCTACATGCCCAGGGTTATGTACAAATTTCTCTAGAGCAAAGAGATCACGAATGGAGAAAATTTGAGTCTTGTTCTAATAAGCCTGCTGATTCCTGTTCAGCCAGGACATTCTAAGTGCCTTATTTTACAACCAAGCACATTCTAAGTGCCATGTAACTTCTATAATTAACCTTTATCAGCACATACAAGATTGCTTAGTGCATTATAAAAGTGAAACTCATTTTTCTCAAAGCCAAATTTTATTGAAGTTTTGTCCATTTCATACAACATTTCTTAATCAAATCTAGACCCGTTCCCCCTTCGTTTCCCCCCACCCCACCAGAGCTCATGCGTTCTGCCACACATATCTCTCATCTTTTACTCAGTCTTTTAAAAAATTTTCCTCGATTCAGAAGTTTACTGTTTTGGACAGTTTATTGTTTCCATCAATTCTTTGACTCAGTTTTTTTTTGTTTTTGTTTTTGTTTTTGTTCCTTCCAATTTGTATCACTCCAAAATATGCATATATGCATGACACATATATGAAGATTACATCATAGTTTTTAGCATCTTCAGCTTATGATTTTTTTTTTCTTTATTAGGCTGAAATATGTCATGTTTTCCTTAAGGAAGTGTTTGAAGTCTCCTCCTTAGCAAGCCCAAACAACCATCAGTTCTGCCCTTATGCTCCACACTGGGGCCTTTCCTTCCCATGGTCACCATATGAGGTCCAGTAAGCACCACTTCCTGTCTTGATCCTCCTGTACTGGTCTCCATGATACAGCCTGGGTAGTCCAACAATGGCAGTCTATACTTTGAAGAGGCTGAAACCCCAGTAGCTGCCCAGTCCACAAGCTAGATGTCTCAGCAGTCCCCATCTGGCACTGAAGATTTGGAGGGTTCTTGGAGAGACATGAATCTTCAGTCCATATTGAAAGGTTGAAAAGCTGTGTCTCGCCAGGTGTGGTGGTGCACACCTTTAATCCTAGCACTTGGGAGGCAGAGGCAGGTGGATCTTTGTGAGTTCAAGGCCAGCCTGGTCTACAGAGTGAGTTCCAGGACAGCTGGGACAACAGGGAGACCCTGTCTCGAAAAGACCAAAACAAACAAACAAAAAAAAAGGCTTGGACAAGGGGCTGGAGAGATGGCCTAGCGGTTAAGAGCACCAACTGCTCTTGTAGAGGACCTGGCTTCGATCCTCAGCACCCACATGGCGGCTAAGAACCGTCTGTAACTCCAATTCCAGGAGAACTCCAGTTCCAGGGGAATCTGAGACCCTCTTCTTACCTCCGCGGTATTGCACGACATGGGTGCACAAACCTATATGCAGACAGTACACTCATACACATACAGAAATAAATAAAATTAAAAAAAAAAAGAAAAAAAAAGGCTTGGACAAAAGCTCAAGCAGCCTTGTATAAGAAATACTAAGAAGCACTCCCATAAGATAAATACTGTGGTTAGATACAATATCATGACAAACTAGTTTATTATTATTATTATTATTATTATTATTAATTTTAGTGCTGGGGTTTCATTCAGTAATCATGGACTTTACCATTGAGCTACATCCCACCTCAGCATTTACTTTTTTGTTGTTAATATTTTTGTCCATTTTGATTTTATTACTCTAAAATATGTATACATACCCTCCACTTTTATACCAAAATTAAAAAGTCTGAAAGTAAATTGTATGTTAATTCTAGAACCTGTTAAGGGATTCACAATATAAGAGCACAGTTGTTTTCAGATCACATTGCTCAGTTTGCCTTACAACTAGGTACTTGGCGCTAGCATCCACAGATTAGGGATACCATTCATCGTTTGTTTTTCTGGGACTGTGTTACTTCACTTAACATAATATCTTCTGGTTCCATCCATTTACCTGCAAGGTTCATGATGTCATCTTTCTTTACTGCTGCATAGAACTCCATTGTATAGATGTACCATATTTTCTCTATCCACTTGTCAGTTGAGGTGCACTTAGGATGGATTCAGATATTTGGTATTGTGAAGAGAGCTGTAATAAACATAGCTGTGCATGTAATCTTTGCGGTAAGATGAGTCTTGTGGGTATATACCCAGGAGTGGTACGACTGGGTCAGATGGTAAGCTCATTTGGAGTCTTTTAAGGATTCTCCATAACACTTTCCATAGTGGTTGTATGAGTTTACATTCCCACCAGCAGTGGATGAGTGTTCCCCTTTCCCCACAACCTCTCCATCATTTGGTATCGTTTTATTGATCCTAGCCAGTCTTGTAAGACTGAGATGATATCTTAAAGTGGTGTTAATTTGTGTTTCCTTAATTATTAGCAATATTGAACACTTTTAAGATGTTTCTCCGTGGTAGAATGTAAGGGCTGTGATTGGGGTGAATGGTGAAACTACAACAATATAGTGTGGACACTCATTTGATCAACTTGATTGAACATACAAGCTCCCCCCTGCTGGATGGTGGGACCCATGAGCTGTGTGGGTTTGGGCACAACTGCTTGCAAATTGGTTTTACATGAAGGATGCTTGTACTTACAAATTATCACTTATTGTTAAAAAATGAAAAAAAAAAAAAAAATGAAAAAAAATACAGAGAAAGATAGCAGAGAAGTTTACGGCAGAGCACGACTATGCATATTGGGCATGGGTGGGTTGGGGTGGGGAAAGGGAAAGGGAAATATTGCCTGAACTGAATTGGAAAATGATGTATGAATACACAAAGCCTCAATAAAAATGAAGTTATAAAAAAAAGTATGTCTCTCAGCCATCTCTATTTTCCTCACTTGTGAAGTCTTTGGTTCAGCTCTTTTACTCACCATCTATTGAGTGATCGCATTTTTTTTTTCTCTTGTGGTCTCAGAATTTTATCTTTGTTTCAGCATCTAGATTTTAACTACGATATGGCATGGGGAATGTTCTTTTCTGATCTTCTCTATTTTGGTGTATTCTAGTGTGCTTCTTGTATTTTGGTATGAGTTTCTTTCTTTTAGTTGGGAAATTTTTCATTTATTATTACTGTTGAGATCTGATCAATACCATTCTCTTAGGGATTTCTCTCCTTCTCTATCCCTAGGATGTGGAGGTTTCTTTTCATAGTATCCCACATTTCCGGTTGTTCCACTCTTGTAGTATTTATAATTTTCATAATCTTTACTTGACCTTTTTTGGGTGTTCTTGTTTATTTTTCACAGTCTGATTTTATTCTTCCTGCTTCCTCGACTCTACTTCTAGGCTTTTTCCCCATCCTTGTCCTCTGATTGGATCATCATCATTTCCTTTTTCATTTTCATCCTGTGATTTCTTTAGTATTTCCAGTTCCTTTTGGAGCATCTCAATCTTCTTTCTGTAGTTCCTTGCCTTTCTGGTTGGTTTCCTTTTTATTTTCACATGACATCTTTTCAGTAGTTGTCATTCTCCCTCTCTATATCTTTGCTGGCATTAGTCATTCTCTCCTTTTAGTTTCTTTCCAAAGTTTGTCATTCTCTCCTTCAATAGGTACTTCCTGAGCTTTCATTCTGTCTCCTTAGTTCTCATTTTGTTCGATTCATACTCTTCTTTGATTTTTTTTTGATATTGTTTATTTTCTTTGCTAAGATTTATGATTCCTGGGGTTATTTTCTTTCTTTTTTTTTTTTTTTTTAAATTTTTTATTTATTTCTGTATGTGTATCAATGTACTGTCTGCATGCAGGTCTGTGCACCCGTGTCGTGCACTGCCGCGGAGGTCAGAAGAGGGTCTCGGATTCCCCTGGAGCTGGAGTTCTCCTGGAATTGGAGTTTCAGATGGCTCTTGGCCGCCATGTGGGTGCTGGGGATCGAACCCGGGTCCTCTGTAAGAGTGGTCGGCGCTCTTAACCGCTAGGCCATCTCTCCAGCCCCGTCCTGGGTTATTTTCTAGGGAGATCTCATTATAGGAATCTTCTATAGGGTTGGTAGAGTTTGGTGTGGAATTATTCTGCGCTTTTCCCGTTTTGTTCTTTTGTTGTGTTTTTGGCATGTATTCTGATTCGAATCTCAAATGTTTCTTCAGTGTGTTGAAGGCTTGCTTTGCTTGCTTCCTTCAGATGCCTTTATTGTTTTCTCCTTGTTTATGGAGAATTGACTTGTCTAGGTTTTAGGCTTTCACTTTTGGTTATATATTTAAAGATCTAGCTCACTCTTCCCCTTCTCTTCTGAAGGTTCTCCAAAAACTGGGTAAGTAACAACTGGGTCAGTACCCTGCTGAGCACTGTGCTCACTCTCCTTTCTGCCAACCAGTTCCTCTAGGTTGTTTGTGAGGCTTGGTGTTGCGGTACTGGAGTTGCATCAGGTTCGATCTTTCATTTATTGCCTTGCGCCCCAGAATCACTACTGTGGTCCCACTTGGACACTCCCTCCACAATTCCAGTAGGTGGGGGAGGGGAGTAGTGAGTCGCTCTCTTAGCCCATGCCCAGGTACTCTGTGCTGCAGGTGGTCCAGCCAAATCCCCTGATCTGATCTCTATGCACTTGAGTCCCCCAGTGGCAAGAGGCCCACCTTTATGATGGCTAGCTGGGCAAGTCTGCCCCCACAGCCACACAAGCCAACGATCCAATAATCCAATAATCTGCCTTGCTGAAGTGCCTGGCCCCTACCTGCACTCCAGGTGGTCCGGCCAAATCCCCTGATCATGAAACCCATTTTTGATAAACTGACAATTCACTAAGAACTCAGCCATGGTTGTTAATCACAGCTAGGAACAAAGTCCTGACCTGTAGTTTCCTGGCTGTACAGACCTGGGTAGATGACCTCTCTTCTTTCCACCTCCTCCTCTGCAACGGTATCTGGGCAGGCACCTCACTAAGTTTCTCCTTCCTTCCCTCTTGATATGTATTAACGTAGCTTCCACGAGGCAGAGGTAGCTTGGGGCACAGTACTGAACCAGATGAATCTTTTCTTTTTTTTTTTTGGTCTTTTTGAGACAGGGTCTCCCTGTAGTTCCAGCTGTTCTGAAACTCACTATGTAGACCAGGCTGGCCTTGAACTCACAGAAATCTGCCTGCTAATGCCTCCCAAGTGCTGGGATTAAAGTCATATATCACCCACCCAGCCCACGACTAAGAATCTTAGGAACAAGAAATTAGAAGTGCGCTCATGGAGCATTTTCCTTAGTGAGAGAAGCCAGTAATAAATGGAGCCACCACAGAGAGATGTGTTGTGAACAGTGCAGCAGGGCAGGGAGTGCCTGGGCTGAGGAGGGGCGGTGGGGTGGCCCTGAAGGCTGTTCTCACTGCAGTCTGTGGACAGACAGGGAAAATTGCCACATGGAGTTTAAGAGCAAAAGGACTCCAGGGAGTGGAAGCAGCCAACATGGCAGCCTGGGTCAGAGGTGAATAGGAGTGCTGGCCTGAGGTGGACAGTGAGGGAGGAGGCAGCAGAGCAGCTGTGCAGAGTGCGGGGAGGAGGCAGCAGAGCACCTGTGGATCAGCCAAGACCCAGCTGGTAGCACAGGGTAAGGGAGCTGCTGGTCCTGCTTTGAAAATCTGAGCCAGATAAGAACAAAAAATACAGTAAAGTTACCCTTAATCCCCATATAACTACTATTGATGTGTGGTGCCTTAGACCTTTTAAAGTATGCATGTATGAGATCTCCTGAGACCAGCGGAAGGAAGGAACTGGGTGCCTAGGCAAGGCTGATTGTTGATCCATTAATCCAGCTGTCTTTGGCTTAATTGGGTTGTGGCTGTGGGGGCGGAGTTATCCTCCCAGCTGGTATTAAAGGTAGGGTTGTGTGACTCTTGAGATATGAGATCTCCTGAGACCAGAGGAAGGTACCAGGGCACAGGCTGAAGAGCCCCCCACCCCCAACTGGGATTACTAAGGCATCTGAAGGAAGCAAGCAAAGCAAGCCTTCAACACAGTGAAGAGGCATTTAGGACTCACATTGGAATACAAGCAAGGAGAAGCCCATATGCCAGGAAGACGAAGAAGGGACAACACTGGAAAGGGGCAGGATAATCCCGCACCAAGCTCTACCAACCCTGTGGAAGATTGCTACAGTGGGATCCCTCTGGGGATGCCCCAGGACACAGATATCAGAAACAAAATTGGGAACATATTTAAAGAACTACAAGATTATAAAGAACAAAGAACTGAGAAAAGAGAATGAAGAACTCAAGAAGGACCTAGAGAGAGAGAATGACAAACTCTGGAAGGAAGTAGAAACACTGAAAAGATCCCATGCTGAAAAAGATAAGGAAACCAACCAGTGAAGCAAAGAGCTACAGGAAGAGATTGAGAAGCTCCAAAAAGAAGTAAA
>VZQC01004831.1:4321338-4402351 GCA_009823505.1 Rhizomys pruinosus
TAAATACTAAGAGAAATCAGAAGAAAACAATGAAAAAGAAATCAAACACTCATCCAATCAAGAGGAAAGGAATGGAAAAATGCTCAGAAACAGAAGGGAGGAAGCAGAACAAAGAAGATCAAACCTGGAAAGTAACACAGAACAACTAATAACCTCAAGGAAGTATTCATGAAAAATTAAAAGATACACAAGAGTGGAACAACCAAGACATGTGACAAGTGATTGAACAAGACCAAACCTTCCACATCTAGGGAATAGAGATAGAGAAGGTGAATGATCCCAAAAGAATGGTATTGTTTAGATCTTCAACAGAATAATTAGATGAAAACTTCCCAAAACTAAAAAAGAAGGACAAGACCAGATACCGAATACAGGAGGAAGCACATAAACGTCCCAACAGGACAAGATCAGAGAAGAAAATTCTCCATGCCACATTCATAGTTAAAGTGCTAGACACCCAAAACAAAGACAAAATCCGTAAAGCCACAAGAGAAATGAATATGTTACAACAAGGGGAAACCTATCAGAATTTACAACTGACGTCTCAACGCAAACTATGAAAGCAAGAAGAACCTGAGCAAAGCATTCCCAGTTTTGTTAAGGGACAATATGCCAACCCAGGTTTTTCACCTTTTTATTTACCCCCAGAAAAAAAAATGTTGATTATAATTGAAGGAGAGAGAAAAACTGTCCATGACATAAACAAGTTGGAAAGACTATATGTCCGGAAAACCAAACCTTCAGAGCATACTTGAAGAAATAACCAACCTATTCAGAGAATACAACCCTTCAGAGAATTCAAAGGACAGAAGAAAGGAGCAACCACTCCCCAGGCACCTAGATGATGAGAAATGCATAAAAGCAATGCAGAAGTAGAAAACGCTAACCAACCGCATATGAACGTAAATAGGCTAACCAAGAAGCAACCAAACCGTGATCAGTTCATAACCTTAAATATTAGTGGACTAAATCCCCCAATCAAAAGAGCATAAGACTGGGAGACTGGATTAGTAAACAGAATCCATCGATATGTTGTCTACAAGAACACATCTTAACTTCAAGGAAAGGCACCACCTTAATAGTGAAGGGATGGAAAAATATTCCAAGCAAATGGGTACAAAAAAGAAAGAAGGGAGAGTGTTTGTATTGAGAATATCAGACGAAAATAGACTTCAAGTAAAAAGAAGATCAGAAGAGACAAAGAAGGCCATGTTACATTATTTAGAAAGGAACAGATTCACCAAGAAGATTTCATAAATATGAATATATACTGCCCCCTAAACCTGGGTGCACCAAATTTTATAAAAGACAATTCTCCAGACCACAAGTCACACACTACCCCAGTACACTGATAGAAGGAGGGAGATTTCAATACCCACTGAGTCCTTTGGAGTAGAGTCAATCAGACAAAGAATGAACAGAGAATCATCTGAACTAAATATGATACACCAAACGGATCTCTAGCCTCTACTCCGAAGATTCAAGCCTGGTACCAGAGACTACGCTTTCTACTCAGCACCCACAGACATTCTCCAAATTGACCACATAGTGGGAAACAGAAGAAACCCTCCACAAATACCAAAAAGATTGAAATAATTTCTTTTTTTTAAAATATATACCTTTTTTGTCTTTTTTTGACAGCGTCTCCCTGTAGCCCAGCTGTCCTGGAACTCACTCTGTAGAGCCCAGGCTGCTTGAAAACTCACAAATATCGCCTGCCTCTGCCTTCCCTAGGCTAGGATTAAAGGCGTGCGGCCACCACGCCTGGCTTAATTTCATGCATTCTATCAGCCACAGTGCAACAAAACTCAACATCAACACCAGATAAGCCCTACTGCCACAGAACATATGGAGACTAAACACACACTCTGAATAATGAAGGGATCAAGGAAGAAATAAAGAAAGATAATAAAAACTTTCCTGGAGCTGAATGATAATGACAATACAGCACAACAAAAACCTATGGGATACATTAAAAGCATCTCTCTAAGCAGGGGTAAGTTTATAGACTTGGGTGCTTACATTAGAAAACAGAAAGAGCACAAATGAATGATCCAACACGATGCAGCTAAAAGCACTTTGAGAGGCAACAAGATGAACCCTAAACACAACAGCCAGGAAGAATAACAAATATCAGAGCAAAGATCAATGACATAGAAACAAAGAAAACACATACAGAAAACAAAAAAATCCAATGAATTCAATAGTTGGTTCTTTGAAAAGAATAAACGAAATAGACAGACCTCTAACCAGTTAATCAAAATAAAGAAGTAACAACTCGAAATCAATACATCCGTGATGAAAAGGGACAATATACACACAGACGAAGGAAAGATCCAGGTAATCATATTGGAATACTTCAGAAACTTATATTCTACTAGGTTTGAAAACTAGAAGAAATGGTTGAATACCTGAAATCCTGCTCACAGCTCAAAGCTCAAAGAGATCAACAGCTTAAACGACCCATACACATGTCAGAAATGAAGATGTAATAAGAAAACCTCCTAACTAAAAAAAGCCAGGGCCCAGATTTTTCACAGCAGAATTTAGAAAACGTTTAAATGATCTACAACAATTATTACTGAAAATGTTTAGAAGAATAAAAAACAGAGGGAATTCTCCAAATTCCTTCTATGAAGCCGGTATCACTCTATTACCAAAATTATGCAAAGATACAACTAAAAGGAAGAATATAGACCCATCTCCCTAATAACCACAGATGCCAAAATTCTAAAAAAGATACTGGCAAATCATCCACATACGGATCTAGCCATCAAGAAGATGTGCATTCCATCATGATCAAGTTGGATCTATACCAGAGATGCAGGGATGGTTGCAAGTAGGTAAATCAATAAATATCAAGAGACTTCACAAGTGAGGAATTAGAGATGGCTGAGAAACACCTTAAGAAGTGTTCAACATCACTAATCATTAAGGAAATGCAAATCAAAACCACTTTAAGATATCATCTTACTCCAATAAGACTGGCTAGGATCAAGAAAACAAATGATACCAAGTGCTGGAGAGGTTGTGGGGAAAGGGGAACACTCATCCACTGCTGGTGGGAATGTAAACTCATGCAGCCACTATGGAAAGCAGTGTGGAGAACCCTTGGAAGACTTGGAATGAACTTGCCACTCGACCCAGCCATACTACTCTTGGGCATGTACCCCCAAGACTCACCCCACCGCAGAGATACATGCACAGCCATGTTTATTTCAGCTCTCTTCACAATAGCAAAGAGTTGGAACCAACCCAAATGCTCCTCAACTGATGAGTGGATAGAGAAAATGTGGAACATCTACACAATGGAGTTGTATGCAGCAGTAAAGAAAGACAACTTCATGAACTTTGCAGGAAAATTGCTGGAGGTAGAGGACATCATGCTGAGTGAAGTAACACAGTCCCAGAAAAAGAAACAACGAATGGTATCCCTCATCTGTGGATGCTAGTGCCAATCACCCAGTTGTAATTATTTCCTGTGCATGGCCCCTTGAGCTTTTGTCCAAAGCAGTTGGGAGTGATGCATATTGGAAACAACAACAACAGCAACAACAGAAAGGACTGCATCAAAGAACTGACTGAAACAGTGAACTTCTGCTCAAAACAGTCAACTTGCCCATGGAGAATATTGAGAAAGACTGAGAAAGAGATGAAAAGCATGTTTGGCAGAATGCATGAGCTCTGGAGGGGTGGGGGGATGGGGGAACATGGGTGTAGATTTGATAAAAAAAAAAGTATAAATAAAAAAATAAAACAATGTGCATGTATTCCATTTACACAGACACACACACATCCACATGGGATCAGGCTAGTTGGCTTAAATAACTCCATTTCGCCTCCTTAGTCCCCTCCTGAGGACAGAGCTGCCCTCTCTCCCATGGCCACACGCCCTGGAAGGTGATGGATACAGGCGCAGAGAGGGAACTGTGGATCTAGACAGGGCTGCCTTTTCCTTATCCTTTGAGCTACATCATTAGACAAGGATCACGCCTAGACGCCATCATTTATAAACTGGGGCTGCTAAGTCCTTACAGGGCTGGTGTTGAGGAAAGCAAAGTGAATGGAATATCTCATGTGCATGGTTTCCTTCACACCAAGCCAAGCCATAACCTTGGACCCAGGGCAGAAGGCTCCGGGGTGGCAGGTCCCCCTCCTCCCCTCCTCCTCCTCGGCACCGCCCCATGAGCACTCCACAGGACCCAGAGAAGTGTCCATGCTGAGGCACCCCCCACAGTACCTTGGGCCCAGTGGCACTGAGGAGAGGATTACCGGTTCCATCCAGTCCCGGTCCTTCCCGACGCTCACTCTGAAGGCCAGCGACTTTCTCTCTCAGCTTCTCCTGAGGTTTTCCCTGATCCAGATGATCCCTCCCCGCAGCGTTCTCTCTGCCCAGGATCCCTCCTGTGCCTCCTCTTCCTTTTCCTTCCTCCTCCCTCCCCCTCTTCCATCCCCCTATACTCCCTTCTCCCCCTGCTCCCTTTACACTCCACCATCACGTTCTGAGCTGGTGGTAGAAGACCAGGAACCATGTGTCACGGCACCCATCAAGGTATCACCTCCATATAAATAATTACCTGTAAATTTCCCACCACTGAAAGTCATTGGAAAGCCTGATGCTCCTCCAGCGAAGTCGCTCATCATTAGAGCGACTTTCTCAGGCAGCCTTCCCCCGTTGGGTCGGGTGCAGTCCACGGTGTTGAGGATCTTATGACCTGTGGAGAAACATGGCGACTCAGGTGTTTAGGATCCAGTCTCAAATACTCCAGCTTGAACACCTAAGCCAATAAGGTTTTCAACACAGTCTATATAATCTGATTTGTTTATAGAAGGTTATGTTCAGGGAAAAACAAAGAGGAAGGATTCAAAACAAGGTGTTGGGCAGCATATTCTGAATTTTCAAGTGGATGAGTTTGTCCCTTCTGACTGGATGGACTCTGGTGTCTCAAGAAGATCACTATCTGAATTTAACAGACACAGTGCTTTCCCCCAGCAACTCCAGATGCTGAACCCAAAGGTCAAGTTAGCATGGATCCTAGGGTCTTCGGCAAATTCTATGCACAATTTATATTGAAACAATTACTGCAGTACTAAGGGCATGTCTCATGTCTGGTGATGGGATTTTGTTTTATTTACTTTCAGTTTTTTGAGACAAAGTCTTATAGACCCCAGGCCACTGTAGGTAAAACGCTGGCTGGTTCCCTTATGCTAAAAGCTATGAATCTGTCATTAAAGACAAATTACTGGTAATGTGTCTGAAAAAAAAATATGTAAAAGTTTGCTCATTTTCCTAAGGCCATAAATAAGATCCTGTATTCTCTGAAAATAAAGACAGAAAAGGATGGACAAAAGGTAAGATTCCCACCAGCTCTCATCATCTTTCCTATCTGGGTATCCTGAATTTCCCAGTGCTGATGAAGACAAGAAGGCACCTTTGTACTCCACAATGATACACGTGTCCATTTCCGGGTGAACACCATCCATCAGGATCATGAATCGAAGGTTTGGGTCTACCTGCAATCCAACAGTGAAACCAACAACTATGAGGTCAGTTCGGCTTTAATTAAACATTTGAGAAGGTCATTTCTAGAAATTCTGGCCAATCAGACCTGAAATTTGAAAAAATAATCTTTTTTATTTTTTATTTATTTTTTAAAATACTTTCTTTTTAAAATGTATTATTTTTTATGTGTATGAGTGTACTGTTTGGATGTAGGTTGGTGCACCCGTGTCATGCAATGCTGCAGAGATCAAAAGAGGATTTCAGTTTCCCTTGGAACTGGAGTTAAAGACGGTTCTTAGCCACCATGTGGGTGCTGGGAATCGAACCCAGGTCCTCTGCAAGAGCAGTCGTTGCTCTTAACTGCTGAGCCATTTCTCCAGCCTCAGAAAAATAATCTTTTACTTAGAACTGGATATATTAACCTTTTTGTAAGATTACACTACTGCTAAATAAAAAGAAAACCATCTTTTAGCAAGGACAGTTAGGTCCAGCAGTGGTGCTTAAACAAAAGTATCGTTTACTAAGTACTGTGTACAGATAACATGACCATTTCCCCCCTAATCTCCAGGTTCCATCATCTGAACGTTGCATAACAGGAAAGAAAATAGATCTCTGACCTGTTGCCACACCCCAAATGGCACCACGTTGATGTTGGTTAACTGGACACCGCTCTGATCCAGATTCCAGAACACAGGTCTCTCTGTGTCACCGACATAAATGGGGATGTCTGTTCTCCTCTCCGAAAGCTTCTTGAGGGTGGGGTAACTAGACCAGAGGGGGGAAAGGAGGAAAAGTAGATGGTCTCACAAGAGGTGGGTTCAGTCCTAAACCAACTTGTTGACTGGAAAGGACAAAGTTGAAAAGCAGCCTTTTTCCAGGGCTAGGGAAGAATTCCTACCCCTGTGACTACAGCATCCCAGGAGACACCTCTTATTGTTGGAACACACTGCAAAACACAGAGTGCACATCAGCCAGGTGTGCTCTACCCCAATGCTGCTTTGAGTGGAAGTAACAGAGAGAGGGAGAGAGAGAGAAAGTCACAGAGGTTGTTGTGTCAGGGACCCGACACTGACACAATCTTTCCAAGTAGGATCTTTCAGGGACTCAAGGACAATGACAGGGTACAGGACAAGAGGAGCCTGTAGGTCACCATGTTTTCCAAAGGTTAAAAGCCACACTTATCCTTTAGGAGAACCCCAGTTACCAGCAGGGGCAGACAGTGATGTTTAATGGAGAAGAAAAAGCATCCAACATTTTATAATTTTGACTGAGTGTATGATCAGTCATCCAGATGTTTTCCAGTCCTTCCATAAAGTTTATTTCATTTCTTTATTGAGCATTCATGATATGTAGGGATTTTTATATAACACTTGGGATTTGGTAGAAAGCTGTGTAATGAAGGGCTCAGGACCTTTATTAAGCTAACAGGTGTTTGCACAGATTTTTATTCTTCTGTTTTCATTGTTGTTTGCTTCATTTTGACATAAGGTCTTATCCTGTAGCCCAGGTTCCCTGGGAACTCACACAATCCTCCTGCCTCGGCCTCTTGAGTTGTGATTACAGGCTTGAGTTACCCTACCAGCTCTTACTTGATTCTTATACAACACTTGGAAGATTTTGTTTTTCATGGATAAGAAAACATAGTCACAAAAACCACAACTGGCATAAGTAGTAAATTGGTGTCCAAATTTGGACTTTCTGACTCTAAGCCTAGTGTTGTTTCCATTAGTTTCAAATTTTAACAAATTTACTCCCTCGTTTGAGATTCAGATGAGCAGCCAGGCTTGATGACACATCCTTGTGATCTTATGTGAGCAAAGAAAGGGAAATCAAGTGGTGCAGAGTGGAGTGCCGTGGCCATAAAACACGAAGTCATAGGAAAAACATGAACAAAACTGCATGCCAGAATTGACCAAGTGAACTAATATCTATATCTCAACCCCAACAGTGGCTGCCAAGCAAGTAGAACTTGGTGTACATGGGGAAGACGAGGGTCTCCCTCTCTAAACAAAAGATTAAAAACTTCACAGTCTTTTAAAACATGACTTCAATCTCTGAGCTCAGTGACAAAAATCTTCTTTAATAAAGAATATTAGGATTGGGACTGGAGAGAAGGCTCAACGGTTAAGAGCTCAAACTGCCCTTGCAGAGGACCCAGGTTCGATTCTCAGCACCCACATGGTAGCTAAGAACCATCTTTAAGCTGGGCATGGTGGTACACACCTTTAATCCTAGCACTCAGGAGGCAGAGGCAAGCAGATCTCTGTGAGTTCAAGGCCAGCAAAAAGGGATATTTGTTGCTTTGTGGTTTTCTAATTGCTGACAATTTTTATCAGTGATTTCATAATGTAAATGTGATTTCATAATAAATGTGATTTCATAATGAAAATATCTGCTCAAATTATACAAGTTTAGTTCCAGGAACTCCTTAGAGATTAGGTTTTACAACAGATGGAAGAGTTTTGTATGTGATCCATGGCCACTTAAGGGAGTAGAGTGAGTTAAGTATATTCCAAGTAATTTCTTACTAGTTCAGTTAAGTATAACTTTAAATTTCCACCTTTAAACAACAATACATCAGAGTCAAGGACTGAACCAACCTCTTTTTTGCCAACATCTTTAACATATCCCGGGACATCTCTGTCTCAGAATGTCTGCCATGTATACATTTTCATGCAGGATTGCAGAAAAAAAGAGTTAAAGTGCCTTATAGCAAAATGGGGAGGGGGTGCTGTGTTTAGTACTGGTGACCCAGAAAAAGGTATTAAAAACTTCCAAATGACTTAGAAACATGACCTATAATTCAGCTCAGGTAGTGGGATTTCAGCCTCCTGTTGCTAATTCAGTTCATTAACAAAAGTTAAGTGTGATTATTAAGAATGTGAGGGTTTTGCAGTGAAAGCTTTCTTCCTCCTTTTTGGTCGTCTGGATTAGGGAAATGTCCTTTAAATGATGAGTGTCACACTGCTCTAGATTCCGGAGGTGCTGGATGAAGTGGACTCAGGACCGGTAAACTGAGAACACTGTGAGGTGACTTGGTATGGACATAGTGACCCCAGCCTTGAGTGGCTGAAGAGAGCAAGTCCCAGACAAGCCTGGGGTACACAGGAGACCCTGGCTCAACAAACCCAAACCCAGGGTTTGGCCAACCAGTGCATAAGCTGGACTTGAGATTTGCCCTGCTTCTTTACAGCCTCATAAAATAAGGACAATAATGTTATACATGGAAATTGGTTTTTTAAGATTTGATTTTATTATTTTTATTTTATTTGTTTAAGTGTGTTGCTTGCATGTAGGTAGGTACACCCATGTCATGCAATGCCCTGGGAGGTCAGAAGAGGGTTTCAGATCCCCTGGAATTGCAGTTACAGATGGTTCTTAGCTGCCAGATGTGAGGAAATTATAGCTACGATATTATATCCCAATAGAAGCTTTATTAGGATAATGGGCTTAACTTTAACACTATCTCTGGCTCTTTTGTGTTTCAATGGCAAAATCGAATGAGGTATAATATTGGTTCTACATCTCACAAAGCCTAAAGTATCCAACTTGTCCTTTAGCATATTTTGCCTATTTTTTTTTTGTTGTTGTTGTTGTCTGTTTCGTGTTTTCTGAGACTTTGGCTATGTAGCCCATGCTGACATTGAACTCGTGATCCTCCGGCCTCAGCTGCCCTTTATGGAAAATATGTGCTGATTTGTGCTATAAGTTTTGAACTTAAAGAAGGTCTGCTCTGGTGACCCTTATGCCTGTTCTCAGAACCAAGCAGCTTAAATGAGAAGTCTCTGTGAGAGTTTTCAGCCAGCATGCCTTCCATAATGGCTTCTGCTGATGGAAACCATGGAAGCGCTTTTAAAATTTGGAACCGTTTTGCAAATAGAGTGATTGACCTTCCTTCATGTACCTTTTCATCAACCTAACTGAATACACTTCTAAGTGGCCAGTGATTGCAGAAGAATCTAAAAACCTTCCACAAGCTGGCATGGTGGTGGGCACCTGTTATCCCAGTATTTGGAGGTGGACACAGAGGGACCAGGAGTTCAAGGTCCTCTTCAGCTACGTAGTGAGTTTGAGGCCAGTCTGGGCTACATAAGACCCTGTCTCAAAAGGAAACAATGACAACCCAAAGAACCCCACAGATGCCTTATTGCTTTTGTCTTGGGAGGGGGGGCTTGTTACCTCAGGTGGTCTGAGTGCATGTGACTGATGTAAATTAGGTCTGCTTTGCACAGCCTCTCCAGCCAGTCAGATGGAGGTTCATGCAGCAACCACCATCCTCGGGCAAAGGCAGGACCGATTAACCAAGGGTCAAACACCATCCTCTTGTCTCCCAACTTGAGGTCCATGCAGGCATGAGTGAGATATGTTATCTGTTAGAAGAGAGTGAGATTCCTATTACCCAATCACTACTTGTTCAACAGCAGTGGAGGGGGAGGTTTGGGCGACTTTACTGACAAGTCGGTGGGAGAATTTTAGATTCCATTTAAATTAGCTCCTAGGGATTTGTGGTCTTCAGGGAAGAATGTTTTGACAACCCATCTGAAGCATGCTTCCCAAGGCAAGGCAAAGCAGTTAGAGATGTTGGGTTAAGCATGATGCGGTGCAGAGCTACAAGGGTGTTGATGGAACGATTGCTAACTACTGTGGTGGGTTGGCACATGGATTAGCCAAGCCTGACATCAGGCTAACCCGGGCTGGGTGGCTTTCTATTTTAAATTAGGCACTCACCCATGACACATGTCAAGGGCCTCTGAGAATGGGTGTCAACAGTGACTGAGAGAGAGGCACACGTGGGGAATTCCAAACCTGTTCCTCACCCTCCTTGCTGCCCTCACCCTCACCCGTTGCCTCCCTCAGCCTGGCACGTCCACAGATCAAGAATGTGTGGAGGAACAGAGATAAGGGCAAAAACTCCAGTATGAAACGCCAGCAAATAGAGGAAGAGAGGCCAGGGATCAAACCCATTTTCATCATTCCCGCTCTGGGCGGAGTCTTATTTGTTTCCTTAAAATGGCAACTTCCCAGAGGCGTTTGGCTCCCAAATACAGAAAAAAAAAAGTATTTTTTTATCGTCTTCCCAAACTATTGCAGTATTTCCTTAAGAGGAAACTGTTCTAAAGCTAGGAAATACACAAAAATATTTGCAAAAAATCTTATCAGGAAGTGCAGAAATAAACTACTTCTCATATGCTGTGGTTGGGAAGTGGTGTGTCCCAGTTCATGTGCTCAAAGCTTGGCACCCAGTGTGCCGAAGTTGAGTGGTGTGGGACCCTTAAGAGGCGGAGCCTAGTGAAGGGAATGGAGGAAGGTACTGGGGACAGTGGTGTCAGAAGAGATCAGTGCTGTTCTTGTAGGACGGGTCTAGGTCCCTCCAGAGCAGATTTTTATAAGGAGACTAGCATCTCCCCTCTTCTGAATTTGTTGTTCCTGACTCTGGTACACACTCATACCATTTCGATTTCATCCACAAGGAAACTTTCATCAGAGATGAGCAGATGTGAGCATCGCGTTCTTAAAGCTCTAGAACTATTAATTAAATCAATCCCTTTTCTTCACAAAGTTCTCAGCCTAAGGCATTTTGTTACAGCACCAAAGTACTGACTAATATACTATCTTGTCTGACAGTGATCAGGTACTAAGGGTAACTTCTTCTAATAGTTTTACATGACTCTCCATTGGAACCTCATCTAAAACTTTATATTATCTTTCTACCTCTGTGTGTGTGTTTGTATACATATAATTTTCTCTATATATACAAATACAGTTGTGAATATGTGTGAGTAACATCTTACTTTTATTTTGCTCTTGATGATATAATTTTAATGTTTTCTTACCTGTACTTCTCCAAAAGCCAACTCTTCAGGAGGCCTGGGATGGGAATCCCAGGGGTTAGGCGGGTTCAGTTCTAGAAGTGAAAGCCCATTGTTTTCATCCGTTTCGACAACTAGAACCAAAGGGAAGTCAATCTGGGTAAGAAAATAATATTCCTTAAAGTGATTCTGAAATAGAAATACGTAGTTTGAGTACCAAGGGTCAAAAATCAAGTTAACAGAAGGTAAAGTCATGATCAAACCATCTCTTCTGAGAAGAAAAGAAAACAAAACAGGTTCAAATGAACATCCAACTCTTTATTCATGTCAAGCTGCAGAAATTTGGGATCTGAAGTTCAGAAGTTCAGGTCCCAAGCATGTTAGGACACACACACACACACACACACATACACACGCACACACACACATGCACTCATGTATGTACACATGCACACACTCACAAGCACACAAGCACACAAGCACATTGTAATTAAACCAGAGAAGGTGATGATTCCCAGACAGGGTACAGGAAGAACTCCTGACCTGCTGGCAAAAGTGAAAAACTAACTGAACGTAGTTTCAAGTCAAGCCAGCTAGACTCAAAAGAGGGAGTGTTTGAGACAACACAGGGAACAAAAGTGATAAATAGCCCTGTACAAAGACAGGAGGTGTGAGAAGGCTTGAAGCTCAAAAAGAGCTGGTAATCTTGACCTAGGAAAATGGTGCTTTCTCAGATTCCCCAGAATGGGTCATGCCGACCCGAGATAGTATGCTAGAGTGGTTTGGATTTTGTGTGATAGCCATGCCTTCCCCACAGTGGGCTGTGCACTCAAACCTTGGGTAAAATAAACCTTTCCTCCCTTGGGTTGCTTCCTGTCAGGGATTTGGCCACAATAAAAAGTAACTGCATAACTCTGAAGGAGAGTTACCCTCAATAAGCCTTGGCAGTGTTGTTCGCTGAAATGGGCCTCTGCCCAGTCCCAGTGCCATCCACCGTCCAGAAGTTCTCAAAACACAGAAGAATATTTATCTCCACTTTCCAAATGAATAGTATTTATATTCTGAGACAAGTACTTATTGAAGGAGCCAGAGTAAAACTTCGCCATAAAATGAAGAATGGTTCTATTTAGGATTTGTTTGAAGAATGGGGAAAGAAGAATTTGCTAAACTCCAGCTTGCTTACTCACTTCCAGGGCATAGCAAGAAAAGTGTTTAGCATTTGTAAATTTTATTTTATTTTTAAAAAATTTTATTTATTGTTTATGTGTATGAATGTACTGTCTGCATGTAGGTTGGTGTACCCGTGTCGTGCAATGCAGTGGAGGTCAGAAGAGGGTGTCGGATTCCCCTGGAACTGGAGTTAAAGCTGGTTCTCAGCTACCATGTAGGTGCTGGGGATCAAACCCGGGTCCTCTGCAAGAGCAGTTGGTGCTCTTAACATTTAGGCCATCTCTCCAGCCTGTAAATTTTATTTTTTTTGAGACAGGGTCTCCTTGTAGCCTCAGCTGGCCTGGAACTCACTATGTAGACCAGGCTGGTCTCGAACTCACAGAAATCCACCTGCCTCTGCCTCCTGAGTGTTGGGATTAAAGGCATGCACCACCACACCTGGCAAACATTTAAAAAAGCTAGCCTACGCTATATGAGGTCTCGTCTCAGGAAACAAAACAAAAATCTGAATTGGTTGATTAATGGTCTTAGTTTCTGGTCTCCCAAGACTATCTCAGTGTCACACTGCTCCCCTTCTTAACCTGTAGCTCCTGCCTAGACTTGGCACCCTGCGTTAGGAAACTTCAGTATAGGCTTACCTCGGCGTAAGCTATAAACAAAACATGTAACTGTGTTTATTCTTAAAAGAGCATTTTAGAAACTAGCAACACATCTGACCAGGCCATTCTGCCTTCTCATGGGTGAGGCCATCAGGAAGTCAGTGATGACAGGACAGTGAGGTTGGTTCAGTCCTCTGGCCCTGGTCCTGGCCCTGGGTGGCCATTGGACCTGCCTGCACTCTGGGACCAGAGGATGAATTGTGACACGTTCTTCATAGAGCTGTTGTGGGGATTCAATAATATAATCAGCCTAAAGTATCCTGCACAATACTTAGTACAGTGCAGGCATTTAATAAATAATGGTGTTATTATGGTAAATATTTTATGCTTTTGAGAATGAGTAAACTTAAGAAGAATGCTCATCGTGAGACAAACAAACTAGTGTACTAGCAGGGGCTGGTGGGGAAGCACTGTGCTGTCACAGAGAGGGGAGGACAGTGGCTCCTTCAGCCACTGTTAGGACTCTCCTTCCTCCTCATGTTTCTCCATTAAGAAGCAAAAGTAAGAGTCTGAACCCATCAGCATCTACTCTGCAGTCACCAGAGGTCTTTATGCTTCTTGCACAAAGATAATTGAATTGAACACAGCATCTATCAACTCTGTCTCTATAAAGCAGTGAGAAAGTGGAGTCTTTCATCTGACCTAATGGTCACTTAGCTGTGATTAATACTCAGAAAACAAAGAAGTTGCATTCCATGAAATCTTTTTAAAATTGCATTTTGAGACAGATCCCTGCTCCATAGCCCTAACTGGCTCTATATTCACCATGTAGCCCAGGCAAGCCTCAGAACCTAGAGTGATCTTCCTGCCTCAGCCTCCCAAGTGCTGGGATTATAGGCATCCCAATCCAATTTTTTCAAAAGTCTCTAAAATATTAAGGAAAAAAAACAACAAAAAATTTTAAAAGGGCTGGATAGATGGCTCACTGGTTAAGAACACTGGATGGTCTTGCAGAAGACCTGGGTTTGAATCCCAGCACCCACATCCCAGCTAACATGGCTGTCTATAACTCCAGTTTCAGGGAATCTAACACTCTCTCTGTCCTCTGACAGACATGACACAGGTGTACTTCTACACATGGAGGCACAGCCCTCATAACATAAAATCAAAATTAATTAATTAAAATATTAAGGAAAAATAGTGAAGGAAAAGTAGAACAAAACCATGGCACAATCCCTTAACAGGTACTAGAACTAAGCTACCATTTATTCTCAGAGTTAGAAATTTTTGGCATATTTTAGAGTAATATAAGATTAAAAGAATGAGGAAAAAACAGGTTTATCAAGACGCTGTGTCTAACAACAGTATTTATTTTATGGGAGTGCTTCTTAGTATTTCTTATACAAGACTGCTTGAGATTTTGTCCAAGCCTTTTCTAAACTATTACATAGTAGTTAAAAGTATCAAGCTGGTATAACTTAGCCTTTCTGGATGCTTACCGACCATACTTAATGCCCATACCAATTTGGCCAAGGGTCTTAAGGGATAACTTTGTTCCTTGCCCTCAGAGGTCAACTAAGTCCCAGGGAACTATGCATGGGGGCATGTCTTGAAATGTCCTGCAAATGTGAGTCACCAGTCTTCCTGTGCAGGGAGGTCTTGGAGATCCACTAATGGGACTTCAGCCAGTGTCCAGTCTATAAAGAGGAAAGTCTGCTCATGCTTCAAAAAGGGAAGCCTGGTCTAGCAAGACCTGACTTTGTCCTCGTGTGGATGGAACTGGTAAATGAAAAGCCAAAAGGAGCCAGGAGCCCCTCCCCTCAAACAAAACAAAACAAAACCTGAGTGACCCTTGAGGACCAGATCCTCAATTGACCTTGAGAAAACAAAAACCTTGGTTAATCTGGCCTAACTGTGTGGCCTTAAACATCCAAAAGGAAAGTATAACCAGAAATAAATAATTAGTAAGGCCTGAGAAATTGTACTTCAGGTATAAAACTTGAGATCTTAGTAAAAAGACAAAAATTAAAAAAAAAAAAAAAAGAGCACAGTTGTTTTGCCTGTCTTACTGGCAAGTGCAGCTACCCTGTGGCTGCCACTGCTTTTGCCATCCTTCAAAGACATGGGACACAGCTCTTCAACCTTCCAATATGGACTGAAGACTCATGTCTCTCCAAGAATCCTCCAAACCTCAGTGCCAGATGGGGACTGCTGAGACATCCAGCTTGTGGACTGAACTACTACTGGGGTTTCAGCCTGTTCAGAGTATAGACTGCTGTTGTTGAACTACCCAGGCTGTATCATGAAGACCAGTACAGGAAGATCAAGACCCAGTCAGAACATGAATAAAATTTGCAAACATGTAGTCTGGTGAGGCGTGGCAAGATTGCCCAGAGTGACGCCATATTATGGGCTCCAGCTGAGCCCAGCTGAGCCTGATAATTAAAACTTAACTCCAAACATGGGAATGAGAGAAAAGTTTAATTCACCTGAACTGGGATGGGGGTTTTGAGAACAGGTCAGCATGTACCTGGTTGGTTAGAAACTAACTCATTGTGCACAGCCTCTGTACTTTATGTTGGCTTGCTTTTAGAGAATAGGAATTGTTAGAGGGACTTGCCACCCCCAGCTTGGGAACTCAAACCTATCACCCCTGGAGATGGTTTTTCCTATATAAACACGTCCCAACTATAACTCAGTGCTATACACACCCCCGACTAAGAGGCCGGTGTGTAGTCAGCTGACTAGACTTTCTACTGGCTTTATTTTGTGTCTGAGTGGTCTTGTCTGGTGAAATTACCCCATTCCAGTACCAAGTGGAAGAAGCGGACACAGAAGCCCCATGATGAACTACACCCGAACAGATACTCTACCCAGAAAAGGAAAAGCCAGAAACACAGGTTGTACATCTCCGTGAAGTATTTCCTGAAGAGGAGGAGAAGCAGCAGAGAATGCCCAAGGGGGTGGGGTTGGAGACATATCAGTCAGGTTCAAGTGAGGGACAACGGGCAAGAGTCATTTTCTCATCTCAAATTTTCTAACTCTAACCACTAGGGAGAAGGGCCATGAGTGGCCGTCCTCTGGGCACAATGCAGCCACCTTAACCATGAACTGACAGCAGCTGCTGTGTCTTCACTGGGCCCTTCAACAATCAGTCATGGATGGGGAGGGGCTCAGGGACCCTCATCCCTCCCTGCTCAGCTGATGGCCTCTGGAAGACGGTGGGTGAAGGGGAGTCATGGTCTTTGGCTGTGCACCCACCACTGAGCCCACTGAGCTCCAAAGGACAATTCCAAACCTGTGAGCACAGACTGCCCTGGTTCAACTCAGTGGGGTGATCAGTAGGCTCCTTTAACTTACAAGTGTAAGAAAACATAAAAGTCTAACTTCAGGTATGTCTACTTTTTTCAGGTTCCTGTCTGTTTAGATATTTGTTTACTTGCTTCCTACTTTCAAAGTGACTACTTTAAGGTATCCATTTTTGTTTGCTTCAGAAGTTTGTTTCTGATTGTTTGGTGGCTTCTAGACCTTTGAAGGCATTTTGGTTTCTGCCTGTGGTCTGTGGTGGTTTTGTTTGTTTGTTGTTCATTTTGATTTAATTGGCCTTTGTCCCCAGACATGCCTCCCATACCTAAAGATACCTAAATCTGCATTTTTTTCCCCTCTGTGGAATTCTCTTTTTATTACAACCTTGCTGCCTTTACCTTAGGAATAATATTATGAGTGCCTGATAATAAAGGCTTCAAAGACAAGAGGCACTATTCCCACCACTGTAGCATCCACCTCCGCGTCTGCCACACCCACTCCAGTGTTGCCTGTGTAAAGTAATATGAGAAATCATGTTCAAAGACAGGCGGGGGAGCAGTGTCCTAAGGGGCTGGACCCCCTGGAGGTCCCTGGCAGAATACCCGGCTAAGATCACCCCCGAGATTGAGATGCTTTCCTAGGATATTACGTTTTTCTGGTGTTGGACTTAGCATAACACTGAGCACATAAAGATCTTTTCTTAAGGCCAGCTTATAGATACAAAACAAACTATTTGAATGTGCCAGTAACTGGCAATTAAAATGCCTCTCTTGGGCACAGGGCTTTTTCCTGGCAGCAAGAATGGTCTGTAAGTCTTGAGTAAGAAATAGACTTCTCTCGCAATATACATTACAATGTAAAGACCTGTGACAAATTGGAAAACAGAACAATTATATAGTGGTAATGACTCTATGACTGTCTCTAAAGAAAAACAAGTTCCAGTGATATGTGTAATAAAAACAAAATATATCATTCCATTTAAAATAAAGTAAAAACTCCTCTTTAACAATTAAAATAAAAAGACTCTTCAATCCCATTTCCCTATTTAAGTAAAGGAACAGGTTAAACAGTTTTCCTAGTTCTATGCAGCCACTGAATGTCTGAGTCCTGACACTCCCAGCAAAGCTAGACAAAAGATAAATTACTTTACACCAGCCAATTGTCTTACAAAAACAAAACTGTTAGTTGAATCAAGCAGTGGAACGGCTCTTAGTTCTCAGTAAAGATTGAAACTTTAGATTAGCAGATAGAGTTAGAGAAAAAAACTAATAAGTAGTTTAGGATGCTATAGGAATAAGGTCTTTACTTTAATAAAAACTTAAAAGAAACTATTAACCTTAGGATATTAAGATATATTTACTCTAGATTTAGGATAGAGATATAAGGCCAATATCTACTGCCAAGAAACTTCTACTGTGACATAGCAATTACTACTCGGTGTCCTGTAACTTTTCAATTATGACTTGTAATTAAGAGCTAACAAGTAAAAACTAATTGATCATGTTAAAAACTATTGATGTTCCTTTTTTCTTAAATGTTATTTCCTTGGTAAAGGTTATCTTAAGATTCCTACATTTTACTTCAAAGAAAATTCATTTCCTGACTAAACTTTGTAATGTTTTAGTTTCCTGCTCTGCGTGCCCCGTATCTCGTCAATCATGAAATAGATAATGAGTTCTGGTTAATGTATGAGTTTTGACCTATTAGTAACATATGTAATTGTAAAGCTTCACCAAATCCTTTGTTCTGCCTTCTCCTAAGACTGCTATATAAGCACTGCCCCTGTTCAATAAAGTTGCTGCAGATTTGAAAACTTCTCTTAGTCTCTCATCTCTGTATGCCGTCAACTTCCCTGTGTTTTCCTGCCAAAGGAACTCCATCAGAAAAACCCACGACCCCAGGAGGGCTGGCTGGTTTCAGCTGCCGGTAGCAGTCGGTGGCACACCACCCTTGTGGAGATGTCAGGAGGGAAACCCCCTGGCCCCCCAGCACAGAACAACCTCATAGGGAAACCAAATACTGGGCCAGAAAGAATTTTATTGGCTCACCTGGGAAGACACACATGAGGACTGATCCCTGGAGTCTCACACCCCCTCAGATTTCTGTAAACATGCAGGACAACCTCAAGACCCAGAGGGAGAAGACGTCTCAGTGTGACAGCTGGGAAAAAGTCTAGGGCTGGAGAGATGGTCTAGCGGTTATGGGTTTAATCCCCAGCACCCACATGGCGGCCGAGAACCGTCTGAAACTCCAATTCCAGGAGAACTCCAGTTCCAGGGGAATCTGATGCCGTCTTCTGACCTCTGCGGCATTGCACGACACGGGTGCACAGACTTGCATGCAGACAATACATTCATACACATACAGAAATAAATAAAAAAAATTTAAAAAAAGTCTACCCCCAAATCAGCACATAAACCAGATCCCAAACAGGTATTCCCCAGCTAGCAGGGAAAGGCTTGCAACTTTTCAGGAGAAAATAGAATAAATAAATAAATAAATAAGGAAAAAAGCTTTCTAAAAATGAGGAAGTGCTTGACCACCATCTGACATCTAGCTGGCTTTATGTGTGATACTTGTGAACTTTCAATAGCGAGTATTTGGGAACGTGGGAGATTTAGCCAAAGACAACTTTGCCTCTTGTGGGGAATATTTAATATTCCAAAATTGTTATTTTTTGCATGCTTAACTGGAAGTCCTAGGCAATAATTTTTTTTCTCTTTTTGAGACAGCGTCTTCCTTTAGTCTCAGCTTGCCTGGAACTCTCTCTGTAGACCAGGCTGGCCTTGAACTCAGAGATCTGCCTGCCCCTGCCTCCTGAGTGCTGGGATTAAAGGTGTGCGCCACCACACCAGGCCTTTTTTTTTTTTTTTGAGCAATAAAAGTGGGAGGTCTGCTTTAATTAAAATGTAAAATCACCTGAAAAGATAAAGAAAATTATAAAATTGGTAATTTACCGGGATGGAGAGATGGCTCAGCAGTTAAGAGCACTGACTGCGCTTGCAGAGGACCTGGGTTCAATTCCCAGCACCCACGTGGCTGCTAAGAACTGTCTTTAAGACAGGCATGGTGGTGCAGGCCTTTAATCCCAGAACTCTGGAGGCAGAGACAGGTGGATCTGTGTGGCCTGGTCTACAAAGTGAGCTCCAGGCCAGATGGGGATATAGGGAGATGCTGTCTCAAAAAAAAAGTGAGTAAAGGAAAATATTAAAATTTTAAAAATTAATTTAAAATTTTTAGATTGTCTCAGAACTAAAGATAACTTGACTAATTTTGCTCATCTTTCTCTGACCTTGCCCTTCATTCTTTATCTCCTACTGAAAAGGTCTATATGCAAATAGATTAATCTATTAATCTAATAATAGATTATTAAGAAAGGTCATTTTTCCACGAAGCTCTACTCATTTTGGGTCTATCTCACATTTTTTTCTCCTAGAGCAACTCCTTTGCTCTCAACTCTCATACTTAAGCCTGTACTAAACCATCTTTATTAAACTAGGTATTCCCAAAGTTCCCTTCAGCGATTAAAGCTCCAAATCCTGGTTTTGTTTTGAGTGGAGGGAGGTCTCTAAAACCTAGAAGAATGCCTTAGTTCCTAATGATGACCAGCTATGTCTATGGGTGCAATCCACCTTGAAGCATTGTTGGTGAGTGTCCCATTTTCTTGTAGACTCATCCATACTCTGGTACCCTATGTAGATACTATAGCAGATGTTTTGTTTTGTTTTTCCCTAGGGTACATCACAGGGCCTGGTCCCAAGATGGCCTAAGCCAGCTTCTTACCTCCAAGAGGAACAGCCAGAGATGAAATAATTGCCACATGTTCAAAATGAGTGCGTTTTAACTTTATTCTTAAGTTGAAGTCTTACAGTTGTCTTTTACTACTCTTCCTGTCTCCTCTGATTTTTGTTATGCTAATAGCTTAGACACAGGAAATTCTGGTTTCATATATAAAGGCACCTCTGCCTGTAGGAAACATCTCTTTCAAAACCTGTAAAACTTAGAACTTGATTTATGACGAGGAATTCTAATCTTTTAACCTCACCACTCCCTATAAGAGTTTTGTTTAAGGAAGGCCATGGTGCCTTCTGAACCTGCCTGAAGCAATGGAGCTCTTCCTCACTTTAAGCAGATTATTTTAAACTGGATCTAACTGACCATGCACTGCACCCTTATCCAAAAGTAAACTCTGGGCTGGAGAGATGACCCAGCGGTTAAGAGCGCCGACCGCTCTTACAGAGGACCCAGGTTCAATCCCCAGCATCCACATGGCGGCCGAGAACCGACTGAAACTCCAATTCCAGGAGAACTCCAGTTCCAGGGGAATCTGACACCCTCTTCTGAACTCCGCGGCATTGCACGACACGGGTGCCCAAACCTGCATGCAGACAGTACATTCATACACATATAGAAATAAAAAAAAAAAGTAAACTCTGCCTTGCTAAGTCACTTTTTCTTTCTTTTTTTTTTTTTTTTTTTTTTTTTTTTTTTTTTAAATTTTTATTTATAACACATTTATTTCAGTTGTTTAGATCTTAAAAAGGGAAAGAGATATTACTTTGGGGCTGGAGAGATGGCTCAGCAGTTAAGAGCACCCACTGCTCTTGCAGAGGACCCGGGTTCAAGATCCTGGCACTTGGGAGGCAGGGGCAGACGGTTCTCTGTGAGTTCAAGGCCAGCCTGGTCTACAGAGTGAGTTCCAGGCCAGCTGGGGCTATAGGGAGATCCTGTCTCAAAAAAAAGAAAGAAAATTAAAGAAAGAAAGGGAAAGAGATATTGCCTTAAGTCTAGGAGGTATACTTCACCCTTTCTTTTAAGGCACTAGACCATTTTTACATCTTAAAGAGCTAGAGATCTAAGTGTTCTGCCTTCTCCTACTCTTTGGTGCACCCAGATTTCACACCTGCCTCATGCATGTCTATGATCATTATCTTCAAGTATTGGTTGTGTCAAAACAATCTTTTTTGGTCTTTTTTGAGACAGGATCCCCCTGTAGTCCCAGCTGTCCTGGAACTTGCTTTGTAGACCAGGCTGGCCTTGAACTCACAGAGATCTGCCTGCCTCTGCCTCTCCCCTCTGAGTGCTGGGATTAAAGGCGTGAGCCACCACGCCCGACTCAAGACAATTTTTCTAAACTGTGTTCACGTCAGTTTTTTTCCTTTCTTATTATTTTTATTAGCACAATAATAATAATTACTATTATTTAATAATTATATTATTATAATATTTATATTTATATATATTATATATTAGTATTATAATATAATAAATTAAATTATAATACTATAATATAATAATTAATTATTTGGCATTCCAGATTAAAATGTACATGTCCAGGTTTATAAAATACAAATGTGCAGTGTATTTTCCTAATGTACTAAAAGGCCTGATAAATACATACTGCCTTATGAACCTGAATACCTGCACATAAAAAACCTATAAACAATATCTTTGGGTTTATTAAGTATTTCACAAAATTTTTAAATGCTAATTGTTTATACAAAATGGCATTCATTAAAATGACAAGATAAATATTTCAGCAATCTATAAAATCTAACTTTATATCCATAGATTTTAATTAGGAGTCCCTTCCAAAACAGGTTCTAAATAAATAAATATTAAAAATTGTATTTCAGTTGTGCAACAGTCAGAGGTAACAATCATTTCTCTTTCAAAATATTCTTAACTTGAAACTATTAAATGTAAGGTTTTGTTAAAGCTGGACTACATGCATAACAATTAATGTATCTTTTCAAAGGACTTTTGTGTTGCTTCCTTTTCATAGTGAAAATTAGAAGAGATATATTCTCAGCAATTAGTAATTACAAAATCTTGGTTGCTTAAAAAATATATATGATTCTGTATGTATGTACTGTCTACATGAGTTTATGTTTAACTTTTTTTTTTTTTATCTTTTTGAGGCTGGGTCTCCCTTTAGTCCAAGCTGGCCTGGAGCTCACTCTGTAGACCAGGCTGGCCTTGAACTCACAAAGATCCGCCTGCCTCTGCCTCCCAAGTGCTAGGATTAAAGGCGTGTGCCACCATGCCCGGCCAGGCTGAAGATCTTAAATCACTGTGACCACTTTGGCAAACAAATAGAAATAACTAGTGGTCATAGATATTTTACATCTAGAATTTAACATGAGCTTTTGTTTGTTTGTTTGTTGCTGTTATGGTTTTGGTTTTGGTCTTTTTTTTTTTCTGCCTCCAGAGTGCTGGGACTAAAGGCTTTTGACTTTATTTCTACACCTGTTTGCCTTTGTATTATGGTAATAATTTAACAAGTATTTCACTAAACTATTTTTTATTTAAAGCAGATATGAGCAATTATCTCAAATATACAATGTAACACATTAAGATTATAAATTTTGTTTTTGCTCTTTTCGAGAAATTTTAAGATGTCATTGTAAGCCTTGAAGCAGGTATCTGTAAATGACCAATTTTTCTCTTTAAGTGTTTAGAGCTGTTTTTACATAGGCTTGACAAAGATATGCACTTTGACAAACTTATTTGTTGGCTTTAAAGAGGCAGTAGTGATGTTTTTAAACAAAGAAGAAATAAAACAATGACCCACTCCATAGATGGAACAAAGAGCTGAAAGAGACTTCACAAGTGGGAATTAGAGATGGCTGAGAAACATCTTAAGAAGTGTTCAATGTTCGCTATAATTAAGGAAATGCAAATTAAAGCCACTTTAAGATATCATATTCAAGACCTGGCTAGGATCAAGAAAACAAATGATACCAAGTGCTGGAGAGGGGTGGGGAAAAGGGAACACTCATCCACTGCTGGTGGGAATGTAAACTGACAGCCCACTATGGAAAGCAGTATGGAGAACCCTTGGAAGACTTGGAATGAACTTGCCACCGACCCAGCCATACCACTCCTGGGATATACCCATGAGACTCATCTTACCACAGAGATTCATGCACAGCCATGTTTATTGCAGCTGTCCCAAACAGCAAGGAGCTGGAACCAACACAAATGCCCTCAACTGACGAGTGGATAGAGAAAATGTGGTACATCTACACAATGGAGTTCTATAGCAGTAAAGAAAGATGACATCATGAGCTTTGCAGGTAAATGGCTAGAGCTAGAAGATATCATGCTGAGTGGAGTAACACAGTCCCAGAAAAACAAATGATGAATAGTATCCCTCATCTGTAGATGCTAGCACCAATTACCTAATTGTATGGCAAACTGAGCAACGTCAATGTGATCTGAAAACAACTGTGCTCTAATATTGTGAATCCCTTAAAAAAATAATAATAATGAGCCGGGTGTGGTGGTGCATGCCTTTAATCCTAGCTCTTGGGAGGCAGAGGCGGGTGGATCTTTGTGAGTTCAAGGCCGACCTGGTCTACAGAGCAAATTCCAGGACAGCTGGGCCTACAGGGAGCCCCTGTCTCCAAAAGACAAAAAAAAAAAAAAAAAAAAGAAAAAGAAAAAACATAAAACCCTGGGTATCTTACCATCATTAGATTCCAATAAAACTGTAAGTTATCCTTTTATTGATTTTAATAAAATTGAATTTGTCTTTTTTGACTAAGAGGGAATCTTCTTGTGGTAAAATATAAGCAACATATGTTACCATGCATGACTTTATTCCACAAACATTCTTAGTCATGAGAATTTCAGAAGGAAACATTCCATATACAGAGCACAAATAGAGCAAAGATTAAGATGTTATCTTCAAAAGGCTCTTAAGTGAAATACTGATTTTTTTTTCTGATGTCAAGGACAAAGAACCTTTTACCCTGTCTTGGCTATGTCCCCTTATCTAACAAATCTATAATTTTACATGCCAAGAAGAGGCATATAGTCATTATTGTTTCAAAGCAAATGGAAAACTTCCTTTTGGAAAGAAAGCAAATCACATTATGAGTCAAATCAGTGCAATAGTCTTAAAAGCCTATGAGCTTTCTGGTTTGAAATTGATGACCTCAAATCCATGAAAAGACACCTTTATGTATTGTTCTGTTATGTATTGCTCTGTTACTAGCACATCTACCATGTTGTTAACTATCAGTCATCCAACTCCGGCAAAGATGGATTAGAAGAAATATTGCAGTAAGCAATTTCCTTGTTCAAATTTGATGGATGTACTTAAAGGAAACTTTGGTAGAGAAGCTCATTCATTGTCATTTGTATTTCATTAGTATAATTCTTTGTCATTTGATTTTTCATTAGAATAATTATTACTATTAGTTGAAGTATCTTCAGTACTGAGAATAGAGCCCAAAATTAATTGCTAAATATTTTAACACATGAATAAATGGAATGTATTTTAACACAAGCTAGAAATAGAAAATTAAAGTTATAAAAAAATGCCCTGGCCAGGCGTGGTGGCGCACGCCTTTAATCCTAGCACTTGGGAGGCAGAGGCAGGCAGATCTCTGTGAGTTCAAGGCCAGCCTGGTCTACAGAGTGAGCTCCAGGCCAGCTGGGATGAAAAGGGAGACCCTGTCTCAAAAATACAAAAAAAAAAAAAGTCCTAAGATGCTAATATTTATAAAGACATAACATACATACAAAATGCAAATACAGGCAGAGGTAAGTGATCTTTCTTAACTTTGGAATAAAGAGTTTAGCATATCAGGAGAGTGGGTTATAGTACCATAACTAGGAAAATGATCAAGAAGATAAGATCTTGAGAACACTGTAAAACTTAATGCATCTTGTCTTAAAGATTATTTAAATATTTAAACTTAAATAATCATGTTAGGCCATGGATGGTGGTGTAGGCCTTTAATTTCAGTGGGCAGAGGCAGGTGGATCTCTGTGAGTTCCAGGCCAGGCTGGGCTACATAGTGAGTTCCAGGCCAGCTTGGGGCTACAGGAAAACCATTTCAAAAAAGTAAAAAAAAAAAAAAAAAAAAAAAGTTAATTTGCTTAGAAAAACAAAGACTTTTAAGTATGATTACTAAAAATTCAGAATTAGTTGCAGAGTCTTCCTTGAAGGATAAACCTGAGGATTTCATCAACTAAATAAAATGACAATACACCAAATACTCCATTCAGCTAGAGAGAAGAGACTGTATTCGGGTACTTCTAGCCTACTCCTGTACCACAAAATTCAAGGAAACGAACTTAAGAGTCTTGTGTGCCAACGTCATCTAGAACTCATCCATGCAGACTTCACGAGATGCTGGGACTCACCTTCAACTGACTGACAATCAAGTATCCCCAAGTAACTGAACATTTCTCTCATTTTTTGTTCACTAAACTATTTTATAGTTAGTTATTTTAACAGTTTCTAATATGTAATATTTCACTTAGTATATTCCAAAATGATAAAATAATTTTGGTTTAAATTAAGTTATAAATTATGTTATTTTCTTTCATTAGTTATTTTTTTGTTATGATTATTTGCTTACCCTGAACCCCTACCTTACTCAGCTAGTTTTCATGTTTAAAAGATTCAAGTGTAATAAATAAATAAATAAATAAATAAATAAATAAAAAGATTCAAGTGTTTTCACTCTTTGTAAAAAATATGCATTTTTCTAATTCTTCAGTATAATTTGGATAAAAAGCCAAGTTTTCAAATTCAATTTTGTATATACTATATATTTGTATATTATATATGCAAAGTATATATTTTATTTACTTATTTTGGTCTTTTGAAGACAGCGTCTCCCTGTAGCCCCAGCTGGCCTGGAACTCGCTCTGTAGACCAGGCTGGCCTTGAACTCACAAAGATCCGCCTGCCTCTGCCTCCCAAGTGCTAGGATTAAAGGTGTGTGCCACCACGCCTGGCAAATTATATATTTTAAATGAATGCGAACAATTAGACTAAAATAGCCCTATGTTTAACAAGTAACTACAACCCTATTTTCTCTAGATATAAATACTCAAAGATTTGGGTTAATTTTTCTTATCCACATTACACAACATCTAATCACTCTGATAATGATATTCATGATATTTATAGTTTAAGTACTTCTGGTCTTTGATTAAATGAGCATCTAAGGTGTTCTATGTAGCATGATCAGCTGGGATAAAAATAATTAAGCATTATCTATATTACTACAATGACTCCTAGAGTCCCATTTCCATTTCTAATCATTAAAATGAAAAGAAAGAGCTGGGCATGGTGGTGTACACCTTTAATTCTAGCACTTGGGAGGCAAACATAGGTGGATCTTTGTGAGTTCAAGACCAGCCTGTTCTACATAGTGAATTCCAGGACAGCCAGAGCTACAGGGAGACCCTGTCTCAAAAAGACCAAAATAAATAAATAAATAAATAAATAAATAAATAAATAAATAGAAAAGAACTAGTGAGGGCTTCAAGGCCTATGAAATTCCAACTATCTGTTAGGCTGGAGGTTTGGGACAAAGGCCAGGATGGCATAGATCGGGTGGTCCGTGCCCTTCTCTTCCAGCCAGGAACTGGCTGCTTGCAAAAGCATGTGAAGAAAGCCCATGCAAACCTCCAAACAAAGCCAACACCTAGTTCCAGATTCCAAAGTGACCACCAGACCTATGACCCACCTACAAATCCCTGATCTGGACAAATTGGCCACATTCAAATATCTGACCAACCTGTCACCATCTCCCCTCCCCTGCCCCATAAAAAATTCCTAGCCCAGCCTGGGCACGCATGTTTCCTTGGCCTTTACTAGAAAGGCTGTTGAATTCACCCCGGAGTGCATTTCCTGGGAATAAAGCCCGCCTTTGTTTACTTCCAATTGGGACTGATTCAGCCTTTCTCTCCACTCCGGGAACTTCCATCTTGGTGCCCATACGAGGATGAGGTTTCGAGCCTTAGCCAGGTGGACCTAGGGTACGCCAGACACTGGGGACACCCCTTTCTGCTCCCAATGCATCTGGCTTCTGACCAGGATAAGTCCATTTCCTGTTGGCTCATTTCTGCTGTCCAGAGCTCCTGTCTGAAAGTTGTTGCAATGCCAGGACAAGCTCTCTTCTGTTTCTGCTGTTTTGGGAAGGACTGCAGAGCCAGACTCTGTGGTGAGGGGGCTCGCTGGATTGGAGACGTCCATCCCAAATCTCCCCATGCCTCCCCACTGCCAAGTCTCTTGGTACAATGGGGGACACCCCACTGTATCCTGTGATCTCCAGGCTTGGAAGTGGGCAACTCCAGGTCAAAGCCTATCTCCCAGAAACCACTGGGTTGTCTGCTCAAAAAATTTTCTAAACTGGACCTTGGCCAGTTCCTCTGCTCCAAGCACCTAGTTTTCTTCTGATCCAAGGCCTAGCCACAATATGAGTTGGACAATCAGTCCCCTGGAAGGCACTTTTGATTCTAACATCCTCCAAGATCTAGAGAACTTTTGCTGGCACATGAGCAAGTGTATGGAGCTGGCCCAAGTGCAGGCTTTCTGAGATTTGTGTTCCCCACCCCTCCCTCTGCTCCCAGTGCTCCATGGCTCAGGTCCTGTAAGCCAAGGCCACCCCTCTGCCACCGCAGGACCCCAAGTCCTCTTCTTCCCTTGCTGAGCAGATGGAGTTACTGGGTTTCCCTCCATCTCTCTCCCTGTTCCTCCTGCTTCTCCCCCTGATACTGGTTTCCCTCCCTCTCTCCCAGCTCGTCGCACCCTCCCTTGCTACTGTAGCTCCCTTTGCTGAACCCGCACCATATGCTACATCCTCTCTCGGACCAGCCATCCCTTCCCCCAACCTGCCTCCAAATGAAAAAAACAGGGACATCCAGGTTGTGACCCGTCTTCTGAATTAAACTCTGGCCAGCCTATAAAGATAGTAAGCCAGCTTTTGGAGGTGGCAACCTAGATCCTACACGGACACTCGGCACCAACTACCCTGCTGGGGACTAAACTCCATATATTCCCCTGGATCCTGCCAAAGACTCCCTCCCTAATGGCCCCTCCCCCTGTACCCTCTTCTTCCTACTCCATCTGCATATCCACCTCCCCAACCCTACCTCCCTCCTCCTTCTTTGCAACCCCAACCCCCACCCTGGTCTCCCCACACACACTGGTCGAGCCCCTCTAATTCTTCTCCTATGGCCTTACACCCACACCCATGCCTGGCAAGCCACTGGCCTACTGTTAGGTTGATGAGCGCAACAAGGAGGATCCCAGTAGCTAGTGTCTCTTGACCCACTGCCAGCCACCTTAGGCAATAATGTAGTCATTATCTGAGCCAGCCAAGGGGAGTCTGGATGATTAAACAAAAGTCAAAAATGTTCTGGTTAAATTAAACACTACTTGGGCTCTTCACTCTTCAGATTTATTTCCAGGCTTTTTGCCTCTTAAGGAACCCTAATTCTCCATGCATCATATCTGGGTGGGTCCTCTTGTAGTTTTAGCTGTGCCTACATATAAAAGATCATCATAATCTCCAAGCAATTGTGAGGCAGAGGCAGGTGGATCTTTGTGAGTTCAAGGCCAGCCTGCTCTACAGAGTGAGTTCCACGACAGCTGGGGCTACAGGGAAACCCTGTCTCAAAAGACATACACACAAAAAAACCCATCATAATAAAATTTTATTAATTCATATAATTATCTATAATAAAATATGAGTATAAGATATTGTTTACGCCACCTGCAGCCTATTGTTGTTCAATGGCATTTAATAATGTAATTTCCCTTTTGTGTCTAGAAACTACTTAAGCTGAGAATATCAAAATGACTGGAAACCAGTCCCGAGGATACCCCAACTGGCACACCCTGTGTCCCTTCTCAGCATGGAAGAAGTCAGAGCTGTCAGTGCCCCCCCCCCCCCCCAGAAATACAAGAGCCATCAGTCTAGGCAAAATAAAAATTTAGTAAAATTAATCCATTTTTAGGTACAACAGTAATTTAATAAAATTAATGAAAAAAAATCTTAAACTCTTAATGACTGTGTGTAAATGTGACCTTGAGAATTAATGGTTCCACAGCCCAGCACAAGCCATGGACAACTTTAGGCTAAGGTATACAGCAGATCGGGCAACCAAGAACTTTCTGTAGCTCAACATCAAATTATTTGGGGGTACTGACACTTAGCTATGAAATTTTAGAAAAAGGGAGCTCCCGTTGTCCAGATTTAAAGGATACAATTGAGTCATATGTCTATTTGTCATGTGTCCAAGCTGTCTATGCGTTAATTGTAATTGTGTAATTTGGAAATGGTCTGTCACATCTTCACATTCTTTTCTGTGTTGGTTTCTGTCAAAACAGCAAGGTTTTGCATTAAGGTTCTTTCATTCTATATATTCAAACTATTGAATTTAATTTTGGCATGCCTCTTAAACATATGTTCAAAGGCCTAAATGAACCTAGGTTCCTTAAACACCTACAGAGCAAGATCTAAGCTAGTTATCTGAAGGTTTTATTTTTAACTCTTAGGCTGAATTTGATCTCCAAACTATGTGTTAAGGTATTTTTGATTGTTTACTTTACAGGTATTTTAATTTCAGTTTCCATTCAGGTTGTTTTTATTGCTTTCAGACCTCCAAAGACCTGATTTTAACCCTTCCTAGTAAAGGCTTACTAACAGGTGTTTTCTTTTCTTTTAAACAGGCTTCTGACAGCTTCTGTCCCTCTACCCAGAGACCAATTTAACTGTCTTTAATTCTCATATTGTAATTTCAGTTATGGCTAGGCTTTAATACAAATTGGATATATAATTCCATTTTCTATCACTTGTTAAAATATTTCAAATAGTTCATAGTTATACAACTAAAGGTACAAGACGTTGATCACAGCATGATAGAGAAACTGTATTAGCTACCTCAGCCTTGGGAATGTGAGGGAACTAATTCAGGCTGCATGACATTTCTATTGATGCTCTCTCCAAATGAAAGCTTTTTAAGTATGATGGCAAGGTATGTGACTAAAAACACTAGGACAAAAAAATTTCATGTGTGGATGTGTGGATACATGTGTGTATGATACTGTTAAGAACTATGTAATGTGGTTATCATATTAAGAATATATCTTAAATGTACAAAGCTTCAATAAAAATTGCATTTGAAAATAAAAAAAAGAATATATCAGACCATCATTAGACAATGTAAGGTGTTTTCCCCAAATGAAAGGAAGCATTTATGTTTGATAGCAATGTATGTGACTCTGCTCATTACAACCTTTATAAACTGCCATCACCAAAATTATTAGAGCCTTATGTCTGAGTGTATGTATGAAGTATACTGTATACTTTTAAGAATTCTATAATGTAGTTACAGCATATCAAGAATTTATCAGATCATTTATGGAGAGCACAACTTTTGTAAGTGTCATCATTAAAATTAATTATTTTAATGTGTTTATATCCTTATTACAAGGAAATTTTGTTCCATAGTTGGAGATTCTCAATACTGCACAACCTGTGGAGAGTCCTAAATGTTATAATTTTGAATATTTTTATCTGAGATAAGTTTTGTAATATTATCATAGAGATTCATTGCTATTATTATAAAATTTAGTATTGCAACCAAAATTTTGAGTCCATCCTTTGGCTTCTACTACACACCTTGTTACAGTCTCAGGTGAAATTGACATATATAAGTACTTAGTTACAAATACATACTAAAAATGTTTTGGCCAGGCGTGATGGCACACACCTTTAATCCTAGCACTTGGGAGGCAGAGACAGGCGGATCTTTGTAAGTTCAAGGCCAGCCTGGTCTACAGAGCAAGTTCCAGGACAGCTGGGGCTACAGGGAGACCCCGTCTCGGAAAAAAAAAATACTAAAAATGTTTTGTATATCTCTGTTATACTTTGCACATGTTACTTTTGATATTTTTAAGAAAAATTGGGTTTTTACTTCCAGAGAGCACATGGGACAGTCCAAATGAAACCAGTTTCAGTGGACTTGATTTAAGTATTTCTTGTCTGCTGTAGGTATGTGAAAATGCCCCCCCTCCTTCTCAAAACTATAATTCAGAATCTGGGGGACAAGAAAAACAAACTATGTATCTTTATAGTGAAAAGCCTTCACTTGAGATAGACCTAGAAGGTATTGTTTTCATTTTGGGCTTGTTTCCTGTGCTGTGTTAAATTTTCCCATTCTATTTAGAGTACCTAAATAGACTTTATAGACATAAAGAACAAAGTGTATACTTTACTGGATAACTTTAATGTCAACTTGACATACCTGGATTAAGAAACCTCAATAATTGCCATCATTGGACTGGCCTTTGGCCATATCTACAGTATAGCCTCTTAATTGTAAAATGATGTGGAAGAGCCTAGCACACTGTGGGCAATGCCATCCTTGAGCAGATATTTCTATATCGTATAATACAATAGGCTGAACATGGACCACCAACACAAGCCAGTAAGCCTCATTCCTTCCTAGCCTGTACTACCTCCATGAGCTCCTACCTTGAACTCCCTGAGTAATAAACTATGACTTGGAAAATGTGAAGCAAATAAACCCTTTTCTCTTGACGTGAGTTGTAGGGAAAAATGGAAGCCACCTGCAGATTCCTTTGTGCTTATCTGTTTACCCTGAAACCTGGCCTTAGGCAGGATTTGCCTGTGCATTAGCAAGCCTGTGACACCTTCGGACCAAAGGCATTGACAAGTATTCATGATGTTATGGAACATGAGGCAGGGGGTCTGAAACCAGGCCCTGAGATATGATGTTACTCTGGGTATAAAAACAGAATGCTGTGAATGAAAAGATGAGCCATTTTTACCATCAGACAGGGACTACTGGCTGTTATTTTTGTAATCTTAGTCCATCAGGCTAGTGTAGTAGCAACTAGTGGGTTGGACAGTGGGTGTGGGGCTGGAAGGAGACCTCTCAAGTAGCCAGCAGGGATGTGTGGTGAGTGAGTGCCCAGGCAGGAATTAGACTGTAGAGCACCTATCAGGTGACAGTCTGGCATTAGACTGTAGAGCACCTATCAGGTGACAGTCTGGCATTAAACTGTAGAGCACCTATCAGGCAACAGTCTGGCATTAGACTGTAGAGCACCTATCAGATGACAGTCTGGCATTAGGCTGTAGAGTGCCTATCACAGAGCAGCCTAGAGGATCTGGGAGTGCCAATAGGGCATTGCCTGGTGTAGATGTTAGATGAGACAGGTGGGCAGGGGAAAGGTTATCAGCCTTTGACTCCAAATCTTAGGACAGCTGCTGGTGGCTGTCTTGCCTTTTCCCCTTTCCCTGTAATCCAGTGGATGAGGTTCCTGTATCCACCTCCATGTGTGGTGGAGTGAGGCCACAGTTAGTATTACTCAGAATGTCTTATCACAGCAATTTAGGATTTAATGAGAATGCTTAAGTCTATGTTCAAGCTTTATTACCTGTCATATAGTAATTAAAATAACAAATTCAAACAGACCTGTTGACCAATGGAACAAAACTGAAGATCCAAACTTGAGCACATACAATTTCAGCCACCTCATATTTGACAAGGGGGCCAAGAAGACACAATGGAGAAAAGACAGCATCTTCAGCAAGTGGTGTTGGCAAAACTGGATCGCCACTTGTAGAAGAATAAAATTAAACCCCTACCTCTTGCCCTGTACAAAAGTCAACTCCAGATGGATCAAAGACCTCAACCTGAAACCCCAAACTCTGAAGGCAATAGAAGAAAAAGTTGGCAGCAGACTACAAGACATAGGCTTAGGAAAAGACTTCCTAAATCAGACAGCAGCTGCGCAAGAATTAAGGTCAACAATAGACAAATGGGACCTCATTAAACTCAAAAGCTTCTGTACATCAAAAGAAACAATCAAGGATATGAAGAGAAAACCCACAGAGTGGGAAGAAACCTTCACCGCAGATACATCTGACAAAGCATTGATTTCCAGAATATATAAACTACCCAAAAAACAAAGAAGAAAGAAAACAAATGACCCACTCAATAGATGGAGCAAAGACCTGAACAGAGAATTCACAAGTGAGGAATTAGAGATGGCTGAGAAACATCTTAAGAAGTGTTCAATGTCACTTATAATTAAGGAAATGCAAATCAAAAGTACTTTAAGATATCATTTTACTCCAATAAGACTGGCTAGGATCAAGAAAATAAATGATACCAAGTGCTGGAGAGGTTGTGGGGAAAGGGGAACACTCATCCACTGCTGGTGGGAATGTAAACTCATACAGCCACTATGGAAAGCAGTGTGGAGAACCCTTGGAAGACTTGGAATGAACTTGCCACCTGACCCAGCCATACCACTCCTGGGCATGTATCCACAAGACTCATCTTACTGCAAATATACATGCACAGCCATGTTTATTGCAGCTGTCTTCACAATAGCAAGGAGCTGGAACCAACACAAATGCCCCTTAATTGATGAGTGGATAGAGAAAATGTGGTACATCTACACAATGGAGTTCTATGCAGCAGTAAAGAAAGATGACATCATGAGCTTTGCAGGTAAATGGCTGGAGCTAGGTGATATTGTACTGAGTGAAGTAACACAGTTCCAGAAAAACAAATGATGAATGGTATCCCTCATCTGTGGATGCTAGCACCAATTACTTAATTGCATGGCAAACTGAGCAATGTCAATGTGATCTGAAAACAACTGTGCTCTTATATTGTGAATCCCTTAAAATATAATTAAAATTTTTTTGAAAAAAATGAGAAAAGAAGAAAATACAAGGGAAACAATTAGAAAAATAAGTCAAGTTTCCCTATTTTCAGAAAATATGATTCTGTACATAGAAGACCCTAAAGATTCCACCAGGAAACTCCTAAAGCTGATAAACACGTCCTGCAAAGTGGCAGGACATAAATTAACATATGCAAATCAGTAGCCTTCCTATTCACCAGAGACAAACATACTGAGAGGAAAACAAGCAGGGAAACAGAACCACTCACAATAGCCACAAAAAATTAGAATACTTCAGAATAAACCTAACTAGGGAAGGAAGTGAAAGACTTCCACAATGGAAACTTTAAAATACTGGAGAAAGAAAGACAAGACACTGGAAGATGGAAAGACCTCTCACACCCATGGATTGATTAAAATTAATATTGTAAAAATGGACATCCTACCAAAAGTAATCTACAGATTCAATAAAATACCAATAAAAAAAAAACTAATTCATACAACTGACACTTTTGGAGGTGTAACAACCATACTTAAAGCTCTAATCTGATTTGGGTAGAGGGATTTAAAGGGACAGTCTTTTGCCCTTACCCTCTAAGGTCAACTTAAGTCCTAGGCATCTATATGGGCACCTCTCTACATATCCTAGAACTGTGAGTCACCAGTTGTCCCAGGCCAGAGAGGTCTTGGAAATTCATTTGAGGGACTCTATCAGTCAGTGTCCAGTCAAAGGAGGAGGGTCAAAATAGAGAAAACTGTCTTCACACTTCAAAGGGAAGCCCAGTCAAGCAAGGCCAGACATTTGTCCTTACATAACTGGAACTGGTAAAAGGAGCCAAATGCAAGGCCTGAGTGACCCCTGAGGATTAGAACCTCTACTGTCTTTAACATCAAAATTAAATTACTTTATCTGAGCTAACACTATGGGTTTTAAACAAACTTGCATGCAGACAGTACATTCATACACATACAGAAATAAATAAAATTAATAAAAAAAATTTTAAACATCCAACAGGAAAGTATAATCATAAGAAAAATAAAATAACTTATACTCTATTATCAGAGAGATAGGTGAGATTTTGCAGGTCATGCGGAGACTGTACAGCACACTGGGACATCCCAGGAACTTAGCGGGTGGGTTACAGGACTCCACGTACCTCGTTCTTGATGGCCCACCCAGTGCCCCTTGGTTTTTTAACTTCCCAGTCCCCTGCTCCAGACTCAGTGAGTGGGAGTACCATTGTCCTGTTCCCCAGCTAGGGTAAACAGGCTGGTGCCTGGTAATAGCTGGGCATGGCCTCAGTTCCCCTGATCTAGGAGTCTAGCTGGTGTGTATGGGATTACTTACCATGGAAACAGGAAGAAATGATAGTGAGTAAAAAGAACGTAAAGGCAGAAGGGTTTTGCCATTGCCTGACCAAGCAGGCAGGAGTCCAATTAGGTTAATGGTTCCCTCACGCCAGCGGGAACCAAAGTTAAAGGTTAGAATTAAAGAGGGAACTAGAGTGCTCAGAGCTTAGAACAGGGGATTTTGCCAGATCACCTGAAGCACGGGTAGGAGCCCGGTGCTTCAGCCAGGTGGATTGTTGGATAACTGAATCATTATCTTGTGTGGCTGTTGGGGTAGAGGTGCCCTGCTAGCTGGTGTAAAAGGGGGGGCCTGCCTGTTGCCACTGTGGGACTCAAGTGCTCAGAGCTCAGAGCAGGAGATTTTGCCAGACCACCTGAAACACAGAGTACAGGGGCATGGGCTGAGCGAGGCTTCCGTTCCCCCTACACTTGCCAACTGGAATTGCTGAGGGAGTGTCCAAGTCAGACCACAATAGTGATTCCAGGGCACAAGGCAAGGCAATAAATGAAACAGCAAAGCTGAGACAACACCAGTCTCGCATCACCAAGCCTTACAAACAACCTAGAGGAACTGGCTGGCAGAAAGAAGAGTGAGCACAGTGCTCAGAAGGGTATAGACTCAGTTATTACCTACCCAGTTTTTGGAGATCTTTCAGAACACAGAAGGAAGAGTGAATTAGACTTCCAATATATAACCAAAATTGAAAGCCTGAAACCTAGACAAGTCAACACTTCATAAACAAGGAGAAAACAATGAAGGCATCTGAAGGAAGCAAGCAAAGCAAGCCTTCAGCACAGTGAGGAAACATTTGAGATTCACATCAGAATACAAAGAAAAAGAAACCCACATGCCAAAAGCACAAAGAAAGAACAATGTGGGAAAAGTGAAGAATTATTCCACACCAAACTCTACCAACCCTATAGAAGATTCCTACAATGAGATCTCCCTAGAGGTAACCCAGGACACAGATCTTAGAAGAACAATTGCAGACATATTCAAAGAAATCAAAGAATATAAAGAAGGAGTCAGAAAACTAAGGAGAGAAGATGAAAAAAGTCAATAAGGACCTAGAGGGAGAAAATGACAAACTGTGGAATGAAGTGGAAACACTGAAAAGATCCCATGCTGAAATAAAAAAGGAAACCTGTGGGAATGAAACTTTGTGTGTGGCTTGAAGCAAGAACTTCTAAGACCTGTTCTGGAAGACCTCCCATCATCTGATATCTCTGTGGGCATTCAGTTGCCTCTGTGAGTTATCTATCTTTAACAGGAAGGTTCAGGATATTACAATGATTCTTGCTTTGCCTTATCTCTGCAAAGTTCCAGGCCCCTTCCCTTGAGGCATTGAGCAAAATGCCACATCTCTAGTTACCTGTTGTACAAACTGGAGCTGTTCAGTGCCCCCCAATAGAACCAAGGTGGTTCACTGCTCCCTTCCTCCTGCCCCCCACTTCCTTGCCCAGATCACAGTAGCCTTCAGTATATAGACCTCACTGACAGAAAATAAAGGGAGTTCCTATTCTCTCCGGCTCTCCACGTGTGTGAGTTTGTTCATTTCCATGGGTGATCTGCAGTTTTCCCTCCTCCCTTCTTGCAGGAGCACAACCTAGAGACTGTTGGCCTGCAGGCAGGAGACAAGTCCTGGAGCTGAGCCAAGAAGGGAAGGACAGTATGTGGAATTCGGTCACACATGACTCAAAGATATTGAATAATGACAGAAACCAACCAGTAAACCAAGGAGCTACAGGGAAAGATTGAGAAGCCCCCAAAGGAAGTGGAAATACTAAAGAAATCACAGGATGAAATGAAAAAGAAAATTGAACACTCATCAAATCAAGAGGAAATGAAGGGAAAAAGCCTCAGAAGCAGAATGGAGGAAGCAGAAAAAAGAATATCAGACCTGGAAGATAATACAGAATAACTAAAAACCTCAAGCAAAGACTATGAAAAATTTTAAAATACACAAAAGTGGAAAAAACAGGAAATGTGGGACACTATGAAAAAAAATCAAACCTCCACATCATAGGGATAGAGGAAGGAGAAGAATCCCAAGAGAATGATATTGATCAGATCTTCAACAGAATAATAGATAAAAATTTTCCCAAACTAAAAGAAGACAAACCCATACACATACAAGAAGCACATTTAACTCCAAATAAAGAAGATCAGAAAAGAAACTCCCCTTGCCATATTATAGTTAAAACACTAGATGTACAAAACAAAGACAAAATTCTGAAAGCCACAAGAGAAAAACAAGTTACATTTAAGGGGAAACTCATCAGAATTACAGCTAACTTTTCAGTGCAAACTATGAAAGCAAGAAGAACATGGAGCAAAGTATTACCAGTGCTAAATGACTATAGATGCCAACCCAAGTTACTATAACCAGTAAAAATGTCAATAATAGTTGAAAGAGAGAAAAAAATCTTTGATGACATGAACAAGATGATAGAATACATGTCCAGAAAACTAACCCTTCAGAGAATACTTGAAGCAATTCAAAGGACAGAGGAGAGAAGAAACTATCCCCAGGCACTTAAAAAGAGAAAATAATAAAAGAATAACTACAGAAGTAGAAACCTAGACCAAAAATGCAAATGGATAATAAGGTGAAAGGAAGCAACACACATCTTTCAAATATAACTTAAATATTAATGGACTAAACTATCCAATTAAAAGACATAGTCTGGGAGAATGGTGTAGGAAATAGAACCCATCTGTATGCTGTCTACAAGAAACCCATCTAGCTCTCAAGAATAGGCACCAACTTAAGTTGAAAGGACAGAAAAAAATATTCCAAGCAAATGGTACCAAAAAGCAAGCAGGAGTTGCTATTTNTTGGTCATCATTTGGTGAAATACAAATATATGCCTTACCTGGTATCTTTTTTCAATGTCTCCAAAATTAATACATGATTGGCTACCTAATTGATGTAGGTCAATAGTTCACAAAACAGACTGCAAAAGAACAAAAGTGGGCCAAAGTTCGCAGTAGTTTGGTGAATAAACAAGGTTACAGAAGCTGAAATACAGGCATCTCACTGGGTTTCTTATTTCCACTGACTCAGGTCTAAGAAAACAAAGAATTAGGTGTCAGTAACTTAGTTCTTATTACATTCTTCCTTAGTCTTTTCTTTGACAAGTAAGGTGAGCATATTGTGAAAGGTATCTTTTATATGTCTATATTTATAAACTAATTTGAGAATTATATTGTATAATTGCATAATATTATGAGAAATAATGCTTTAGTTTGCTTGCATGCAACTCAATCCTGAGGACCTTTATGATAGACCCAGCAGGAGATTTAAGAAGTAGTGGGTAAACAGTGCAGTTCAAATCTGCAGACTACAGTCAGATGTAACAAGTGCTGTCTGACTGTGGGAAAGTTCTGGGAAATAAGCAAAAAGAGAAGAGACTGCTTCTGCTTGGGGAGATCCAGTGCCTGCCTGGGACCTGACACCTGAACCTAAGCAGGTAGATTCTCAGAAATGTCCTCTCTTTTACGTTGAGTGCAGTTTTCACGTGTGCTGTTCCAGACAGTGTATATGCAGCAGCTCTTAGTGCTGCTTTTCTTGACACTGTGTATAACTGAGACTACAAATAAAGCATGGATAGTTCATAGGCATCTGTTTTACATGACATTCCTGACTCTGGGCCCTAACATATCCCAGTTTGCCCACCACGTGGCCTCCTCTTCTACTCATGTTCCATACCTTATACTTCCTGAACGTTTTTACATTTCCCTAATTAGTAGGTTTTTTTCATGTTTCCTTGCCTTTATACCAGTTTCCTCTCCATAGAATGCCTTTGTGTTAACTATTGCTTTTATATTGTTCCATCACAATTCGCTATAGATATAAAGCCTTTGGCAGGCTCCTAGCCTATTGATGGCTCTGTTTACCTCATATCCCCATGATACTGACTTATTTTTCTTATTCCATTATATGTTGTCTGGCTACTCATTAGACTAAACCTATGTTCATCCTCATGGTGCCCAATAGCAGTTCACCAGTAACCTCATGGATGAATGAAAGAACCACCATCTTCCATTGATTTACTCTAAATGTTTCTACAAGAAAGCATCACTAATCATTAAGGAAATGCAAATCAAAACCACTTTAAGATATCATCTTACTCCAATAAGACTGGCTAGGATCAAGAAAACAAATGATACCAAGTGCTGGAGAGGTTGTGGGGAAAGGGGAACACTCATCCACTGCTGGTGGGAATGTAAACTCGTACAGCCACTATGGAAAGCAGTGTGGAGAACCCTTGGAAGACTTGGAATGAACTTGCCACCTGACCCAGCCATACCACTCCTGGGCATGTACCCTCGAGACTCACCCCACTGCAGAGATACACAATGGAGTTCTATGCAGCAGTTAAGAAAGGCAATATCATGAGCTTTGCAGGAAAATGGCTCAAGCTAGAGGACATCATGCTGAGTGAAGTAACACAGTCCCAGAAAAACAAACGACGAATGGTATTCCTCATCTGTGGATGTTAGTGCCAATTACCTAGTTGCAAGTATTTCTTGTGCACGGCCCCTTGAGCTTTTGTCCCAAGCAGTTGGGAGTGATGTATATTGGAAACAACAACAACAACAACAACAACAACAACAGAAAGGACTGCATCAAAGAACTGACTGAAACAGTGAACTTCTGCCCAAAACAGTCAAGTTTCTCATGGAGAATATTGAGAAAGACTGAGAAAGAGATGAAAAGCATGTTTGGCAGAATGCATGAGCTCTGGTGGGGTGGGGGAATGGGGGGGCACGGTACTAGATTTGATAAAAAAAAAAGAAAAGAAAGAATAAACAAGATAGACAGACCTCTAGCCCCATTAACCAAAACAAAGAAAGAGCAACTCCAAATCAATAGAAGTCATAATGAAAGGGGAAATATCACATCAGACAATGAAAAGATCCAGACAATCATACGGGAATACTTCAAAAACCTATTCTCTACTAAGTTTGAAAACCTAAGAGAAATGGATGAATTCTGAAATCCTGGGAATCACCAAAGCTTAACCAAGAAAAGATTGACAGCTTAAAATAGACACATAATATACGACAAAATTGAAAATGTAGTAAGAAACCTCTCAAATAACAAAAAGCCCAAGCCCAGGTGGTTTCACAGCAGAATTCTATAAAACATTTCAAAAAGACTTACAACCATTATTATTCAAACTGTTCAGAAGGATACAAGCAGAGGGAAATCTCCCAAATTCCTTCTATGAAGCCAGCATCACCCTAATACCAAAACCAGGCAAAGATACAACTAAAAAAGAGAACTATAGACCCATCTCATTAATGAACACAAATGCAAAAATTCTCAACAAAATACTTGGAAACTGCATAGAGATCCACATCAAAAAGCTCATCCATCATGACCCAGTTGGATGCATACTAGAGATGCAGGGATGGTTCAACATATGAAAATCAATAAATATCATAAAACACATAAATGGACTGAAAGACAAAAACCACATGATCATCTCGATTGGTGCAGAAAAAGCCTTCAACAAAATCCAGCATCCCTTCATGCTTAAAGTACTAGAGGGAATTGGATTAGAGGGATCATTCCTCAATGTAGTCAAAGCCATATGCAAGAAACCCACAGCCAACATCTTCCTTAATGGAGAAAAGTCAGAAGCATTCCCCTTAAAGGTAGGAACTTGGCAAGGCTGCCCCCTGTCACCACTCCTCTTCAATATAGTGCTTAAAACACTTGCTAGGGCAGTAAGGCAAGAAAAGGAAATTAAAAGAGTACTAATTGGAAAAGAGGAAGTCAAGCTATACCTTTTTGCTGGTGATATTATAGTTTACCTAAGGGATGCTAAAAACTCCACCAGAAAATTCCTAGAAACAACTGAGAGTTTCAGTAAATTGGTAGGATACAAAAATAACCTAAAAAAAATCAGTAGCCTTTCTTTACACCAACAACAAGCAACTGAAAAAGGAATCAAGGATACCTTCCCACTCACAATAGCCTCAAAAACAATAAAATATCTAGGAACAAACCTATCCAAGACACCAAAGATCTCTACAACAAAAATTTTAAACCCCTGAAGAAGAAGATTGAAGACATCAGAAGATGGAAATACCTCCCATGATCATGGATTGGAGAAATTATTATAGTAAAAATGTCCATTCTACCCAAATTAATATATAGATTCAATGCAATCCCAATTAAAATTCCCAAGAGCTTCTTCACAGGTTTAGAAAAAGAAAATCCTTAAATTCATATGGAAAAACAAAAGACCCCCGAATAGCCAAAGCAACCCTGAGTGAAAAGAGCAATATGGGGGGGGGGGATCTCTATACCAGACTTCAAACTATACTACAGGCCTATAGTCATAAAACAGCTTGGTACTGGCACAAAAACAGACCTGTAGACCAATGGAACAAAACTGAAGATCCAAACTTGGGCACATACAATTTCAGCCACCTCATATTTGACAAGGGGGCCAAGAAGACACAATGGAGGAAAAGCAGCATTTTCAACAAACAGTGTTGCAAAACTGGACCACCAATTGTAGAAAAATAAAATTACCCCCCTACCTCTTGCCCTGTACAGAAATTAACTACAGGGCTGGAGAGATGGCCTAGCAGTTAAGAGCACCAACTGCTCTTGCAGAGAACCTGGGTTCGATCCCCAGCACCCACATGGCGGCTGAGAACTGTCTTTAACTCCAGTTCCAGGGGAATCCGACACCTTCTTCTGACCTCTGCGGCTTTGCACGACATACGTGCACAGATCTACATGCAGACACTACATTCATACACATATAAGAATAAATAAAAAATATTAAAAAATTAACTCCAAACGTATCAAAGAACTCAACATCAAACTCAAAACTCTGAAAGTGATAGAAGAAAAAGTTGGCAACAACCTAAAAGACATTCTAAATCAGAGAGCAGCTATGCAAGAAATAAGGTTGACAGTTGACAAATGGAACCTCATTAAACTCAAAAGCTTCTGTACAGTGAAAGAAACATTCAGGAAAGTGAGGAGAAAACCCACAGAGTGGGAGGAAATCTTCACTGCAGATACATCTGACAAAGCGTTAATTTCCAGAATGTATAAACTACTCAAAAACAAAGAAGAAAGACAACAAATGACTCACTCAAAAGATGGAGTAAAGAGCTGAACAGAGACTTCACAAGTGAGGAATTAGAGATGGCTGAGAAACATCTTAAAAAGTGTTCAATATCGCTAATAATTAAGGAAATGCAAATTAAAACCACTTTAAGATATCTCACTCCAATAAGACTGGCTAGGATCAAGAAAACAAATGATACCAAGTGCTGGAGAGGTTGTGGGGAAAGGGAAACACTCATCCACTGCTGGTGGGAATGTAAACTCATACAACCACTATGGAAAGCAGTGTGAAGAACCCTTGGAAGACTCAAAATGAGATTGCCAACTGACCCAGTCATACCACTCCTGGATATAAACCGACAAGACTCATCCTCCTGCAGAGACACATGCACATCCATGTTTACTGCATTTCTCTTCACAGTGAAGAGCTGGAACCAACCCAAGTCCCCCTCAACTGTCGAGTGGATAGAGAAAACCTGGTACATCCATCTACAGAATGGAGTTGTTTGTGGCAGTAAAGAAAGATGACGTCATGAACTTTGCAGGTAAATGGATGGAACTGGAAGATATTATGTTAAGTGAAGTATCACAGTCCCAGAAAAAAAATAAAAAACAACAAATGGTATCCCTCATCTGTGGATGCTAGCACCAAGTACTTAGTTGTAAAGCAAACTAAACAACATTAATGTTATATTCCTTGTGATCCAAAAACAACTGTGCTCTTATATTGTGAATCCCTTAACAGGTTCTAGAATTAAGTTACCATTTATTTTCAGACTTGGGCAGTTTGGGAGGATATGTATGCACAAAATCAAAAGAATGAGGAAAAAAACTATTTTGTCATGACATTGTGTCTAACCACAGTATTTATCTTATAGGAGTGCTTCTTAGTATTTCTTATATGAGGCTGCTTGAGCTTTTGTCTAAGCCTTTTCTAAAATATTATACAGTAGTTAAAATTATCAAGCTGGTGTAATTTAGCCTTTATGGATTCTTAATTACCATACTTAATGCCAACTGGTGTGCCAATTTGGCCGAGGGTCCTAAGGGATAACTTTGTTCCTTGCCCTTAGAGGTCAACTAAGTCCCAGGGGACTATGCCTGGTGGACATCTCTTGAAATAACCTGCATATATGAGTCACCAGTCTTCCTGTGCAGGGAGGTCTTGGAGATCCACTAATGGGACTTCAGCCAGTGTCCAGTCTATAAAGAGGAAAGTCTTCTCATTCTTCAAAAAGGTCTGCTCATGATTCAAAAGGCCAAAAGGAACCAGGGGCTCCCCCCCCCAAAAAAAAAACATCTGAGTGACCCTTGAGGACCAGAACCTCAACTGACCTTGAGGAAACAAAAACCTTGGTTAATCTGGGCTGTGTGGCCTTAAACCTCCAAAAGGAAAGTATAACCAGATATAAGTAAATAGTAAGGCCTGAGAAATTGTACTTCAGGTATAAAACTTGAGATCTTAGTAAAAAGACAAAAAGTTAAAAAAAAAAAAAAAGAGCAAAGTTGTTTTGCCTGTCTTACTGGCAAGTGCAGCTACCCTGAGGCTGCCACTGCTTTTGCCATCCTTCAAAGACGTGAGACATAGTTTTTCAACCTTCCAATATGGACTGAAGACTCATGTTTCTACAAGAATCTTCCAAACCTTCAGTGCCAGGTGGGGACTGCTGAGACAGCCAGCTTGTGGACTGAGCAGCTCCTGNTCAAAGACATGAGACACAGCTTTTCAACCTTCCAATATGGACTGAAGACTCATGTCTCTCCAAGAATCCTCCAAACCTCAGTGCCAGATGGGGACTGATGAGACATCCAGCTTGTGTACTGAGCTACTACTGGGGTTTCAGCCTCTTCAGAGTATTGACTGCCATTGTTGGACTACCCAGGCTGTATCAGGGAGACGGGAGGATCAAGACAGGATGCGATGCTTACTGGACCTCATTTGGTGACCATGGGAGGGGAAAACCCCAGTGTGGAGCAAAAGGGCAGGACTGATGGTTGTTTGGGCTTGCCAAGGAGGAACCTTCAAACATGGCATCTTTCAGCCTAATTAAAAAAAAATCATAAGCTGAAGATGCTAAAATATATATGTGGCATGCATATATGCATATTTTGGACTGATGCAAATTGGAAGAAAAAAAAGACTGGTTCAATGAACTGAGCGAAATGGTGAACTTCTGCTCAAAACAGTAAACTTCAGCATCGAGAATTTTGAGAGAGACTGAGAAAAAGGTGACAAACATGTTTGGCAGAACGCATGAGCTCTGGTGGGGTGGGGGGCAAGGAAGGGGGAACGGGTCTAGATTTGATTGGAAATTTTGTATGAAATGCGCAAAGCTTCAATAAAAATTAGCTTTGAAAAAAAATAAAGAAATTAAAGTGTGTTTCACTTAGAGAGACACAGGGTGAAAGTGCCTGAAACCATAGTCTACCCAAGAAAGGGGAGACCTTACTTTTTTTCCTTCTGAAAGATATTTGCTCCATGATGAGGTTCCAGACGTAGCCTTTATGATGCTCTTCCTCCCTGCCCCCCCCCACCCCCGCATGGCTGTCAAGGCTTAGACGAGTACCAGGAGGGGGAGGGGGAGCCCATTTGGGTCAGTAAGGCGACTAATCCGGGAGAGATTCTAAGGGAATAACTCAACTTTATTTTTACAACCCAAGGTCCTTGTGAAGTGGGAATCGGGGTCTACAGGAATTTATAGCGTATACACTGAAACTGAGACTGTACTCCAGATCACTACAGGAATGTGACACTGTTTTACCCAAAGCATCAAAGGCAGAGGCGCCAGGCAGGTTCCATAAATGAGGAGGAAATCAGCAGGGCTCTGAGGGCTGGGGGTTGCCAGCCTCGGAAGCTGACTTCCTACGTGCTCCAACCCAGCGGAAATGCCCACAGCTCCCTTTTTTCTTTTTCTTTTTAAAAAGGGCACTGTTGTCACATTAGTGTTATTTTTTCTTCAGGCGATACTCAGGGAAGCCCGAGCCAATATGGCTCCTACTAGAGCAGCGGAACTCCCAGGTGTGTTAGGTGGTGTGACATCTGCTCAGTACATCAAAAGGGAGCCCTCAGGATATGGGGTCTCTTTCAGTGAACAGGAACACTGACCATCCTGGCCCCTTAAATAAGTTCTCAGGACGGTGGGACACGGGGTCCCACTCAAGCCAAACAGAGCCCCATCCCTACAGTGAGAGACCTGCTGTGCCTACAGTGAGAGACCTGCTGTGCCATGCTGGAAAACATCTCAGAAATAGGTGAGATATGCTGTGCTATTTATACTAACCTGCCAGAAATACTTGGGACTCAGGACTGAGGCCTCCCTAGAACCTATTATCATGATTATGTTGGCTATCATCCTGGAGCTTGGTGTACAAAATCTTTAAAAAAAAACTTTCCAACCACTCTCCCAGGATTCCAAGGGACACACAAATGTCCACTTCCTCCAGAAGTGGTCAGTCAGTGAATCTACTTTCCCTTTCATCACACTAGACCCCCCTCACAGCTAACAAAGGTGGTAGCTGCCTATTCCTGGGAGAAAAAGGCTGTTGTCACATCACTGAATCTGGCCTGGTGGAAACCAACACTGAATCACTTCGGAAGCTGGGAGAGAACTCTGACAGTACAACAGGGCACCTCCCAGTGCCACTCTTTCTGGCAATCTACACTCTTCACCTGGCTAGCCCCATTCATCAGGCCAGTGGGAGTAATCTATTTTTTCCCAGCACCTTGCCTCCTCTACTTCTTGCAGGGACGAATCTGCAAGGTCTCCATAGTGGCCATTCACCAAATGCACCTACACCCCTACATCCCTGTGCCACAGCCCCACCTACTATTGATTCCCCCTCCCTTCAACATCCTGGCTTAGTAGGAAGTAGTCAGAGCTGAATCAGTGGCCCTATACCCTAAGAAGTCGGGATGTTAAGGCTGGAGGTTTGAGACAAAGGCCAAGATGGTGTGGACTGGGAGGTCTCCACCCTCCTCTTCCAGCAAGGAGCCAGCACTTGCAAAAGTGTGCAAAGAAAGCAAGTCACCAGACAGAGTCAACACCTAGTTCCAAACTCCAAAGTGACCACTGCACCTATGACGTACCTACAGGACCCTGTCCTGGCCTAATTGGCCTCATTCTAATACCTGACTAACAAGTCACCATCTCCCCTCCCCTGTCATATAAAAAATTCCTAGCCCAGCCCAGGTGTGCATTTTTCTTTGGCCTTTACCGGAGAGGTCATTGAATTCACCAGGGAGTGCATTTCCTGGAAATAAAGCCAGCCTTTGTTTACTAATTCGGACTGATTCGGCTTTTCTCTCAATGACAGGAACATTTCACTAACAAGTTGGACCTCTTGTTTCTATTAATGTTATGAATATTTGTTATGTAAGTGAAGGTATTCTGGTTAGAAGAAAGTTTAATGGATACTATATCATGTAATTTCTTCTGTTTCATTGTTTTTTCAAACTAAATCTGGTATTATATCAATATAAGAAAACAGATGAAGTCATTGTCCACAGATAGGAAATACTACAGTTACAGCTAGCCACTCCATAAGGATACAGCTTTGCTGATCCAAAGTAAAACCAAAGATTAGAAAACAATAATTCGTTTAAATACTCCAAATATGAACAAAATAGTTCATAAAGTACAGTTAACTGTAAATACAAGGGGAAACACTGTCAATCTCATTTTTATTAATGTTTCCTTAATATGTTACATTTACTCCATTAGGCTGAACAATGCCCTTGATTATCTTAAATATACTCATCCTATTATATTTCATATGCAAATATCAGATACAAAGGACAAGAAAAAAGATTTGGATCATGCTGGCTAATAGTTTGGATATGATTCAGGATTTTCTTTCCTAATGGCTTTACCAGCTAGCTATGCTATCTCGCCTACACCTGAGCCTCATCTACATCAGATTCTAGGAATGAGCCATCCTAGTGAGCACATGGGAATAAATAATATGTGACCCCTGCAAGCACAACAGGGGATGAGTGGCCAACAGGAGGAGCTATGAAGGAAAAAGTTCCCAGAAAATCCTGCATCTTGGACTGAACTTCCTGCAAGGCCGACCAACCAATTGATTAGCACTTCAATGACTGTGAAAAGTTTGGAATGTTGCAAAAGCAGAACCCATGAACATTTGATCTAAGGCCTTGTTTAGACAGAAGGAGCCAATCCTTGCCTATCTCTGTTTCTGGCTTACCATTCTTATAACTGAAAAAAAAATTAATTTAACAAAAGAAACAGTTCCTCACTAATCAAAGGGCAAGAATGTGGGTGCTGGGAGCCTCTAGAACAGCAGTTAACATTCTTCACATTCAGCCCAGAGAGACTTAATCCTGGCTGATCCATTTACAACCTGTGAGACCTTGGCTTCAATTTCCCCAGGTTTAAAATGGGAGTTGCAATAATATCCACCTCATAAAAGTATCTGTACAGAGTGAATGAAATAACAGGTGAAGAGCCTGGTATGTACATTCTGTACCCAACACATGTTGTTATCTACCCCATCCAATACATGTTGTTATCTACCCCACCCAAACCTGTTCCTCATTGTAGTGCCTGAAGATAGCTTTATCTTTACCCAGATACAAGCTGGAAATTTACCTATAATTTTAATGCATTTTAGGCTGGAGGTGTAGCTTTAGAGTGTAATGTTTATCTAATATGCATGCATTTTTCTTTATTCTTGATTGTACCACCACCTAACTGATCCCAAGTCCCTATAAAATGTATAATATAAAAAAAGGCCATGCTCGCTTCGACAGCACATATACTAAAATTGGAACAATACAGAGAAGATTAGCATGGCCCCTGCGCAAGGATGACACGCAAATTCGTGAAGCGTTCCATATTTTTAGAAAAAAAAGGCCAAGAATGTCATCAGATAGCATCTGAGACCAAGAATAGAAACTTGCCTCTGCTATGACCTGCCTACTGAACACAGCTATATTTGAAAAGTGTCATGATTTAAGACTTTTCTTTGTTCTGCTACTATAAAAACAACATGAAGCTGCTTCTACACTGGAACATGGTATTTGGGAGTAACACACATGTGTGTTCCTAGGTCACAGTCACTCACTCATATTTGACTCCAGAATAAACTAACTCTTAGCCCTTTTGAGGTGAGAGTTACACTTTTTTGTCAACAGTCACAAAACAAAACAAAAGGACATGAACTCGGGAAAGGGACTTATAAAGAAGTCGGGTGATGACAGGGGTGAGAGGGAGAAGAGAGGAGGCTGGGGTGAGAGAAATCAGTGCCCATTGTATACTTGTGTAAGTCTGTCCAAGAACAAATTAATTAAAAAAAAATCTTGGAAATAAAGCCAAGTCGTCATAGCTGGTGATACTTGTTCCTAGGTGGAAGGACCACACCCACACACTCCCCTTTCTCAGGATGTGATGTGAAATCACTTCAGTGTTGGCAGTACTGGGTTGGGCAGGGAGCTGTCAGGATGCCTCTTTCTCATGGTGTCCTGTGCTTCACCTGAGTATATCATCTCCACAACAAACCAGCTGCCACCTCTAATCTCCACCTTCACCTGTTGCCATAGTTCTCAATGGTCCCCTGAATCAGTTCCCGGCCTTAACCTCTGTGGTGGTTTGAATGAGTGTATCCCTCATAGGCTCCAAGAATTTGGACATTTTGTCCCCAGTTGGTGGCGCTGTTTGGGGGGAATCTTAAAAGCTGTGGCCATGCTGGAAGAAGCTTGTCACTGGGGGCTGGTTTAGAGTTCAAAAAGCCTTGCCGATCTCCAGTCACTCTCTGCTTTCTGTGGCTGCTTGAAGAGGTGAACCTCAGCTTTCTGCTCTCTCACCTCCTGCCACCCGCCTCCCACCGTGATGGACTCAGATTCCCGGGAACCAGGAATCATAAGCTCAAATAAACTCTTCCTTTTGAAATTTCCCTTGGTCGTGGTGGTTCTATCACAGCAACAGATAAGTGATTAATATACATCCTCTTTTCCAGTTGATCCAACTTCCTGTGTGGAGAGCTATACTTTCTCTTGTATCTCAGGTCTCAGAGATGCAGAGGACTGGGACACACAGACACGGATGCACAGTTGTGTTCCAAGTATCGGGTACCAACTTTAAACCTTCTTCCAGCAAACCAATAAGACTGTTCCTAACACTACCCCCACAGACACACTTCACATCTCAGGAAGGCAGAGCAGAAAGAGATTAAGCAATTGGCCAGCTTCAGGAGCCAGGTTTGGACCCTGCCCTGGGGACCCAGAAGGAACGACTTTTACATAGATGGACACAATCCGGACTGATGGCTTGTAGGTAACCTTTCAAACTCAATGACCCTTGGGTCTTGTGACTTTGGCCAGTGTGTCCTGTGACAACCTCAATGTGAGTTTACTTAAAAACTATCAAAGTGCTGCAAGCAGGGCATCTGCCCCCTGGAAACGGAGGAGGCTGGGAAGAACCGGGGACCTTAAAAGTCAGGCTTTTACTTTTGTTGGCATAATCAACACCGCCCACAAACCCCATCTCCTTCCCCCTGGACTCTATCTACAGCGTTTCTTTTCAGGTCTTGTTCTACAGGCTGGAGCGATTCTCTGTGACGTCTGTCTCTGAGGATGACAGCTCAGTAGGGCCTGGGTTCACTTCCCAGCACTTACACGGCAGCTCACCACTATCCATAACTCTAGTTCCCGGCCTCCTGGCATTACACACAAAGGCCCACATACATACATAGAAGCAGGCAAAGCAATCCTCTACATAAACTAAAAATAAAAACATTTTTAACAAGTCCCTGAGCAGCCACTGGGCCATTCACTCATCAACTTGATAGCCTGTTTATTGTCCTTTAACTTAAACAGACTTGCAGTGTCTCTTCCTGAACCTATGCTTATTGGTTTTATAACAAATAAATTTAACATTATTTGTACAGCATGATAATGAGGTCCTAGTCAGAAGGGGAGGAGAGAAGGAGGGGAAAGAAGAGAAGAGAAAGGAAAAAGATGTTCCTGTAGGCTCTCTGGATGAGTACCATGTAATCATTACAGTCCTTAAAAATGGAAGAGAAAGACAGAAGAGGAACATGGGGAGACAGGATGAGAGAACAGTCAGAAAAATAGTGTTACTAGCTCTGACGGTGGCCCAGGAGGGCCACTAAGCTGGCTCAGCAGCTAAAGGCAACTGTCACCAACCCCCCTCCCCGAGTTCAAATCCCACAACCCACATATCAGAAGGGAAGAACCGATGCAGCAAGTTGTCCTCTCACCTCTGCACAGACACTGAGGCATGTGTGTGGGTGCACAACATGTATAAAGAAATGTAACTTTAGGCAGAGGCACGTGGATCTTTGTGAGTTCAAGGCCAGCCTGGTCTACAGAGTGAGTCCCAGGACAGCTGGGACTACAGAGAAACCCTGTCTCGAAAAGACAAAAGAAAAAAAAAAAAGAAATGTAACTGAAAAAACGTTTTTAAAAAATAAAGAAAACAGTCCAAAAGAACAACTGCAAAGTAGAAAGGGCAAAGATATGCTTCTTCCCTCCAGCTCGGAAGCAATGAAGCCGGAGGCCCACGGCCGGTTCCCAGGAAACCGGGCTGGACTTGGGACCTACAGACTGTAATGTTTTTATTTTCTTTTTTTTAAATTTTATTTATTTTTTTATGTGTATGAATGTACTGTCTGCATGTAGGTTTGTGCACCCGTGTCGTGCAATGCCGAGGAGGTCAGAAGAGGGCGTTGGATTCCCCTGGAACTGGAGTTAAAGACGGTTCTCAGCCGCCATGTGGGTGCTGGGGATTGAACCCAGGTCCTCTGCAAGAGCAGTCGACACTCTTAACTGCTAGGCCATCTCTCCAGCCCCTACAGACTGTAATGTTTACATTGTCCTAAGTCCCTGAGTTAGTTGACATATGCAGGGAACTTTACATTGTTGGAGTAAATAGGTTTATTATAGCATCCAAGAGATGTAACTCAGAGGCCTTACACCATGCACGAGGCCCAGATTTGACCCCAGCACTGCAGAAAGCAGACAATAAGAAAGAAGAGTGCCAATCCAGTGTCTAATGAAGGTCATAGCCCGTTCGTGAAGACAGAACCTAATTAGCTCTTAAATAGTCAAACGTTTGACACCATCATCCTGGAAATCTGGTTGAGAGAAACCATGTCTCTGACGGTCAGTCTAAAGCAGAGTAACACAGTGCTCACAGGTGGTCAGTTTTAAGGATTGTCACAACCAACAGTTTCTAGTGATAGAAGATAAGTTTACAGATTAGAAAAGTTATAAAACTAAATTTGCCCTAAAACTGACTCTGCAGCTGGGGATGGAATCAGATACTATGACCACCTTACGTAAGACTCTAGCTCAGTGTGTAAACTGTAGCCTGTCTTTTTTTTTTTTTTTTTTTTTTTTTTTTTTTTTTTTTTGTTCTTTTCCGGACAGGGTCTCCCTCTTTGCCCCCGCTGTCCTGGAACTCAGCTCTGTAGACCAGGCTGGCCTGAACTCACCAAAGCTCTGCTTGCCTCTGCCTCCCGATGTGCCTTAGGATTTAAAGGATGTGACCACCACGCCCGGCTGCGGAGTCTCAGCAGGTCATAGCAGCTAACCCTCTAGGCAAGCACAGGCTGAGTACCTACTGTGGCCAGTCAGGTTGGTATTGCCTTGGGCTCCTTTTCCATGGCCATAAGCATAAGTTGCATTGTGGCCAGGTATTGCCTAGAATTTTAACAGATGCTAAGGAAGGCCTTCAAAATTAGACTTGAAATTTTGCCTTTTAACAGAGCAGCAAATAGAAAGTAACCAAGACGACGTGTGTGTTCTGCAGAAGGAAGCCCTTATTGTTTCTTGAATAGGTGAGAGTACAGAGGATGCGGCCCAGCGGCCCAGGATCCAGACTCATTGATAATAAGCTCCAGCACTGACACTCTACCAGAAACAGCCTCTGCCTTTGAGGGGTTCACCTCCCCCCAAACCCTGAAGTTTCCTCAAATTAAGAGGACTGTGCACAGTAACACAGTTTAGTCCTCTATCTTCACTGATCAAATACTGGACCTGCAATTATACAGTATGCTGTGTTCCTAAGACGACTCATTGGGGGCACCATGCTCTCATACAGTGCAGCCTGCCAACCTTGAACATTTATTGTTTTTTTTTTTTTTTTTTGGATCAGGGCCCTCCTGTAGCCCATGCTGGCCCTTGGAACTCACATGTAACCAGACTGGCCTTGGAAACTCAAGAAGATCCACCTGCCGTCTACCTCCGAGTGCTAGGTATTTAAAGGTGTGTTGCCACCCACACCCTGCCCCAATCCTCTGACCATTGAAATAAAAATATGTTATCATCTATAAAGGTGACTATCTAAAACCACACATTATAAAAAACATCTTAAAAATCTTATTATGTTTTAAGTATGTTTATGAGTTTCCCTGGGCCACATTCATAACCTTCCTAGGCTCTCTTCCCAAGCCAGGCTCAGCTTAACCACCATTGCCTGTGAGGACCTCACTTCCTTTCATCCTGTCTTAATTCATTTTTGTTGTTCTTCATGTCCCCCATGACAAGGTCTCAAAAAAGATTTTTCAAACCAACAAATGAAGAAGTGTTTCAGAAAACGCCTCCTTGGAGTTTTTAATATTGTTATTTAAAAAGAGATCTAGCTGGATATGTAGTTCGTAGCTGTAATTCCAGCATTTAGGAGGCTGAGGCAGGAAGATTACCATGAGTTCAAGGCCAATCTGGGCAATAGAGTAAGTTTCAGGCCACCCTGGGCTACATAACAAGACCTTGTTTCAAATGAATAAATAAATGAAAAATGACTAAATTAAAAATAAATCTAAGTTAGGTGTGGTGGCACACGCCTTTAATCGTAGATGAAAGGCAAGCTGCATAACATTATTGTTATATTTCTGTTTATCTGAAAGTAACTATGTTGTTAGAATATGAATCTCTCAACAGGCTCTAGAATCCACCCACCACTTATTTTCAGACTCTGAAATTACTGTATATGGGTGGAGAGTATGTATCCATATTTTAGAGTAATATAAAATTAATGGAGGAAAATGTGAATTCCTAAGCATTAAAAAAAAAAAACAAGACAGAGAAAGATGCAGGACAGTTATGACAGAATGCATGGTCTGGGGTGGGGTGGGGGGAAGGGAAAGGGATATATGCCTGAACTAAATTGAAAAATGATGTATGAAATACCCAAAACATCAATAAAAAATAAATTTAACAGTTTAAAATTAGAATGCATCTACTTGGATAGGGCAGGCGGGGGCGAAGGGGCTCCGCCCCCCCCCACTCCCCCGCACAGCAGCAGATGCGCGGCCCAGCTTTTACCTAGCTCCTCCTGGCAGAAGCTTCCCGGAGGGTTGACATACTTCATGGTGCTCACGTCTAACTTCCAGTTGTGTTTTGTGCATTTCACAGACCTGGGGGAACAGTAAACACGAAGTTACTGCTGACGGGTCGTTCGCCGCATTTGACAGACGTTAAAGACTTCGATTGGAACAGCAAATCCACCTTCATGTCCAGCTCACTGCCCCCAGCTTGGTGTTATTTACCTTGTTTTTAGTCAGAACCCCACACTTTAGCTCAGGCTGGCCTCAGACTCCCAGAAATCCTCTTGTCTCGGCCTCCCAAGTTCTGGGATGACAGGCACGAGGACCTTTCGTGGTCCCCTCTTTCCCTCTCCCAGAAAATGAAGTTGGCCGGAGCTGCGTGGGGATGATTCTAGACTACGCCTGTTCTTGTTTTCCTTATCTTTGTAATAGTTTTGTGTGTAGTTGTTTTTTTTTTTTTAAGAAGAAAATAATTTTTTAATGGAGAAACATCTTAAACCAGAAACACCAGATGTCTAAGAACTGAAAACATCTATTTTAACGGGTAGTGCCTTGCTGATATCTCAGAGCTTCGTTATATTCAGAATTCTCACCTGTCCTTTTTAGCTATAAGTCTGAAAGCTCAGCTCCTGCTTTAGTTTATGAAGGATTACCTTGTGGCACCTCCTTTCTCGGGAACGAGGAGGAACAGCCTTTAAACGTTAGGATGGAACATTCCAAGTGCAACGCCCGGCGTGCCAGGACTCCAGGGGGAAAAGCTGGCAGAAGCAAGTGTGGTTGGAGGCTGCTTAATAGGAGGGGACAAGACCAGGACTGGGATGGGAGGGGACAGGAGGGGATAACAGGGGGACAAGAGAGGGAGAGGGGAGAGATGGGGGAGAGATGGGGAAAGATAGACAGGAGAGAGACAGGAGGGAACAGGAGGGGACAGGAGGGGACAGGAGAGGACAGGAGGGGACAGGAGAGGACAGGAGAGGACAGGAGGGGACAAGGGGCCAGGAGGGGACAGGAGGGGACAGGAGAGGACAGGAGGGGACAGGAGAGGACAGGAGGGGACAGAAGGGGACAGGAGATGACAGGAGGGGACAGGAGGGGAGAGGAGAGGACAGGAGGGGACAGGAGAGGAAAGGAGAGAGACAAGAGGGGACAGGAGAGGACAGGAGGGGACAGGAGAGGACAGGAGGGGACAGGAGGGGACAGGAGAGGACAGGAGGGGACAGGAGGGGACAGGAGGGCACAGGAGGGGCCAGGAGGGGCCAGGAGGGGACAGGAGGGGACAGGAGAGGACAGGAGGGGCCAGAAGGGGACAGGAGGGGACAGAAGGGGACAGGAGAGGACAGGAGGGGACAGGAGAGGACAGGAGGGGACAGGAGGGGACAGGAGAGAGACAGGAGGGGACAGGAGGGGACAGGAGAGGACAGGAGGGGACAGGAGGGTACAGGAGGGGACAGGAGGTGATGTGAAAGCATGTTAGAGGCTTCTAAGATTTATTATTTTGGGCATGTGAGGGAAGGCTGAGCAGGCAGTAGGAGTGCTCAGGCCTCTATGCTGACAATACCAGGCCAAGGAGATCTCCTAGGACTGACAGCTGCAAAGGCAGTTCAGGTAGAAGGAACAGGGCGGGGAGGTGGATGAACCGGTGGAGTGTGGACAGAGAAGCAGTTTATCATGCAATTGTGCAGGGAGTAAATGTGAGAGTGCCCAGCACCTCCTGTGCAAAGAGGAAGAGGAGCTGGTCCAGAAGAGGAGAGGCTCGGGCTGGAGTACCTGCCGTGCAGCCATGGGGCCTGATTCCCAGCACTCAGGCCAAAAAGCTGGGTGTGCAGCAGGCACCTGTGCCCAGCACAGGGAGGTGGAGACAGGAGGGTCCCTGGGGCTTGCCGGTCACCCAGGCTGACATGCTCAAAAAATAAGAGAATGCTTGAGGCCTCTGGCTTCCTTGCATGAACACACATGTACACATGTTCATACACACCCATGCACACACACGTACACACACAGAACTGCTGACCAAATACAATTCAGGTCAACCACCCCAAGGCCATGTGTGAGGAAGCCAGGGGGCCACGGTAATGGTCCCTCCACTTGACAGTTGGGGTGTTGGTCGGACACTGTCAGGCCCTGGTGTCCTGGCACTTTGTAGAGTTTGGTTTGGCTGGGTGGGTGGTCTGTTTATTTTTTAGTTTGGTGCATGTATACAAGTATATGTTTGTGTATGTGTATATGTGTGTCTATAACTGTGTGTGTGTATGTGTGCATGTGTGTCTTCCTCAATCACTTATCCACTTATTTTCTGAGTAGGGTTTCCCACCAAACCTGGTGCTCACCCATTAGGCTAGATTGGTTATTCCAGATGTCCAGGGATCCTCCTGCCTCTGCCTCTCTGGGGTAGGACTCCAGGGGCAAGCGTCTGCTCTCTGTAGCCCAGGATGACCTTGAACTACCTAGCCCAGCCTGCCCTCAGACTCTCAGCAACCATCCACCTCAGCCTCCCAAGTACTGGAATTTCAGACATGAGCCCTATGCCTGACTTTGTGTCTGACATCATTTTATCTTCTCAGAAATCAGAAAACATAGGGAACATTTTCATGTTCTACATGAGCAGGCTGAGGCTCAGAAATGTTATGAACTTGTTTGAGCTTTTTATGGAGCTGGTGAGAGGTAGAGGCAGGCTTCTAACCCAGGGAGCCAGGGACGGGAAATCACACTGCACCCAGGAATGTTTAGCCTCCTTAAATGGTTAGAAACCTCCGAGAGGGATGTACTAGAGACAGAAAGGAGAGAGACTTCCCGCCCAGCCCCGCAGAGACAGCCGAGAAGTAAACCAACTGACACATTCGTGGATATCCTCCTGGAAGCAGTGTGCAGGCAACAGAGCGTCCTGCGAGCCACTGTGGACGCACGAAGAAACGCACCCATGCAAATTCTTCAGAACATACTATGTTTTCATTCCTTCATCTGGCGGTTCTGTTTATAGCTGGAGGTGCAACTGCAATTTGCACTGAGAAATCTAATGATAAATGCAGCCGCCAGGAGCCCATGTGCACAGCAGAACAAATCTATGCGCAGCTGTGAGAACATCCTAGGCTTGCCCCCCCCCAGCTGCACCCCACAGTAACAGTGCAGAATTCTTGAACAACTCACAAATGATTGAGGAGTAAGGTTGATGGTACAGTGGAAGGAAAAGCCCAGCAGCCAAGGACTGAAGCCGCACAGACCCAGCCAGGCTGCAGAGGATTGTACAGGACAGAGTTCAGCACTCACACGGCACCCTGACAGAGCGGATGCCCAAGAACTGCTATGGCTGTGCCAGGCAGTCCCTGAAAGCAAGGCCCCCTGTGGTGGCACGGCAGCAGCCCTGAGATGGAGTGCTTTGTACAGGGAAGAGAGCTGCTGAAAGCATTGTTCTGAGAAATCATCTGCAGAAGCACTGTTCAGAGATGTCTGGGGCTCTGCCACTTGTGCGAGCACAACTAAACTGCCAGGACGACTCCAGCTGCCTTCCAGCAAGGGTTGGAAGAGCTTCCCCTCCCCTCCCTCCCTCTCCCTTTCCTTCTCCCTTTCTGTCTCTCTCTCCTCTCCTCTCCTCTCCTCTCTCTCTCTCTCTGTCTCTCTCCCTGTGCCTCTTTTCCTTCTCTCTCTGCCCTTCCTAGTGTGTGTGTGCATGTGTGTGTGTGTGTGTGTGTGTGTGTGTCTCTGTCTGTCTTTCTGTCCTTGGAGAAGGAAGGAGAAGAAAACTTCTAGAAGGGTTATATCTTTGATGAATACAATACTAGATACGTGTGTGCATTGCCTCCTGCAACCCAAATGTTTACACACACACACACACACACACACACACACACACACACACACCAAATTTAGAGGCTATAATAGCTAGGATTATCAAGCTAAGTTAGAGTCCTTAGAAAGAGAAAGGAAATCTAAGCAAAGCATAATTTTGAGATCAGGAAAATGTCCCAAACAAGAGTAAGGCTCACTAAATTCTCTTGGGGGAAGAAATTATCTGATTGGCTCATTTAAAATGTCTAGGGGAGCACATTTCCTGTCAAGCCTAACTGCAAACAGGGTCACCAGCAAGAGAACAAAGTGTGCTGTACCTTCCTCCTAAATCCTCCATGTCCCTTATGAACAGTCCTCCTTGGTGCTTGCACAGGTTCTTGCACGCCTTCACGTGGTCCTTCTGCTTGAATAAGATGTACTCCTTGCCTGTGGTCTTATTTCGAAAGAAATTGATTCCTTCCTTCAGGTTGGCAACTTCAGCAGGTGAGAGGGATAGCAGAACCTCAGCTGTCTGCTTCATTCTGCCAAGAGCCAAGCATTGCAAGGGGACACTGAGAGCAAGGGACAGCCCAAACCTCCTTGTTCTGTAAGAGTTTTAATCTTCTCCCTCTAACAGCCCAGCTCCCTGTTCCCCTAATGCTGCAATTTTTCTAGCCTCTAATGCCTGCAAGTACTGACCCCGCTTTGCTAGAGACCTAAGCCTCCCTCACTTGCCTGTCCATGGCTGCAGACTCCTGGGTGTTTCAAGGCAATTGCCGATGTTCCTTCCACTCTGCTGCTCTTTAGCTCACGAGAGGCAAGGAGGTCCACTGCCTAGAGAGAGTGTTTACCGCAGTTCACTATTTCCGCTGATAGTGTTTCCTCCCTTCACCACACCTCTTTGTACAACCTCACCCTGTATTCCCTTCAGCTTTTCCCACACTCCAGGCTTTGGAGTCCCCTCAGCCACAGAGGCAGTCCCAGTCCCTCATCACTGTCCATCAGCCTGTAGGTTTAGCCTGAGCCTGCCCCTGCTTGGCCAAGCCTCCCAGGACACCTCCCAGGAGGAGCCCAGACTCTGTGCATCCACCGCTGGGGAAGAACGCAGCAGCACCGGCACGCTGCCCGCCCCTTGCCCGTGGACCTCGGAAAGCTCCGACATCCTCAGTCTACTCTCCCACCATCCAGCAGACTGCCCTCTGGAGCGATCTCTTCATCAGTTAGCTATTTGACAAATTAACCCTCTGGGTGCTCAGTCTGGATGACTTACAGAAAGCTCCAGCAGTACAGCTCCGGTTTTACATCTCTTCATCCCTGTTTCTAAACAGAAACTCTCTATGGGGCATTCTCAACTGTAATGGAATCTAAATTCTGCCAAGAACTTTGCAAAATAATCTCTTTGCATATCCATGATGCAAAATCTGGGTGCATGTAGTTTTTATCCTATACACCAAACTTAAAGTCCAACTTCAAAAAACTGAGCATAGGCTCACTTGGGGGGCAGTTTTCACTTTCATTTTTAGGAGTTCTGCAAGTTTCTTAAGCAGAGGATAAAAATAATTGAAAAAACTTGGCAGGGAGGAGAATAACCCTAACTCCTTCTGATTCTAAACCCTGGAATGCTTGGCTCTGCAACGTCACACCCTCACAGAGGAGCCTAGCTGCCACTTTTGGCCCAAATTCCTTGCAATTCTGTTCAAAACAGACTTGATGTTATTTCAAAGGTAGACTTTAAGTAAATCTGATAGGAAGAGGTCTACTCTTTTTTTTTTCTTTTTTCTTTTTTTTTTTTTTTTGAGACAGGTTCTCCCTGTAGCCCCAGCTGGCCTGGAACTTACTCTGTAGATCAGGCTGGCCGTGAACTCACAGATCCGCCTGCCTCTGCCTCCTGAGTGCTGGAATTAAAGGCGTGCACCACCTTGAGACCTGTGAATTCTTAGTCTCTCTTTTTATCAGCCTCAATTTCTAATCCCAATTTAAAAACAGGTGCAACTCCTGCAGCATTTAAAGAGTAGAATGAAAATGTCTTTAGCTGTTTTGTTTTTCCTGAATGGAGCCCACAGCTCCCTTAGATTTCTGGCTGTCACTCCCTGAAGACAGCAGGAAGGATCAACTATATCTGTTTCAGCTTATCTGAAGCCACACTGGAACCTAAAGCAAAAGAAAGACAAGGTATTTTCCAGTTTATAAGATGCTTCTTGTGGTTGTTTTTTGTTTGTGTGGTTTGGTTTTTGAGGCAGGGTCTTGTGGAGTCCAGGTGGGCCTTGAACTTACCATGTATGTGAGGATGACCTAGAATTCGTGATTCTCCTGCTTCCAGTTTCCCAGCATTTGGATTACAGATGTGTTTCACCCTTCCAAGCTATACCTACAACTATAAGATTTTATGTGTATTTCTGAGCAATTAGTTTCACTCTATAATATTTTAGAACATACTTCCACTAAAATAAGGAAAATAAAATTATTGTAAATTCTAGTTTGGGTGAAAATGCTTGTACCTGATTATTTTAATACAGCTATGTTTCAATGAATTCTTTGATATTTTCAGATAGTTAAGTGTTCTTTATAAATGACCATTAAAAGGTTTGGGGATGTGGCCTAACTGGTAGGGTATTTGCCTAGCATGCACAAAGCCCTGGGTTTGATCCCCAGCACCAAATAAACTGGGCATGATGGCACAAACCTGAAGTCAGCAGTATCAGAAGTCCAAGGTCCTCCTCAGCTATATGGCAAGTCAGAGGTCAACCTGGGCCACATGGGACCACCCTGTCTCAAAAACAAAACAAGATTAATTGAAAATAACCATTACAGAGGCTGGAGAAATGACTCAGCTGTTAAGAGCACTGGCAGCTCTGGCAAAGGACCTGGGTCCAGTTCCCAGGACTCATAGGGCAGGTAAGGACCATTTGTAACTCCAGTTCTGGAACTTGATACCCTCTTCTGGCCTCTTCAGGTACTGCATGCACATGGTGCACCTACACATAGGCAGGCAAAACACTTATACAGATAAAATAAAAATAAATGAATAGGCCGGATATGGTGGTACATGCCTCTAATTCTAGCACTTGGGAGACAGAAGCAGGTGGATTCCTGTGAGTTCAAGGCCAGCCTGGTCTAAAATATGGAATCCCAGGGACACACCACAGAGGCCGGCTGGTACAAGGCAGAGGACCCGCTGTGCGGTTCAAACAGACCCACAACAGTATATAGCAAAATAATTATATATATATACTATAACTATCAGTATATATATAAACAATACTACGGTATAATACTATAAAATTCAATAAGAATAAATAAGCAGTATTACCGATTTACAGAATCACATTAAAGAGTTGGTTATAATATGGTAGATTGACATTTGATCTCTTTCCCCTCTGCCTTTTGTGCCCCCTTGTTAACCCCTCCTAAGGTCCCTTCTAGGAGTGTGGTTGTTGTTTGTCATAGAAAATTGTCATAGAAATTTGAGAATTTGTTTTTGATTTGATTTTGTTGATTATTTTTTAAAATTTTACATGAAGGGATGTGTTTCACCTCGTCGTAATTTTTCTGACTTGTTCTTCACCTGCACTGTCGTATAGTACCATGAGCTACCCAACTGCACCACTGGAGCTCCTTAGAAACACTCTATCACTGAACTGTAGTCTACACCTTTTACTTTTTTTTTTTTTTTTGTCTTTTTGAGACAGGGTCTCCCTGCAGCCCAGCTGTCCTGGAACTCACTCTGTAGACCAGGCTGGCCTTGAACTCACAAAGATCCGCCTGCCTCTGCCTCCCGAGTGCTAGGATTAAAGGCGTGCGCCACCACGCCTGGCTCACCTTTTACTTTTTTAAAAAAAATTTAAACTTATTTATTATTTTATGTGTATGAGTGTACTGTCTGCATGTAAGTAGGTGCACCCCTGTTGTGCAATGCTGCGGAGGTCAGAAGAGGGTGTCGGATTCTCCTGGAACTTCAGTTAAACTGAAGTGGGTGCTGGGAATCGAACCCGGGTCCTCCACAAGAGGAGTCCGTGATCCTAACTGCTGAGCCATCTCTCCAGCCCCTTTAAAGGGTCTATGTAGCACAGGTTGGCCTTGAACTCGAGATCCTCCTGCCTCTGCCTCTTCAGCATATCCTACCACCACCACCAGCGACTTTTTAAAGACACTGTTTCCCTGCCTTAGCCTCCTGAGTGCTGAATCACAGGTGAGTGCTGGGTCACGGGTGTGCACTGCCACACCACCATGCCCAGACTTTGTGTGTGTGTGTGAGTGTGTGTGTGTGTGTGTGTGAGTGTGTGTGTGTATATGTACGTGTCTGTGTGGGTGTGTGTGTGTTTTGCTGTGGATCAAATCTTTGTCCTCAGGAATGCTAGCAAGTATTCTACCTGTGCATCATGGCACTAAGCCACATGCTTCTTTTGTGATGGCTGATTATGACCTAAACCGGGAACTAACTATAGCACATCTCTATAAGCAGTTTACACAGCTCACCTGAACTTCCTGCTAACAATTCGTATCTCAAGAATAGTATAGGGAAATAATTGTAAAACGCTGTTGGGGCAGTGCCATTGTGGGGTTCTGTGCTAGGACTATGGATGGATGTGGTGTGGGGTCCCAGTCCCAGGGCTCTGCTGCAAGCATGGAGAGAAGCTGGCTTGGGGCCACGGATTCATTCACCACATCCAATGGACCCAGATGGCTGAGACCATCTCACCTGCTCCAGGTGGTCCAGAAGGCTCCTGACTCCCTCTCTGCTCCCTGTAGGGGCTATTAGGACTAGAAAGTGGAGCAAGGGCCAAAGATAATGTGAGGAGGAGGCCACATGCCCCTCCCTAGAGAGCCTCGCCTGCAGATGCACCTGTGGCCACCTCCCCACCCAGCCAACCCAGCCTGGAAGGAGTCAGTGATCACGGTGCTGGTGTCAGGTCTGAGCTGCTGCCTTCCAGCTACCAATGCTCCTGCTTAAAAGGGAAAGCAGGCAGTGGAGATGTCGCCTCTGCGAGAGGGCATCAGGATGATGACCAGGAAGTGTGAGCAGGAAGGCACACACACACACACACACACACACACACACACACACACGCCCCTAGATCTGTGCATGCAAGAGGCCTTCAAATTGGATATCCACGAGGAAACTGAAAAGGCCCTCCCCAGGTCTGTTCTCAGACAGACACCATGTTCCCGAGCTTGGTTTTGCCCCTTGCCTGACAGTGTCCCAGCTGAGCTTGTTAACTATCACACTCCAGCAAGGAAGGGGGTCAGGGAGCGTCCTGAGAACCTCTCCTGAGAGTCCAGCCACGCCTCTTAACCAACAAGTCTGCCCTGATTACATGTGGCCTGGGGAAGGGGCTACGGGAATATAGGCTGGGGAAGCCTAGGGGAGGCTGTTGGGGAAGCTTACTATCCATGACTGGATGGCAACTTCCCAGAGCGGCCTTGAGGGGGAGCACCCATACTTCTGAAAGTAAACCCTCACCCACTGCTCTGTAAGCCACATACACTTCCTGGTTTCCCAGACTGCAGCTTGGTGCAATTTGGGACCAAAGGAGGGTATTGTTTACACCTCCAGGAGGAATTTCAGCTACAGAGGACTTTGCTTATATGAGGGCCATGGAATGTTGACAGTTATTCAAAATATCAACTCCTTTGAATTCCTATCCTATCCCCTGAGGAGCCACATGCACAAGGAGCCCCAAGCGTCCACATCAAGTTCCCCTAGGAGCTGAAATGATTCTAGACATGATCACATTGCTAGTAAACAGGTCTTCTCTGTTCTCAGAGCCAGGGGCCAGGTGTGCTGAGCGTCCTGGCGAAGGCAGTCAGGAGGCTGAGTGCAGGAGGTCACTGCACATTGGAGCTAGCCTGAGCTACCTAGCAAGACCCTATCTCAAAAACAAAGAGGAAGGTTAGGTGTGCTGCCTGTCATGGTACTAAATACAGAAAGGGCCATGTCTATGTATAAATAAATAATGCATACATTTATTTATTTATTTTATGTACTTAAGTTTTAGTTATCACATGGACATGTCTATTTCTTTTTTTTTTAATTTTTATTTATTTCTGTATGTGTATGAATGTACTGTCTGCATGCAGGTTTGTGCACCCATGTCGTGCAATGCCGCGGAGGTCAGAAGAGGGTGTCGGATTGCCCTGGAACTGGAGTTCTCCTGGAATTGGAGTTTCGGACGGTTCTCGGCCGCCATGTGGGTGCTGGGGATCGAACCCGGGTCCTCTCTTAACCGCTAGGCCATCTCTCCAGCCCCGGACATGTCTATTTCAACAAAGAGAATATTATTGGTTTGCTCCTTCCAAGGTCTATGGGGGGGGGTGATGGGCCCCCACTTGTTATCGCTGGAGAGAGGAAGAAAGAAGATCGTTAAGTTCAAGACCAGCCTGAGCTGCAGGGTGAAGCTGTCTCATGAAAGGGGAGGACTGACACACAAAAAGTGGTGCTTTGGGCACTCACTTTAAAAACTCAAAAACTACACCCAGACTAAGTGTGCTGTCACACACCTGAAATCCCAGCACTTGGGAGGTGGAAGCAGGAGAATCAGGAGCTCCCGGTCAGCCTGGACTCCAGAGTGAGACCCCGTCTCAAATGACAGTCTGTGCCTCAAAAGAAAGGAAAATGGGGTAGCGTTCTAGGAGGTAAGATTTCATTCATGTTTTGATGTTTTGCAATCATGAGTCACTTCAGAGGACAGTGTCCAGGGCTTCTGAGCTGAGCTGAGGGAGAGATAGAAATATCAGGCAAGCTGTGTGCAGCATATATGCTCATTTGAGACCTGTGATTTCTTTTTAAAAATTTTATTATTTCAGCCAGGCATGGTAGCACACACCTTTAATCCCAGCACTGAGGCAGAGGCAGGCAGATCTCTGTGAGTTCAAGGCCAGCCTGTCTACATAGTGAGTTCCAGGCCAGTTGGTGCTACAGAGAGATCCTGTCTCAAAAAAAAGACAAATAAATAAATAACAAAAAATTTATTATTTCACAATTTCATACACATATGATATACACACACATATAAAGTTCTGTGTTTCTTTATCCTTTATGTGCATAAGTGTTTGCCTGTATGTATGTAGGTACACCTACGTACATGAGCAATGCCTATGAAGGCCAGAAGCGAGCTTTGGATCCTCTGGGACTGGAGTTATGGATGGTTGTTAGCTGCCATGTGGGTGCTGGGAACCACACCTGGGTCCTTTGCAAGAGCAGCCAGTGCTCTGAACCCCTGAGCTATCTGTCCAGCCTCAGTATACAGTGTCCTCTGATCCCCTGAGCTATCTGTCCAGCCTCAGTGTACAGTGTCCTCTGATCCCCTGAGCTATCTGTCCAGCCTCAGTATACAGTGTCCTCTGATCAGAGCCCCTCCCATTTCCTCTCTTGCTCTGTCCTCTGTCCCACGGAGCTCCTTCTCCTTGTCAAGTCCCCTACTTTCTTATCTTCTCTTTCTGGTCCACTGTTTACTAATTTTGTGACCTGCATCGTTTAGTTAGGGTTCACACAAGAGCATGAGGAGGAGTTATTTACTTAGTAAATGAGAGCAACGTTCCAGTAACTATACCACTGAGGATCAGGAATCCCCTCCTCCAGGCCAGGACAGTGTGGGGTCTATGGACCTTCCCCTCCCCATGTCGGAATACTGAGGGGTGCAGTGCTGGGCAGTTACCACGGGAGCCCACGGGAGCACCAGCCATGCTGTCTCCAGAAGCCGCATTTCCCACGACCCCCCCCCCCCCCGGCTCAGTTACCACTGCTGCTGGGAGTCCACGGGAGCTGTGTCCTGAAGCCGCATGAGCCCACGGGAGCACCGGCCAATTCCCTGTGAGTTCAAGGCCAGTCTGGTCTAAATATTGAGTTCCAGGACAACAAGAGCTACAGGGAGACCCTATTTCAAATAAAAAAACCCCAAAATTTTATATATATAATAATATATATATATATAATACATATATTATATATATTAGATATATATAAATTCATAAATAAATTGAACATTACCATTACAGAATACATAAAGATTGTTATATAGTAGATAATTTGTCTTTTTCCCTCTGCCTTGGTGCCCTGTAACTCCTAAGTTCTTGGTATTTTGTTTGTCATAGAAATTTGAGAATTTGTTTTTGATTTGATTTTTGTTGATATTTTTACAATGTTACATTAGAGGGAATTGTGTTTTCCCCTCGTCGTAAGTATTCTGACTTGTTCTTCACCTGCACTGTCGTATAAGTACTGCGCGCTAACCTATTGCACCACTGGAGCTCCTTAGAAACACTCTATCACTGAACTGTAGTCTACACCTTTTACTTTTTTTTTTTAAACTTTTTTTTTTTTGTTGTCTTTTTGAGACAGGTCTCCTGCAGCCCAGCTGTCCTGGAACTCACTCTGTAGACCAGCTGGCCTTGAACTCACAAGATCCGCCGGCCCTGGCCTCCCTCGTGCTAGGATTAAAGGCGGTGCGACACCATGCCCAGCAAAAAAAAAAAAACCTTTTTCTTTTTTTTAAAAAATTAACTTAATTATTTTATTTATTGTAATAATGTGTATGAGGTGTACTGTCTGGCATGTAAGTAGGTGCACCCTGTTTTGCAAGTGCTGCGGAGGTCAGGAGAGGGTTGTCGGATTCTCCTGGAACTTCAGATTTAAACTGAACTGGGTGCGGGAATCAGGATCCCGGGTCCATCCAACAAGAGGAAGTCCCCTTGGATCCTAACTGCCTGAGCATCCTCCAGCCCCTTTAAGGGTCTATGTTCCACATGTTGGCCTTGAACTCGAAATCCACCTCCTGCCTCTGCCTCTTCACCACATCCTACCAACCACCACCCAGCGACTTTTTAAAAGAACACTGTTTGTGTTCCCTGCCTTAAGCCTCCTGAGTGCTGATCACAGGTGAGTGCTGGTCCCGGGTGTGGCACTGCCCACAAAAACCACCATGCACCAGACTTTGGGTGTGTGTGTGAGTGTGTGTGGTGTGTGTGTGGTGAGTGTGGTGAGTGTGGTGAGTGTACGAGGTCTGTGGTGGGGTTTGTGTGTGTGTGTTTTGCTGTGGATCAAATCTTTGTCCTCAGGAATGCTAGCAAGTATTCTACCTGTGCATCATGGCACTAAGCCACATGCTTCTTTTGTGATGGCTGATTATGACCTAAACCGGGAACTAACTATAGCACATCTCTATAAGCAGTTTACACAGCTCACCTGAACTTCCTGCTAACAATTCGTATCTCAAGAATAGTATAGGGAAATAAATTTATGGAAAGCTGTCTGGCAGTGCCATTGTGGGGTTCTGTGCTAGGACTATGGATGGATGTGGTGTGGGGTCCCAGTCCCAGGGCTCTGCTGCAAGCATGGAGAGAAGCTGGCTTGGGGCCACGGATTCATTCACCACATCCAATGGACCCAGATGGCTGAGACCATCTCACCTGCTCCAGGTGGTCCAGAAGGCTCCTGACTCCCTCTCTGCTCCCTGTAGGGGCTATTAGGACTAGAAAGTGGAGCAAGGGCCAAAGATAATGTGAGGAGGAGGCCACATGCCCCTCCCTAGAGAGCCTCGCCTGCAGATGCACCTGTGGCCACCTCCCCACCCAGCCAACCCAGCCTGGAAGGAGTCAGTGATCACGGTGCTGGTGTCAGGTCTGAGCTGCTGCCTTCCAGCTACCAATGCTCCTGCTTAAAAGGGAAAGCAGGCAGTGGAGATGTCGCCTCTGCGAGAGGGCATCAGATGATGACCAGGAAGATGTGAGCAGAAGATGCATCACACACACACGCACACAACACACACACACACAGACACTCACGCGCTCTAGAATCTGTGCATGTGCAAGAGGCCTTCAAAATTGGATATCCACTAGGAAACGGAAAAGGACTCCCAGGTCTGTTTCCAACAGACACAGTGCCCGAGCTTGGTTTTTTAGTTGCCCCATTCCACCTGACATGTCCCCCAGCTGAGCTTGTTCCTACACACTCCAGCCAGAAAGGGGGGTCAGGGAGAGTCACTGGAACATCTCCTGAGAGTCCAGCCACGCCTCTTAACCAACAAGTCTGCCCTGATTAACATCCTCAGTCTACTCTCCCACCATCCAGCAGACTGCCCTCTGGAGCGATCTCTTCATCAGTTAGCTATTTGACAAATTAACCCTCTGGGTGCTCAGTCTGGATGACTTACAGAAAGCTCCAGCAGTACAGCTCCGGTTTTACATCTCTTCATCCCTGTTTCTAAACAGAAACTCTCTATGGGGCATTCTCAACTGTAATGGAATCTAAATTCTGCCAAGAACTTTGCAAAATAATCTCTTTGCATATCCATGATGCAAAATCTGGGTGCATGTAGTTTTTATCCTATACACCAAACTTAAAGTCCAACTTCAAAAAACTGAGCATAGGCTCACGCTTTGCTATCGGGCAGTTTTCACTTTCCACTCTCTTTTAGGAAGTTCTGCCACACAGGTTCTTAACATGAGATATAAACAAATAATTGATGAAAAAAAAACTTCGGCAGGGAGGAAGATATAGGAGAATAAACCTAACTCCTTCTGATTCTCTAAACCCTGGAATGATGCTTCGGCCTCGCACACGTCACACCCTCACATGAGGGCAGCCCTAGCTGCCACTTTTTTGGCCCAATTCCTTTTGCAATTCTGCGCTTCAAAACAGACTTGTCATGTTTATTCAAAGGTTAGACTTGTAAGTAAACTGATAGGAGTAGAGGTCTACTCTTTTTTTTTTCCCCTTTTTTTCTTTTTTTCTTCATTATTTTTGAGGCACCGAGGTCTCCCGCGGCATTTGTTAGTTCTACAGCCCTCCCACGACGGCCTCTGAAACTGTTAGCTCCTGTAAGTTCAGAGTCTGTCCTCAGCCTGTGGCCGTTGCAGAAACTCACAGATCCGCCTGCCACTGCCCGCCTCCTGAGGTGGCTGGAAGTTAAAGGCGTGCACCACCTTGAGACCCGACTGTGAAATCTTGACTTAAGTCTTCTCTCTTACTCAGCCCTCAATCTTCCTTAATATCGCCCAATCATTTCCCATTAAACAATACAGATTGTCAACTCCTGCAGCCATTACAGGCCAGCGTAACGTTCTAGTCCGTCTAATGAACACATTGATGAACTAAATAGTTTATTCCAGCGTGTTCTTGTCTTTGCTTCCGATGGATGATAAACCCACCAAGCTCCCCTCTAGATTTCTTGGCTGTCACTCCACTTGAAGCACAGCGAGGTAGGAGGACACATCAACTATATCTGTTTCAGCTTATCTGAAGCCACACTGGAACCTAAAGCAAAAGAAAGACAAGGTATTTTCCAGTTTATAAGATGCTTCTTGTGGTTGTTTTGTGTGGTTTGGTTTTTGAGGCAGGTGTTCTGTTGTGATTGGGGGAAGTGCTCAGAGTTTGGCCTTGAACTTACCATGTATGTGAGGATGACCTAGAATTCGTGATTTCTCCTGCTTCCAGTTCCCAGCCATTTGGATTTACAGATGTGGTTTCACCCTTCTCAAAGCTTATAGCCTAACAACTCATGAAGATTTTATGTGTAATTCTAGCAAATTAGTTTCACTTCATATATATTCTAGAAAATACTTCCAACTAAAATAAGAAAATAAAATTATTGTAAAATTCTCTGGGCTGAAAAATGCTTGCTACTCTGATCTATTTTTAAACACTATTGTTTCAATGAATTCTTTGTATTTCCAGATAGTTTAAGTTGTTCTTTTTAATTAATATGACCATTAAAGTGGACGATGTGGCCCCTAACTGCTAGGGTATTGGCCTAGCATCACCAAAGCCCTGGGTTTGGACCCAGCATCAAATTAAAACTGGCATGATGGGCACAAACCTAGAATCAGCCAGTTATCCCAGAAGATCCCCAAAGTCCTCCCCCTCAGCCTTATATGGCCAAAGGGCATGAGGTTCAACCTGGGGCCACATGGGACCACGCCTGTCCAAAAAAACAAAACAAGATTAATGGGAAACATAACCCATTACATGAGGCTGGGAAGGAAATGACCTTCAGCGTAATGTTTAAGAGCACTGGCACTCTGGCAGAAGGACCTGGGTCCAGTCCCAGGACTCAGAATTATGCGCAGGTAAGGACCATTTGTAACCCCAGTTTCTGGAACTTGATACCCGTCTTCTGGCCTCTTCACGGTACTGCTAACTGCACATGGTGCAACCACCACTATAGGCAGGCAAAAGCATCTATATTACAGATAAAATTAAAAATAAAACTTATGAAAGTCGCACCATATCGGTGGTAACATGCCTCTAAATTCTAGCAACTTGAGACAGAAAGCAAGGTGGATCCGTGTGATTCAAAGGCCTAGGCTCGATCTAAAATATGGAATCCCAGGGACACACCACAGAGGCCGGCTGGTACAAGGCAGAGGACCCGCTGTGCGGTTCAAACAGACCCACAACAGTATATAGCAAAATAATTATATATATATACTATAACTATCAGTATATATATAAACAATACTACGGTATAATACTATAAAATTCAATAAGAATAAATAAGCAGTATTACCGATTTACAGAATCACATTAAAGAGTTGGTTATAATATGGTAGATTGACATTTGATCTCTTTCCCCTCTGCCTTTTGTGCCCCCTTGTTAACCCCTCCTAAGGTCCCTTCTAGGAGTGTGGTTGTTGTTTGTCATAGAAAATTGTCATAGAAATTTGAGAATTTGTTTTTGATTTGATTTTGTTGATTATTTTTTAAAATTTTACATGAAGGGATGTGTTTCACCTCGTCGTAATTTTTCTGACTTGTTCTTCACCTGCACTGTCGTATAAGTACTGCGCGCTAACCTATTGCACCACTGGAGCTCCTTAGAAACACTCTATCACTGAACTGTAGTCTACACCTTTTACTATTATTTTTTTTGTCTTTTGAGACAGCGGTCTCCCTGCACCAGCGACCCAGCTATCCTGGAAACTCACTCTGTAGACCCAGGCTGGCCTTTAACTCACTCTGTAGACCAATTTACAAAGATCGCCTGCCTCTGCCTCCTTCCGGAGTCGCCTAGGGATTAAAGGCGTGTGCTGGCCACACCCCGGGCTCACCTTTTCTTTGCTTTTAAAAAAATGTAAACTTATTTATTATTTATGTTAAAAATAGTTTGTATAAGTGAGTGAAGATGAGTCTGTTGTGTGTCTCTTGTACTGTTCTGCAAATAGTAAGACATAGGCGTCGTCACCCCGTGGTGCAAATGCCTGCCGCCACTGGGAGTCCAAGCAAAGTGAAAAGGCAGGCGGATTCTCCTGGAACTTCAGTTAAACTGGCAAGTGGGTGCTGGGAAATCGAAACCCGAGGTCCCTCCACAGAGGAGTCCTTTTGATCCTCTTAACTGCCTGAGCCAATCTCTCCAGCCCTTTAAGGTCTTCTAGCACTAGGCTGGCCTTTGAATTCACAGAGATCCTTCCTGCCTCTGCCTTTCAGCATCACCTACCACCACACCAGCGACTTTAAAAACACCTGATCCCCTTAGCCTCGACTGAGGGCTGAACACAGGTGAGTGCGTGGGTCACGGGTGTGCTAACTGCAACCACCCGACCCCCATTGCCAGACTTTGTTGTGTTGTGATGTATGAGTGTGGTGCTGGTGATGTAGATGTGTGGTTGTGAGTGGTGCAGTGTGTCGGTGTGCTGTGTATATCGTACGTGTCTGTGTGCAGCGTGAGCCTCGTTGTGTGTGTGTGTTTTGCTGTGGATCAAATCTTTGTCCTCAGGAATGCTAGCAAGTATTCTACCTGTGCATCATGGCACTAAGCCACATGCTTCTTTTGTGATGGCTGATTATGACCTAAACCGGGAACTAACTATAGCACATCTCTATAAGCAGTTTACACAGCTCACCTGAACTTCCTGCTAACAATTCGTATCTCAAGAATAGTATAGGGAAATAATTGTAAAACGCTGTTGGGGCGAATCATAGTTGCCATTGTTGGGGTTCTGTGCTAGACTATGGCATGATGGAAGAAATGCTGCTGTGGGTCCTCAGATCCCAGGGCTTCTGCTGCAAGCATGGAAGAGAAGCCGGCTTGGGGCCACGGATTCATTCACCACATCCAATGGACCCAGATGGCTGAGACCATCTCACCTGCTCCAGGTGGTCCAGAAGGCTCCTGACTCCCTCTCTGCTCCCTGTAGGGGCTATTAGGACTAGAAAGTGGAGCAAGGGCCAAAGATAATGTGAGGAGGAGGCCACATGCCCCTCCCTAGAGAGCCTCGCCTGCAGATGCACCTGTGGCCACCTCCCCACCCAGCCAACCCAGCCTGGAAGGAGTCAGTGATCACGGTGCTGGTGTCAGGTCTGAGCTGCTGCCTTCCAGCTACCAATGCTCCTGCTTAAAAGGGAAAGCAGGCAGTGGAGATGTCGCCTCTGCGAGAGGGCATCAGGATGTAGAACCAGGAAGTTGTCGTGAGCCAGGAAGGCACCACACCCACACCACACACAACACACCACACACACACACCCACACGCCCCTAGATGCTGTGCATGCAAGAGAAGCCTTATTCAAATTGGATATCCAAGAGGAAACTTGAAAAGGCCCCTCCCCAGGGTCTTCTCTCAGACAGACCACCATGTTCCCGGAGCTTTGGTTTTGCCCCTTTGCCCTGACTAGTGTCCCAGCTGAGCTTGTATTACAACTATCACACTTTCTTCTTTATTTTAAGGAAGGGGGTCAGGGAGCGTCCTGAGAACCTCTCCTGAGAGTCCAGCCACGCCTCTTAACCAACAAGTCTGCCCTGATTACATGTGGCCTGGGGAGGGGGCTACCTGGGAATATTTAGCGGGGAAGCCTAGGGAGGCTTTGGGGAAGCCACTATCCATGTTTGGATGAAGACTTTCTAGTGAGGCTTTGGGTGGGGAGCACCCACACTTCTGAAGGTAAACGCCTCAGCCCCACTGCTCTGTAATGCCACATACAATCTTCCTGGTTTCCCAGGACTAGCACTTGGTCGCAATTTGGGACCAAAAGGAGGGTATTGTTTACACCTCCAGGAGGAATTTCAGCTACAGAGGACTTTGCTTATATGAGGGCCATGGAATGTTGACAGTTATTCAAAATATCAACTCCTTTGAATTCCTATCCTATCCCCTGAGGAGCCACATGCACAAGGAGCCCCAAGCGTCCACATCAAGTTCCCCTAGGAGCTGAAATGTTTCTAGACATGATCACATTGCTAGTAAACAGGTCTTCTCTGTTCTCAGAGCCAGGTGGCCAGGGCTGACTGAGGTCCTGAACGGCGGGATGGCCATGTCCAGGAGGGCTGATAATAGACCAAAGTGCAGTTGACGGGTCACTGCACATTTGAGAGCCTAGGCCCGCCTAATGTACGACTGTCGCTACTCGCACCCTAGCAAGACTCCTATGCGCTCCAAAACACACCACCAGAGACAGGTTAGCGTCACTTGCACCTGGCGTCTCCATCCCCCTACAAGTGGGGTGCAGCGGCTGTGGTCGATATCTCTCGGCTACTGGCGGTCCGGGGTCCATGACGGGGGCGAGCTATTCTGGCAACTTGTTGTAAGCGGACGCGCCGGCCCGGGAGCTGCCGGAGCCCGGGCCAGCCCCCGTCACTCGCGTGCACATCAGATGGTGCGCCGTACACTAAATAACTAGAACAGCGGGCCCGATGTCCTTTATGTATAAAAATATAATTTACATGCATACATTTAAGATATAACTGTTCAATCTATAATGGTACCCTTAAGGTATTTAGTGGACATACATCGAACACATCGAAACATTGTCCTTTATTTCCTCTATTGTTCTTTTTACCATAGTTTATTGATCTTATATTTCCTGCATTTATGTGTCGATGTGAATCCTGTTTATACTGCTGCCCATGACCAGGTCTCTGGTGCACCCGCGTCTGTGTCGTGGCCAATGCCGGAGGTCAGAAGGAGTAAGAGGCAGCCAATCATTCGCGCACTTCGCCGGTGTTGCGGGATTTGCCCGTGGAACTCGTAGTTCTCCCTTGCAATTGGCGACACCAGTTCGGACGGTTCTATCTGTGCCGCCATGTGCTGGTGAATCGCTGGGAATCGGAACCCGGCCCGTCGCCCTCTCTTAACCGCCGCAATAGGGCCATCATCTCCAGCCTGGACCACATCCGCTATCCGACCGGACACTGTCTTATTTCAACCAAACAGAGAACTTATCATTGGGTTTGCAGCCTTCCAAGGTCTACTGGGGCGGGGGGGTGATGGGCCGCCGCCCACTTCGTTATCCGCTGGATGCCGATGAGAGGAATGAAAGATAGAGGATGCCGTTAAGTTCAAGATCCAGCGGCCTAGACTGTCTCACAGTCATGTGGTCGAAGACACGATATGATCCATTATGAAAACGGACGGAAGCTGACACACAAAAAAGGGTGCTTTGGGGCATCTCATCTGTTTAAAACAACACTCAAAAATTACCTCACACCCAGGAACTCAAGTGTGCTGTCCACACACCCTGACACAATCCTCAGCACTTGGGAGGTGGAAAGCAGGAGAATCAGGAAGCTCGCGGACTCCGCGTTCAGCCTGGACTCCACGATAGTTGTATGGCACACCCCCACGTCGTCAAAATGAAACAGGGTCTGTGCCTCAAAAGAAAGAATAGTGCGCGGTGCGTCGACGCGCGAGTCGCCCATCGGGATTGCGCCCGTAGTCAAGCGCGGTACGGCGTTCTAGGAGGAAAGATTTTCACTTCATGTTTTGCGAGTGCTTTTGCAATCATGGAGTCTACTTCATGAGGATCCACGTGCGGTCAGGGACTGTCTGTGAGGCTAGCAGCTAGATGGGATGAGAGGATCAGAGAAGATGGAGGTGGCGGAGGCAACTTGTAGATGCATAGCCAGCATATATGCTCATTTGAGACCTGTGATTTTCTTTTAAAATTTATTATTTCAGCGCAGGCATGGTTAGCACCACACCCTTTTAATCCGCCCTAGGCACTGGAAAAGTGCAGGGCAGGCTACGATGGTTCCTGTGAGATTCAACGGCCAGCCTGTTGATCAACCATAGTGCGCATACTCCCCAGGCCAGTTGGTTGCTACTGAGAGTCCCTGTTGCCTTCCCAAAATTAAGGGACAAATAAAAAACATTAAAAACAACAAAATTTATATTCCACAATTCATACAAATATTGATAGACACACCACATATTAAAGTTCTGTTTTTTTCTTTATCCTTTATGTGCATAAGTGTTGTGCCTGCATGTAATTTATGGTACAACCTACGTACATTGAGCAATGCCTATTGAAGGCCAGAAGCCGCGACGCTTTTGGATTCCTTCGTGGGTACTGGAGTTATGCATGGTTTAGCCTCCATGTGGGTAGCTATGGGAACCACACCTGGGTCCTTGCAAGAGCCAGCCAGTGCTCTGAACCCCTGACGTATTCTGTCACAGCTCCAATTATACAGTGTCCTCTGATCCCCTGAGCTATCTGTCCAGCCCAATGTGTACGAGTGTCCTCTTGATGTTCCCCACTGAGCTATCTGTCCAGCCTCAGTATACAGTGTCCTCTGATCAGAGCCCCTCCCATTTCCTCTCTTGCTCTGTCCTCTGTCCCACGGAGCTCCTTCTCCTTGTCAAGTCCCCTACTTTCTTATCTTCTCTTTCTGGTCCACTGTTTACTAATTTTGTGACCTGCATCGTTTAGTTAGGGTTCACACAAGAGCATGAGGAGGAGTTATTTACTTAGTAAATGAGAGCAACGTTCCAGTAACTATACCACTGAGGATCAGGATTGAAAACATCCCGCCTCCAGCGCAGACGGAGGTCGTTGGGGGGTCGGTATGGACCTTCCGCGCTCCCCATGTCGGGAAGTACGTGACGGCGGTGCCACAAGTTGGCTGGGCAGTTTTACCACGGGAGCCACAGTCAGGAAGCACAGACATGCTGTCTCCAAGAAGCCCGCATTTCCCACGGACCCCCCCCCCCCCCCCGGCTCGTTACCCACTCTGCTTGGGAGCAAACCGGGAGGCTGTTGTCCCCTGAACCCATGGAGCCCACAGGGTGAGCCAGCGCGGCCATGCTGTGTCCCAGAAGCCGCGTTCCCCACGCCCCCCCCCCCCCCCCCCGCCGGCTCTCACAGTCTTTCTGCCTCCTCTTTTGAGTTTTGAGTCGTGAGTCCTGAGTCTTGGAAGTGGTGATATAGATATCCTCTTTGGGTCTGGAGAGATGCCTCAGCAGCTAAGAGCATCGGCTGGCTGCTCTTGCAGAGGACCTGGGTTCAATTTCCAGCACCCACACGGCAGCCAACAGGTCTAAGTAACTCCAATTCCAGAGGATACAACTCCTTCTGACCTCCTTGGGCACTGCATGACACGGGTGCACTTACACGCAGGCAACACACTCATATGCATAAAATAAAAATAATAAACTACTTTTAGATATCCTGTTTGGCGCCGACCACTGAACAGTGGCTTATTCTCACACTGCTCAGTGGAGTCTGTTAACAAAAGCTTCTCTGACTAGCTCTCTGAGCAGTACTAACCAATGGCTGCAATCATCTGGGAGGGAGCAGTCACTTTACTGTACAACTGACATGGACCTGAGTCCATGGGCACTGTCCAGCAAGAAAGCACTGACCCTGATGCTGCCAGCCCCGAGGAAAGGGCAAAATCTGAAGCAGGGTTCCTACTGAATAACTTCTCACCACCAAAAGGTCAAGAAATCTCACCGAAGCATTGTAAGTTAAGGGCGTTTGTACTGATATCAGAAATTAATTGAATACTACAGACCCCACAGCCGTTAAAGGGTACTGGGAAGAGTCCCGCTCACAAATTTGCTAAACTGATACAGACCACACAGACATACAGAGACATGGATGCACACACTTGAACATAAAGACATGCAGGCACACATGAACCCAGAGACATGCATGCACAGAAAGACATACAGAGAAACACATGCACACATGAACACACAGACATAGACACACATGAACATACAGACATGCATGAACACACATACAGACACACATGCAGTCACATGAACATATGGACATACAGATCCACATGAATACAGGCATGCATGCATGCATACATGACAGACATGCAGAGACACATGCACACTCATGAACATACACACATGAACACAGAGACAAACATACAGACACATGAACATGCAGACACCCATGAACACACATACAGAGACACACATGCATTCACATGAACAGACACATGATCATACAAGTTGCGCATGAACACACAGACATACAGAAACACACATCAACCCCTGAGCCGGCACCCACTGGAGAGCACAGGTGTCTCGCACCTGCTCCAGTGCTGGTCCACACCCAGCACCCAGTTCACCATGGACGACGCTATGGCTGGGCTAGACAAGGCTGGAATGTGCCCCAATGTGCAAAGCCAGCTTTGCAGTGGTGATGGCCCTGGCAACAGAGGCACGTGACCGGGCATGGGCCAGAACTCCTGCATGGACCAGGAGGCTGGGAGCGAGAGAGTCATCCTGACCCCGAAGTACCCATCAGCACAGCATCGTCACCAACGCGGAGATGACCTGGCACCACGCCGTCTACAACAGGCTGCCAGGAGCTCCCCAAGCTGCTCGCTGAGGCCTCTCTGAACCCCAAGGCAGCCAAGAAAAGAGGACCAGATCACCTTCTGGACCTTCGACACCGCAGCCACCCTTAGGGTGCACATGACCACCCAGGCGGTGTAGATGGTGACCCAGCCGGTGCACGTGACCGCCCAGGCAGTGTAGATGGCGACCCAGCCGGTGCACGTGGCCGCCCAGGCGGTGTAGACGGCGACCCAGCCGGTGCACGTGGCCGCCCAGGCGGTGTAGACGGCGACCCAGCCGGTGCACGTGGCCGCCCAGGCGGTGTAGACGGCGACCCAGCCGGTGCACGTGGCCGCCCAGGCGGTGTAGACGGCGACCCAGCCGGTGCACGTGGCCACCCAGTGCTATTCACCACACCCAAAGAGGAGCATGGCCCAGTCTCCACCCAGAGTCTCTGCCTCTACACTGACTCCAGACTGGTTTAATAAAAGTGCACGCCTTTAAAACAATAGACACACATGAACCCACAGAGACACACATACAGAGAAATACATGCACACACCGTGATAAACACATGAACACAGACATATACCTGAACCCAAATACACAGACTTACAGACACACAGGAACACAGAGATACAGATACACATATGAACACAAAAACCACCAACATACACAAATGTACATATACCACATACAAACACACAAAGTCCAGCTTTTTACTTTTTTTAAAATGTGACCATGACATGAAAGCTTTTTACTTTTTATGTTTATTTATTCAATGCCACCATGTGTATGTGTCTGAGGACAACTTGCAGGAGTCAGTTCTCATCTTCCCCCATGTGGGATCCAAGGATTGAATGTAGGCTGTCAGGCTTGGTAGTGGGAGACTGTACCCACTGAGCTGTCTCACTGGCCTGTGGGAATGAAACTTTGTGTGTGGCTTGAAGCAAGAACTTATGAGACCTGTCCTGGAAGATGTCCAGTTATCTGATATCTCTGTGGGCATTGCCTCTGTGAGTTATCTGTAGCAGGAAGGTTTGGGTTATTACAGTGATTCTTCTTGCTTTGCCCTATCTCTGTGAAGTTCCAGTTGCACAAACCAGAACTCTACAGCCCCCCAATTAGAGCCAAGGTGGCTCACCCCTCCCTTCCACCTGCCCCCCACACACACTTCCTTGCCCAGAGCACAGTAGCCTTCAAGTTACTATCTTCCCGGCTCTCTGCGTGTGAGTCTGCTCATTTTCCACGGGTGATCTCCTGCAGTTTTCCCTCCCCCCTTCTTTCGAGAGCAAAGCCTAGAGACTGTCGGCCTGCAGGCAGGAGACAATTCCTGGAGCTGAGCCAAGAAGGTAAGGACAGCGTGTGGAATGTAATCATGAGTGACTCAAAGACATTGAACAATGACACTGGCCAAGCTTTTGAATTTGTTTAGGAGAAAAAATCTCCATGATCTCGATGATAGAAGACTTTTAAATTTTCAACAAACATACATGCACACACACACCAAAGCTACTAAGCAACAATAGCCAGCTAAATAAAAAGCACTATTGCAAAAAGGAAAATTCTCATATATTTGGTCATATTTTTTTTAAGAGAACTATCAGCTGGGTGGTGGGTTGGCGCAAGCCTATTAATGCCCTAGTCATCTTTGTGGAAGGCAGAAGGCACGGCGAATCTTGTGTGAGCTCAAGAGGCAGTGCTGGTCTACAGGAGTGGATTTCCAGGATCAGGCACGCTGGGGCTACGGGAGACACCTGTCTGCAAAAAGACCAAAGAGCAGTAGAGAGAGAGAAGAGAGAGAGAGAGAGAGAGAGAGAGAGAATATATTCATATGTAATTCCAAAGAACCTATGCCAGCAAATAGTTAAAAGGTAAACCAGGAAAACAATAAGACACTTCTCTGCACATTGTGTAAAAATCCTAGAAATCAGTGATTCAAATCCAGGCAACTCACTCAGAAGGAAGACAGGCAACAAGGTTTGGACTGACATTCCCTACAAATGGTCAAGTGTTTAAAGGAGCCAAGCCTCTCTAACAACTGTGAAAATGAAAACTAAAACCTTAACAGGATATGACTCTACTCAATAGAGTAACTAAAATTAAAACAACTGAAAACACCAAGTGTTGATGGGGGAGGGCTGTGCAGTGGAAGACTCTCCTGGTAAGTCCGCAGCTGGCCAGTGTCTTACGCTCAGTCATCGTACACTGAGAAACCGTTGTTGTGCAGGACTAGAGCAATGGCTCGGCAGTTAAGAGCACCGGGTGCTCTTGCAGAATACCCAACTTTGAATCCAGCAGTTACATGGCACCTAACAACTGGAATTCCAGTTCCAGTGGATCTGATGCCCTCTTCTGGCCTCTGAAGGTATTGCATAGGCAGGTGCACTTGACAAGCACACAGGCAAAAACACATAAAATGAAAATAAACTAAAAAGGGGTTTGGGTCTGGCTCAGGTGCCATAGTGAGGTCGTGTGTTGGGGGCTCAGGTTCTGGACCTGCTAGGATCACCTAGAGCAGCCCAGCACTGCTTCAGGCAGATACAATTGATTTGCTCATTTGCGGCAGAGGGGCTGGTGGCTGAAGGGCCTAGATAGGAGCCCTAAACCCCTGCAGAGAAAGTATTCACCAGTCAGTGCCGCCCTCCCCTCGCAACCATGAAGCGTCCTGGGTTTGGGGGTCTGGCTTGGGTGTCAAATTAGTGAGGTTCGTGTGTTGGGGGGTTTCAGGTTCCGGGACCTGCTAGGATTGCATCTGGAAACAGCCCCGGCACGCTCCAGGCAGGGGTACGCAGGTGCCACAGGCTAATAGGTCAGGCATCCCCTCCCCCCTCCCCCCATGCCCAACAACGTGAAATTTGATTAGGAGAGAGTATCCAGTGGATTTTTTAGGAGAACCCTCAGAAAAGGGAAGAGTGCTTTGGCTTCCATTATCCAATATATAAACAAAAGTGAGAGCCTAAAACCTAGACAAGTGAACACTCCCAAACACTAACCGGACTAAACAATCCCAAAAGGAGGGGCCGTTGTATTAGTCACTTTCTCTGTTTGCTGTGATAAAAAACCATGACCAAGGAACTTATAAAAGGAAGAGTTTATTTGAGCTACGATTGGCGGTTCAAGGGAAATAGACCGGATGTACCATGTGGTCGGGAGGCGTGGCGCTGCGATCTGGTAGCAGCAAACACCTATGGTCACCATCATCTCGCAAAGAGCACAGGAAACAGAGACAGAGGGCAACGTAGACACGAGGCTGGTTAAAACTCACTAAGCCTGCCCCCATGACAATGCACCCCTCTAAGCAATGGTCCACACCCTCAAGACCTCAGCAAACAAGCGCGCACCAACTGGAGCAAAACGACTCTGAAACACCAGAGACTCCTATGGGGACACTGCATGCAAATCACACAACATGCCACTCCCTGGCCCCATAGGCGCCTGACCATATAAAAATGCAAAAGCTTTAGTCCAAATTAAAAGCCCCTAACACTGGTCTTAACCATTTCCAAATGCCATCAAAACCTTACAGTAAGTGCCAACAGTCCAACAGTCTCTTCTTAGACTCAGGCCAATCTCTTAACTGTAAGCCTAAGTCTCCTATAAAATCGGAAAAGACAACATACTATAACTTACCCAATGTACAGTGGAACCGAATACACATTCCCATTCTCAAAGGGAAAATAGAGGCATAGTGAGGAAACACTGTACCAAAACCAAGACCGAAAACATGCAGGGTAAACACCAATGTCCGTGTAGCTCATCATGCCAGTTCTGGGACTTCGTTTCAATAGGTTTAGATGGCTCATCTTCACTTTGCTGTAAATCGTCTCTTGGCTTAGTGTAACTCCCTGATATTGCAGCTGCTCCTTTGGCTCAAATTTCTCAAGGTTCTCCGGCATCTGGCAAATGTCTCTCTTGGGTCTTCGCTGCCAACCAGGCTTACAATTCACAGCTTCATGCATGGCCTATCAGGCCTACTTTATGCAGGGACACCCATGCTGCACTCTGCCTGACCTCTGGCAAGCTCTCTGAAACCATGAGGAAGAACTGAGACACCTTCACTCGTGGAAACTTCATGCCTCTAAAGCGCCAGCACCATGTGAATGAAAACTGCTGA